>VXAB01000291.1:78448-270510 GCA_013399175.1 Odontophorus gujanensis
CCTTTATTTATTTATTTTTTAATTATCATTTAAGCCCAAATCACCTTTCTCTTCTTATGCCCTCTGATTTGGAGCTTCTTGTGTTTTACTTATTGGTGGTATGACTCTGAGAAATTTATATTATTAAAATATGACCAAATGTGCTGTTATTTTTTCACAGGCTTTGTGAGTGCTTTATGTTAATCTAAAAGTATAAATTTCTTTCTTTTGGAAATCCCAAATAAGGAGTGACATAAATTCACAGAATTTATGCCTCCTATTTGTTTCCATAAATACATACAACAGATAAAGAACACAATAACACTATTTGATAGAGCAAATTCTCAGTTTCAGAACACTTTTTCAACATGGTCACCACTGTTAGCTATGCATTCTCACCAACAGTGGAATAGAGTCTGCAAGATGCACCTGAAAAATCTGCACTAGTGAAGATGACCTTCTGTCACTGTCACCACTGCTGAAATGCACCTTCCATGACTTCACTGTGCTTACATCCACTGTTTGATCTCCATAAACATTCATCAAGTGTTGATGAATGTCAACGGAAGCCATTTTTCCTCATGGTGGAATTCAGTTATACACGTTTGTTTCATGCATACTTCCATGTCAGATGCCGTTGTGACAGACTGCCTCTCGGCTGCCATTTGTTGCATGGCAACAGCACGTAATGGGATATTGGCAGTAAGGTTCAACCTCTATTGCCATACCAACATCCGCCTCTGTTATCGTGGGCCAGCATAATTAAATAGGAGGTATTACTTTTGGAGCAGCCTTCATAGAGCCATATTAAAAAAAACGCCCACACCATGAACTCTCAAAGCAATCACTGAATCAGATTATTTGCTTTCTAAGTTTACACTGAACTCTCTTTTCAGCTTCTGACTTGGAGACTTACGCTCTTTGCATTAAAATTATGAAGTTAACTTTGGGAGTTAAATAGGCATACTTTGCTTTGATTTTTCCAAAGGAAACCAAGTCAGTGCGATTATGCAACCTGTATGTGTATCTTTGGTTTTCATTCCCATCATGATTTCCAAACCTGGGGAGCAGTTTAAAGAAAATGTCTCATAAAGTAGGTTAATTGTGACATAATTTATTCAGACGAGTGAGCAGTGTTTGGAATTGTACTTCGTAGGAATGAGGTGCAGCTATTTCCTTTTACTCTGAATTGATGATGTTGCTTTTCTATCATATGGGTATCTGGGTTAGCCTAATAACCATTAAATCTCTTGTCACAGAAGTTACCGAATAGTCTTGAGAATGTTGCAAGGAAATTAAATCCTATGGCAAGGAAGTTTCTTCTTCCTCAAGTAAAATACATTGCCATGCAGAATTGCCCGTTGCACTACTTACCTTGCTGTCAGCAGAAAGAAAGATAAGGCAGTTAGGCAGCATTTGTGGAAAATGCTTTACAGGATCTGTCTGTGCTTTGTTAGGCAGAAGGAAAGGCATTTGATTTGATGGTCTTCAGGACTGTTATGTTGCTCTCTGGTTCAATTTTGAATAATTCTAGTAGGCACCATGGGTGACATGGCTATAGGTCCAGTTTCCATCTATTTCATCAGGCTTCATAACCTCAAATACCACTGCCTTTCTGAACACTCTCCTACTACTTACTAGAGTATTCACATGTGCCATTTGTTATAAAATTCCTTTCTGACGTGCTACAGTGCAGCCTACAGTTTAGACATCTAAATCTAAAAGCAGTAAAAAGAGGAATTGTCTAATATCACGGTAGCAAAGCATGATACACATAGGAGAATCAGGACAATATGCCATGCAGTCTAGATATGTTTTGTTTGTTTTCCATGAACCTTCACCATGTGTACATGAGACAGTACATACTGCTTAACTGGGGAAGCAGAGGTTGCTTCCTGTCCTTCAAGTATTAGGCAGCAGCTTTACCAAAGCTAACAGTTAGAGCACGAGCAGATTGTGCCTATTCATTTTGTTTGCACTCCTGCAGTTTTTGGATATGATCCACAAATAAGAACTACTACTGTCAGCTGCACACACTTCCTCTCAGACCATTTGGACTTGTGTGTTCCTTGTGCTTATAGACAAGCAGAACCAAATAATAATGACGTTTTTTTTCCTAAACTGGGAAGAAGCCCCACCTAGCATGTGTACTGGAAACGTGCTTTATTACAGTGAAGGACAGTGCACGGGCAGGCAGTTTGGCCATTTACTGGATAGGCTGGCATGCAGATAATGACTTTTTCCTAGCACATACAATATCCGTATGTTACAGACTGCATGATGTAAATGACAAATGACAATGCAGAGCCCTCTGGTATATTTTTAGTTCCTTATTATTCAGGCTCTCCTCTATTACTACAAAGGCAAAATCCCAAACTGGTTGGTTCTCTGATTTAAATAGGATAATTTTTTAGAGGATGCTGCTGTAACTTCACTGAATTTTTTCTTCGCTGATAGATAGATAATAGAGTCTATTAGAAAGCCTACAGAGTTGATTAATAGTGTCTGATAAGCAACTATTTCTTGGTATCAAGCTGGAAATTGATTTCAGTTCCTGCTTACCAGTCCAGTCACATCGAAAGGCTCTTGAAGAGTGGGAGTGGGGTTTTACAGGAGGATGCTTGCTTGAATATGCTCAACATTGCCCTTCAGTAAAGGCAGTTGGGTGTTCAGCAGAAAACGAGAAAGCGTTGGATGTTTCGTCATTTAAGAGACCTAACTTTGCAATTACATCCAAGAGGGGCTCCATAGAGCCAGGAATGGGAGAACCAGATCAGATCCTTTACTTTATCCTTTATTTATTCCCAGAAGATTTGATGTTACTATAATTCTTTAGATTTGTTACAAGGGAAATAGTTTATCTTTACGCCACTCTCTTATGATTAACTCCTTGGAGATGGAAAGGGGAACCAAGAACAAAGAAAAGGAATAAGCCCATTGCTGCGGTGAGCACAGCATTGCTGACCTGATGAAAATGCTTCAGCTGTTGGAATCGGGCTGAGTGGTTAAGAGCACTGTGTTTCGTTTACAGCTTAATAAATGTAACAGAGAGGCTGTTCAAATGGTAATTTTCCCTGCACTGAACAAAGGATTTTTCAAAGCCAAGTATTTTGATATCAACCTTAACATTGCAATTTGATTTGGATTTAAATTAATCTAACCTCTTTTTGTATCTAGAAGATCTGTAGGTGATGCATAATAGCTTTTGATTTCTGAAAACAGTGTTTGTAATCAAACACATTGATGTACAGTCCAGGCACCATAACTTCAGTTAGGCTTTTGCATTTGTATCACTGATTCCACATGGAATTCAGTTCAGTCGCATAATTATGCATAAATTATTTCTTCCATTTAAATGTAATGAATTTAAATGATATATGTGATCCCTGGAGGTATTTAAGAGATGTGTGGATGTTGTATTTAGAGATGTGGTTTAGTTGTGGGCTTGGTAGTGTTAGGTAACATGTGGACTTCAAGATGTTAAGAGTCTTTTCCAACTTAAGTGATTTGATGGCTCTGATTTGCATGCTGCCAACAATACATAGTGAAGCCATCATGCATAACAATAAAGTGCATTATTGAAGGGGTCATTCCTGTAGTTCCTGGTCTTGTTTCTGTTATCAAATATGGGGTGTAAATTAATGCAACTTTCTGAAGCTGATGAAGCTGTGCTGATTTCCACCATCCTTGTATCTGGTTCTGGAAGTATCAAACTATTGCTGCTCACTGCATGCTTTTGTTATATCTCTTCATTAGTATTGGGAATAAGTTTGGCTGGCCGGCTCTGAAAGTGTTGTGTAATAATTCAAGTATTCATCAAAATTTGTCTTTTTTTCCTTTTTGATGAACGTTTATCTCTTTGAACAGTTTACCAAAGTTAATGAAATTTTCAATTATTTCATCTTTCTGAAAGTCAGGACTACTTCAGATAGCAAATTAAGAATGTAGGTGTTTAATTGTGGTTACAACAGGAACCCAGACAGAACACAGTGTATGTTTTGAATAGTTTTATTTATTATTCCCTTTTTTCCTTTAATGGTATCAACATGCTTAAATAATACTGTTTGAGTGTTGATAAGTACATTCTTGGAATCTCTTGTTGCCATTTTTTGAAGTAGTTTTAACCCTTCTGCAGTTTTTCTTTTCTTTAAAGACCACAGTTCTTCAGTTTTTTAGGGTGATTGAGTTAACAGTTTAGATGCCAGAACAAATGACTAAAGTAAGAAAAAGAAATGAGAACAGGAAATATGAAGGGAAGAGGTATCATCATGGATTCTGGAAAGAAATATGGCAACTGTTCCTATGTGCTGTATAGTTACTTAGGCTCAAGTCACCTCTGAGGGATGTTAGAAAATGCCTGTAGCTAGCACATTGTTCTTCTCTGTGTATACTCCATCATCCTCCCCAAGCTTTTCACGTTGCACGTGGGCTAGTGTTTGCAATGCCAAAAATGTTCCTTCTCTCACCTTCACTGTAAGAACGAGTAACAGTTCAGAACAAACAATAACTCTTTTCTCTGAAATCTATTGTTTGTACAGACAGGCTCAAGCTTGTGATTTGTGGTGTCATAAAATTGGTACTCTTGCCAGTTGTGAGTAAATTGCTACAATTTTTTTTATCAACAGGTTGTTTTGTAGCCATGATTCTTCTCTTTGTAATGGTTCAAGGCACAATCAGCAAAGCAGCCCTACAGAAGCAAGCATACTTTAAACAGATTTTGTTTTCTATTCTTTACAGGCTTCCTTTGTCCTGTTCTACTAACAACCATTATGATACAACAAAGGATCTCTGGTTTTGATGATTCAGTTTTTCATGAAAAGTTTTTACATTGCGTGATTGCATGTTAGACACAGGCTTTAAAACCAGCTATACTTTGACAGTCATGTTTTTTCTATTTTTTTTTTTTCGTATCTCAGTAAATAGATCAGACCCCTGTAAGCTTTTTAAGAGTTTAGATGGAGACATTGTTAATGAGTTATTCAGTGCAATCTGCCATGACGGTCAAAGTGGCCTTATCAAATCACTCTGCACACCTGTAATTTGTCATACACTGAAGCAAGAAGAGACACATGAAATAATCTTCAAATGTAGTGTCATATAATGATATAAAATTAACCCTTTCTCTCTGCCTGCAACTTTTTCCTCACATTAGCACACTGCCTCCTCACTAGCATTCAGAAAGAGCTCTATTAGAGATTATGCTTTCCAAAAATCTTATCCAATTTGAATGGGTCATATGACCTTCTTGTATGAGTTTAGTCTGTTAGTTCGTAGTCTTTTTCTTGTATATGGAAGAGGAGAGGATGGACAGACCTGCTGCACATGGTGCCTTTAGGAGGCTCTAACACCTTCACAGCTACAAGCAACAAGGCGAGTTGTCAGTCCGTAAGCAGTAAGTTTACATCTGCCTAATAAGGCTGTGGATTTTATCAGGTGTTTTTTCCTTGAGGCCTTTTATATAATTGAAACCATCACTACTACTGGCAATGCAAAATTAGGGCAGAGTGTTTGGCGTAATTTGAACAATAGAACATAATCTTGATTACTGGAATGACAAACTTTGAGCCATTCAACAAGAGAAATACGTATTTTGGTGCCCAAGGGCAGAGTAACCCTGTGAAATGGTATGGACTGGGAACCAACTGATTTGAGTTGCAGCTCTGCTGAAGAGGATGCAAGGTTTACAGCAAACAGAGAGTTTATCGGGTGCCAGTCGTGCACTCAGGTTGCAAATAAGGCAAACCACATGCTGGGGTATGCTAGATAGATTGTGGCTAGCAGACTGAGGGGAATCATTTTCCATTCTACTGGGGACTGATGAAGCTGCACTTGCATTATGTCAGAAGTCTTACCGAAGTGTGAGATGGTCACTGATGAACTGGAGTGAGGGCAACTGATACCTACCAAGAAAACAGAAATGACAATGGTGAGCTCTTCTTGTTATTAACAGTTTTAGCAAGATGCAGTGACCACAGTAAAAAAAAAAACATTTTTGATAGAGGGTAGTGGAACACTGGTATGTGTTATCCAGGAAACTTGCAGAATCTTTTGGTGGAGGATTTCAAGACACTTCTGGAAAGGTCGCAATCATATGATCCAGTGTTGGTTATTAACAACATGCTCTAAGTGGTACTATGGTTTCCTTCAGAAGCATGTCCATAATCCTCCTGGTTTTGAGTTCAGCTCTCACGGTAATAGCCAGTAATCTCTGAGACCTGTTGTTGTGTGAGGAGCTCCCCATGTTCATTTGACCACCACAGTTAGGGTAGAGATCTACCTAGTCCTAAAATGGGGACTGAACATTGCATGATGTAGAGGTGAACACTTGAATTCAGAAAGCTTGCCTTGTCTGCAGCTGTGTTGTCTAATCCAGGCTTTATATGCCAAGACTGCTGACCTGCCACTGTTATATCCAAGTCACGTTCTGGTCTGATGTGTAGAGAGAAAGAATCCCATCTGCAGTTCATCACTTAGCTGAGACTAGCACTCAGGTGGATGGAGAATGCTCTTCTCAATCTACCTCAGCTGTTTTATTCTGGTCATGTGCTGGAAACTACAAGAGGCCAGTACTGGCTCAGCCTAGTAGCTTAGCCCAACTTTTTGTGGAGCAAATGGGCTGTCACTCATGCAGGCTGATTGTCATCTCAGTGGAGATGCGGGGGATGTTAAGATATAGCTACATACTTCCTGAAACTGGAGTGTGGGTTCAGGAGCTCATCTTTTTTCTGTGCTCTGTTTGACCAAGACATTAAGCTAATTTGTTTGATTTCCAGCGCTGGAGGAGCAGAGCAGTGTGGCAGAAAAGGTACTCTATTTGTACCAGGCTCAGATGTGATGTGTCAGTAATCAGCAGTTCCTCTTAAGAGCAGGAGCTACATATGAGCTAAATGGAGGAAAAGCAAGCACAGATACAGTTCAAGTCTGTTGTCAGCAGACAGCTAGGTCTATAGCAACAGCAATATTTATCACACTTGTGAGTTTTCCAGATATAGCTATTCCAGCTGTAGCCTCCTTGAACTCAAGCACATGAGTACTGCTGTTTCCTTTCAGAACAAAAAGGAGGAAGGAACAGAACAGAGCTAAAACTCTTGTATGGCTGGACACTAGGCTCAGTTGGGTTCCTGTACTGTCAGTTGTCTTTTTCCAGCTAAGGCACCATACACGATCACCAAGCTGAAGTGCAGAGGTTGGACATAAGAATTGTGATCACATCTTGGTTAAAGCTGTTTAATCTGTCAGCTTCTGCTTCATGAGACAAACGGGTAGAAAGAGAAAATTCCTGCAGTCAAGCTCCTGTTGCAGTCATGAATGTGGTGGTTTTATCCTGATGGATAACTAAATTCTACCGTATATTCTCTCTCTGACTTCCACTCTGTAAATGAAGAGAGGGAGAAAATAAAATGGAAAAAGGCTCAAGGGTTGTGATAAGGATAAGGGAGATCAGGGAGATCACTTACTAGTTTACTTCCATGGACAGAACAGACACAGCATAGGGTGATTAACATAATTTATTGTGTATTCCTCACTGATCTGAGCAGTGGGAAACTAAAAGCTAAGCCCCCACTCTCTTCTACTTCCTCTCTCCAAGCCGCACAGGGTTATGGGGGATGGAAGCTCCTATCAGTCAGTCCATAACACTGACTCTACTGCTCCTCCATGCCCACTCTATAATGCCATCCTTCCTGAATGGATCCCCATGGGCTTCCCATAGGCTGCAACTCTCCCACAGCTGCTCCAAAATGACAATGTAAGGTAGAGCCCACCCTTCAGGTACCATTCCATGCGGGGACCCTTAGGTCGCAGCTCCCCAGCCCTCCCACCTCACCGTGGACCCCTCTCTAGGGCTGTAGCTCCAGCCCAGGGCTCTCCATGGGCTTTCAGGCCTCATCCATGGCTATACTGCGGAGATCTGCTCTGTGCAATGCCCATGGGCTGCAGGGAACTGCTGCTCCATACCTAAAACACCTCCTGTCCTCTTTCTTCCTGGAGAGATTTTCCTCTCACATAGGGCAGATGCTGGGCTCTGCTCACAGAGGCCATCCCCTGCAGCCCCTCTGCTACCAAAATTTGCCCAGTGAAGAGCTAAAAAGCATTTATGAGAACCTTCTCTTAACTTTTCCCAACCTTTCAGTTTGTATTGCCAAATGTGGCTTAACACAGCAAGCTGGGTTTCCCTCTGAGGCTGTGAGCCTGGCTGGCAGACAGCGTACCCAAACTATACTTATTAAGGAATAAACATCGAGTTTTACAAGCCAGAAATACTGTGTGAGCTTAAGGCATGCGTACTGAAGTATTTTATACAAAGCAGAACAATTCTAAATGAAAGGATTTGCGATTCACTCATTCAGTTTCCTTCATATTATAATGGGAAGGAGATGCGGTCACAAATTGATTCAAGCTGAACCAGTCTGAGTGCAGATCTTGATTGAGTGCTTTCATCTCATGAGGTGAAGCTGGGAATCAAGTTTAATCTCGCGCAACTTTATGGGTTACCCTTTGACTTCCTTGTTCTGTCTGACATGCTCAGAAATGAAATGTATCATTTGAAACAAAACTTTCTAGTTGACCTTCTGCAGTAGGAGTTCTTGACTTCTGACATTTTAAAAGTGGGTTTTGGCTTAATACGAGCCAATACTTGTTTATGGTGTTTTATTTTGACAAATCATTTTCTTGTAGCTAGAATGGTGTGCTAAGAAAGTAACAGAAATTATAGAAAGGGAAAGAGTAGCTTATTGTTAAAATAAGTTGACTGAACTTGATTTGTAAAAATATTTTCTATGTCCTGTTGTGTCTTGGGAGTTTCTGAACAAGAGACTTTGGGCACTTTCTGGGACTTTGATACTGTCATATATCACCATAGTAACATAGTTCCTTATGAGGAAAGGCTGAGAGACATGGGTCTGTTCAGCCCTGAAAAAAGAACACTCAGAGGGGATCTGATCCACGTCTGTAAATATCTAAGGAGTGGGAGGCAGAGGGACGAGGCAGGGCTCTTCTCAGCAGTGTGTGGTGATAGGATGAGGGGAAATGGCCACAAACTGAAGCATAGGAAGTTCTACACAAATGTGTGTGGGAACTTCTTCACAGTGCAGTGACGGAGCACTGGCACAGGCTGCACAGAGAGGTGGTGGAGTCTCCTTCTCTGGAGACGTTCAAGACCCTCCTGGACGCCTACCTGTGCAACCTGGGCTAGGGAGCTGCTTTGGCAGGGGGTTGGACTCGATGATCTCTAGAGGTCCCATCCAACCCCTACAGTTCTGTGATTCTATGATACAGCCCTATGTCTTTAAAGCAAAACAAAACTTCAAGTAAAGAGCATAGATGTCTTGGATCAGATCCCAAAAATTAGTGATTTAAAAAGAGAAAAGAAAAGGAAAAAAAAAAAAAAAGAAAAGCACTTATGTTTCAGTTGTTCAGTAGAGAAGATATGTAATAACACAGCTCTGTCCCTCAGTTTTTAAAGAAAATACGTATTTTTGAAGTGTCTGTGTGCTGTGATGATGTGAGACTTAGAAAAGCCTGCAAGGAAATTATTATTTTTGCTTTCAGAATGTATGTAATGAATGTAAATGAAATTTATTTCAAGCAACAAGGAAAAAATAATGTGGTCATTTAGTCAGCACCACCCAACTAGTGAGCTAGTGAAATGCATGAGGTAGGAGTCCATTGATGATTTATCTAGAGACTTAGCAAAATGGGCAGACAAAAGCTGGCATTCCTTTCAAGAGCTCTTCCATCAAACTTGGGTGGGAAAACCTTTCTCACCTGGGCTGCTCGTAGTTCTTAGAAATGGGAAATTTGAGCACCTAACTACCATTTGAAGAACAGTTAAGTATGTACATAATGTAAAACATGAGAATCAGAAGTGATTGAGTGTTCTCCAGTCACTTCTTCAAGCTTTTTTAGGGTAGGTTAATGGCTTCCTTGTTGGTGTGTTAGGTGTGGATTCACATCCAAGGTCTCAGGCTGTAAAGTTGTCTGGCAGTCCACTAGTCTTAAACACTAGAGTATAGACTGACTTAAAAGTGGTGCTTTGAGTGTTATGATTAACTGAATCAAATATACAGTTATAATCCATTTCCTTGTGAAGATTCCAGTATTTTACAATTCCATTAGAAGATTCCATTTGGATGGGTCTTTGAAATGAAAAAAAAAAAAAAAACCAACACAAAACAAACAAACAAAAACAAAACAAAACAAAAAAAAACCACCCACAAACCGTCACCACCAAAATCCTACTTTTACTCACATAACTGGGAATCCAAAAAGATTTTGATGTTTCTAATTTGATAGTTGCCTGAAGACTCACTGCATTCTAGTTGTCAGCAGTTTACGTGCTGGTTTGGCCTGGTTCCATGGTGAATGGAGTGAGGGATCCCACAAACCCACAGCCCAGGAAAGGAAAAGAGAAAAAAAAAAAGGGCAGGGAGATGGGTCTAAAACAAAACAGTGGCAACAATCTGAGGAGGAAACCTAATTTACTAAAATAAGATACTGGAATGCAAAATAACCCAGTATAATACAATATAATTGGAATTGAGGCTAATAAATCGAATAAAATGAGAGAGTGTCAGAAAACCAAAGGCCTTATGCTAACACTGAAAGCAGCACTCACTGCTGGGAGATCCGAAAGGGAAAAGAGAGTGATCTCTTGACTTTACAACAGTTTTATCTTTCCCTCTGAGCGGAAAATGGAAAAATGCAAAGTAATGCAAAGTCCTCTGGGGCACATAGTTCTCTTCAGAGACAGCTATACCTGGAACTATTGGCAATCCACGGAACCAGGGCATTAACTCTTTAACTCCCAATGCACTACATGGTGTTATGATGTGGAATACCAATAACAAAAAATCATAAAACCATGACACTAGTGTACTCATTGTAATTATGATACGATGATTTTTCTTCTCACTGAATAATGGGTATTTGCTAACCTAAAGCATGATGAGTGAAATGAGGCTTTTTGTAGTTCACGTTGGTGAAGCAGGCAGAGTTCATTTGTCAGACTAACAGGTGGTTAGAAAGGAGAACAAGAAATCTGGTGGAAGTTCTGCTACATATTTGAAAGCACATTGTTGCACAGTCTAAATGTGTTTGTTTTGTGTATCTTGCAGGCTGTTTCCAGCTATGTAATGTTTTTCGGTCACATGAGATGGAAATTGACCAGTGCTTGCTTGAGTCCCTCCCCCTTGGCCAGCGGCAACGGCTGGTGAAGCGGATGCGTTGTGATCAAATAAAGGCATATTATGAACGAGAAAAGGCTTTCCAGAAGCGGGAGGGATACGTGAAAAAACTGAAACATGGAAAGAATCATCGAGTTCGTTTCAGTCTTGCCGATATGATACAGGATGCGATCATACATCATGATGACAAAGAAGGTACTTAGTATATGTTGTTTCTTTTTCTTTCTGTGTAGCTAAAAGTATCGGAGTAGAAGCTTCCGATGTTCTGTTTACCTTTATTCAAGAAAAATATGATTTTACTTGTTGGTGACTGTGAAGTGATAAAAGGAATGAAATGGAAAGGCATGCAATGTGCTGTAGCTTGTCACTGTAGTGAATAAGGTTTAAACCTTAGGAGTTAAAACAGACTGACTCTGAGATTAATATGTGTGTAAACTAATAAATTTCAGAATCAGTCAACACTGCTATGACCATTACATGTGTCCTGTTACATATCTGTGGGCCATTTGCTATAACTACTGTTACTTATCATTGAGATGTGGTCCTCTACATTTACAGTGATACAACCAATGGACCAAAGAGCCCTTCTCTTAAAGTGAGTGCCCAAAACAGCATTCATAACTGTATAACTTCTTTACGGTAAGGGTGACGGAGCACTGGCACAGGCTGCCCAGGGGGGTTGTGGAACCTCCTTCTCTGGAGATATTCAAGACCCGCCTGGACGCCTACCTTTGTGACCTGGTGTAGGGAACCTGTTTTGGCAGGGGGGGTGGACTCCATGATCTCTTGAGGTCCCTTCCAACCCCTATAATTCTATGATTACAAATAAAATTTAAAACCTTTAATTCCACTCTGACATAAAAATACATTTATAGGTGAAAAACTTTTTGGTGTTCTCAGTTTACAACTGTCTGTAAAAAATGAGCATCATTCTAGCTACTACTGTTAGCATTCTGTAAAACTGAGGTACCTTGGCCTTTTTTTGACATGTAGATATCTCACTGATGTGCTGATGGAATATCAGTAGTCTTTTGTGTTACACATATTTGGCCATGAGCTGCACTTGAATCAGACCACTGAATTCAGCAACTGCTGAAACTGAACAGGATGAGCAGAAGAGAGCAATGCTTTAGGCAGAAACGAATAAGGTGGGAAAAAAGCAAGGTTGATATCCCACTCTTGAAACAAGCAACTCAAATAGCCCAAACGTAACCCCAGCAGGTGTAGCAAAGCTGTCCTATTTTGATGGCTCTGATCCTTCAGAAGGACTTTGAAACGAATGTGATTCTTGTCTTGACCTACAAGTGCTTGTCTGTTGTGCTTTTAGGCAGATGTTCCCATTTCTTGTCCACCTGTATGTGAATAATGCTAAACTAACAATTTTTATCCATGAGTAAACGTAACAATTAAAAAAGCAAAGGATTGAAATTCATAGACATAGAAGCTGTTCTCCTGCTACAGTTGCTGAGTAAAACGTCCAACCATGGCTTTAGTGACTGCATCTATATTAGGATTTCAGTTCAAATTAGATATAAACTTTTATACTAAAGATCATATCCATGTACTGAGTTTGTGTTGGTTTATGGAGTATGGAAACTAAATTCCTTCTAGACAAAACTGAACTGGAAGATGTGCTCTGAGAGCATACCTAATGCTTGCAAACAGTAATATATTTTCAATCCAAGCTGGGTTTAGGCTGAAGTAATCCTGCTGAAACAAGGTTGGGGAAGCTGGGTTTTTGGCATCACCTGATTCTCTTAGCGTATTTATGTATATTTCAGTCATTTATTCAACATTCATTATTCATCTTATACCTATTAGTAAACAGTGATGTGCATGTAACCAGTAAGTTAATTATGATGGATCCTGATATTTGAATGGAGAATTCTCTGCCATATTGCAGTTTGACATCAATTGTATCTGTATCTGTATTGAAAAGCAGAATCTGAACCCTCCCCTTCACTGGGTTGTAAGTCAGAAATGACTACAATATGAGGCTGTAGGTGAGAATGAACTCACATTTCCTGGCTTTTCAAATGCTGCAATTTCTTTTCTGGCTCCTGCTTTTTGTTGCAACGACTTACTAGAATGTGAAAGAGATCCTAATACTGAATTAAGCAAGCAAAGGTGGCAGCCAGGTGCTAACAGCCATCAGCTTTCCTTTCTTCTGTAAATCCATGTCTGGTCTACAGTATGTGGCTTTTCCTGCATGGTGTGCTTGCTAACCATCAGCAGAATTCAAAAATGTGCTAACATCGTGACCCTCTGCTTTTAGTGTAGGGTGCTGTGGCTGGGGATAACCTTCCTCCCCCTTCTCTCAACAGGGGATGCCTGATTTAAGCAGCAGAAGATACTGATGCCCTAGATCTGATAGTGACCTTTTAGTATCTAAAGGGGAGCTATAGTAAAATAGAGGATGGACTCTTTATCAGGCTCTATTCTGATAGGAAAGGGGAAATGGCTTCAAACTAAAGCAGGGGAGATTTAGACTGGATATAAGGAAGAAGTATTTTACAGTAAGGGCAGCAAGGCACTGGAATGGGTTGCTCGGACAGGTGGTGGATGCCCCATCTGTGAAGGTACTCAAGGTCAGGCTGGATGGGACTCTGAACAACCTGATAGAGCTGTTGGTGTCCCTGTTCATTGCAGGAGTTTGGTCTGGATGGCCATTAAGGATTCCTTCCTACTGGAGCAACTGTATGACTCTGCTGTAGTGACCACTACTGGAGGAGGCCTCCCAGGACTGGGTCTTAGCCCCAGCAGCTTGACTGCAGAGTGATTGCTTAATGCAGGGCAAAAAAACAGGAATCCCAACTCACTTGCCACCAAGATGTCAGTATTGCTAGCTGTTCAAGAGATTTTGTAGTAGCATAACATTTAGGAGGATTGGGGTAACCTATATAATGGGAAATTTGAATATTATTGGTTATTTTTCATAATGATAAATTTTGGTTACATTAGTTTAAAGGGTTAGTAAGGGAAAAAAGAAAGGGGGCACAAGTGGAGCTGGTAGCGATACCATAAATCAGATGATCATGACTCTCAGTTTGGAGAACTAGAAAGCAGGCGTTCTTCATTCTTGGTTCTGGATGCACAAGATGATCCTTGCATCTAAACTGTGCCTACCTTGTGCAAAAGATCTTCAGATTATATACATTACTTATGTTACATACGCAAGGTTTTTCTGGGCAGTATGTATGTATTCAACGCTTCCCCCAAAATCGTTAATAGAGGGTCCCACCTCCTTGCATATGCTCAGTCTTTTTGTGGTGATGGTCTTTTGGGGTCTCTGGAGGAAGTCAGTGGTCTTCCTTACTGTGTTTGCTAGTTGAACCTTGTCTTTACGAATATTCAGTTAGCTGCTTGCCTTGAAAGCGCAGTATTTGCTTTCACAACTTTCCTTATCTGCTTAATGTAAGGACTTGATGAAACTCCCACATCTGCTCCATAGAAGGAGTTCAGCATATCATCCTTATCTACCTGGTACGAAGACTCAGACTCTTCCCATTATTTAAACAAGCTGCAGGGCTACCCATCAATGAACATTGTAAGCTTAATAGTATCGCTATGATGTGCATCAGTACTGAAGTCTAATTGGCATCCTAACAACTTTGGGTTATAAAAAGGGCCCAGGGATGACAAAATCTGTTCAAAAGAAGAATGTGTGTTTAATTTGAGGTGTTAGAAGAGCTGGCCATTAGCTTTTGATAGGAGAATGTGTCAAGGATGCGATGGTGACACTTCTTACTAAAAAAATACACGAACACTACAAAATAGACAAGAAAATAATTTGAAACAAAGATAGAGGTTAAAACCAAGCTGAACTAAAGGATGTCTTAATTTCCTTGCACCGTTTCCTGATCTAACTTACTGTTTTTATCTTATTACAATAGGCTTGCTTGTGCTTTACTTTTCTAGTTCTAACTAATGGCTTGACTGGTTACAGACAAATTGATCAGGAAAGCAGAGCTGTGCTGCCTGTATCTGGCATGCATTATGGGGATTAAACGTACTTCCTTAGAGAAGGAGTTTGAGGGTTGCCAGCAAGTCTTCATGAGAACATGATGAGCCAGGATGTAGGCAGGAGATGGCAAATTTGCAAACCTAAGATGTCTGCTGTCAAGTGTACCTGCTGCATAGACTGGCATAGTTGTTAGGATGTGAGGCTCTGAGCATGCCTGTGCCTTGCTTTAAAAATTCACCACAGCTTTGTGCAAGGATTGCATTTTTGTGTGTCAGTAGTTCAGAGGTATCTTCTGTAGACACAAGACTGTGTTTACTGAAGACAGAGAGCTTTTTAATATAATAAACTTCCTGAAAGACAGAATGAAGAAATGAATGAGGTTATATTCAGTATGTATGAAATGAATCAAGCACACAAATAAAACATGATATCACAGTTAGCCCTGAACTTTAGGAAAGAGATGTAGAATAGATGTGTTAAATCTACCAAATGCAGATCTTATTGTTTAAAAAGAGGTTTTTTGTTTGTTTGTTTGTTTGTTTTCTAAATTGGGAAAATGAACTCCATTGTGCCTTGAAAAGGAGGAAAATAGGACCTCTGTGTAAAAGTTCTGGTCAGACTTCTATGCCACCCCCAAATTGAAGTAACCTACTGTGACTTCCTTCCACCTTTGAAATGTCTTCCTGACTTGCTTCTTATGATTAATATTTAATACCAACTTCTTTCATTTCCTTCTCCTCCCGAAGGTACTTATATTAGCATTTCTTTTGTATGCTGTTTGTCTCATTTACAGCCTTCTGAATAGATGGGTACAATTTTAAGTGTTATTATGAGAAATATTAAATGCTTGGAGTGTTCTACTGCATATAAAACTATATTATAATGCACCAAAACCATAAAGGCCAGACGGAAAATTGTCATTGGTGAATCGGGATTATTAGGTTGTGTAATCTGAGCAGCTTTTCGTGGCTGTCTGCTGTGCTTTAGGCTTTTACACTCTCTTTTAAGAAACATTCTCCCTTTCACCAATAAACTCAGGATTCACCATTCCAACCCTGAGCAGCATAAAATAACAAACGGTTGTAGTGTGCTGAACACACATATGTACATGCTTATAACAAAAGAAAGGCCCCAAAATGAAAAACGGAAATTCGGAGTAAATATGTGTGTTTGTAGGAGGTATGACCAATTAAATTACTATTAGCAAGTTCCCGAATAACAAAATTATGAAAAGGGGCAAAGAAACCCCACCAAAATCAATCTAATCTCAGTTTGATAAGTTAAAAAGACAGAACAATCAAGTTCATGTGAAGTGGATCTACAGGGCGGCTAAAATTTGAAAGACCAGATGCTGTGTATTTTCCTACCTTAACCTGCTCAGTCTCTTTAAAATTTAGAACACAAATATCTTTCTCAAGTTTTACAGTACTTTAAGGATAGTGCCAGTATTATTTAATGTCCTTTAGTTTTATGCTATCATTTACTATCGCTCTAAACTTCACCTGAATTATTTTGTTTCCCCCTTGGAAATCATGTGGAGTTCACTATATATGTAGTGAGCAATAGTTCACTATATATTTAGTTCACTGTATATGTAGTGACATAATGATTTGATTTATTTTGTATTTCATAGTTGGTTTCTTTTGAATCAGAGGATAAAATTGTAAATCAGGATAATCTAAAAGTGGCTGTTGTCAAGTGGGCAGAGTGATCTCCTGGATGGCAACCCTTCTCCACAGCAGGGGATTGGAACTGGATGAGCTTTGAGGCCCAATTTCCAGCCCAATAAATTCTATGATAAATACTGAGTTACTGGGATCTGTTTTAGAAGATATCATAATATGCATATATGATTATTTATCCAATTTAATATTTATTGCCCAATCCTGAAGAGGCTTGAGCTCTAGGCTCTGACTAGTGGAGTTTAGAGACTCTTCAGTGCATATGAAATTAATGAAGCACACAAAATTTTTCCCTGTTGGGGGTCTTGGGAAGAAAGAAACATGTATAGTGTGAATGAATATATCGACAAGACAGTCTGGTATCTGCATTCTGTATTGGGAACTTATATTTCTGTAACTGTGGAAGGGACTGATAAAGCTGACTGACAGACATGCTGCCAGTGACATGACATGCTCAGTGTATAGAAAGATGAAGCAGCACTCAGCTGTTTCAGTCCAGCCATTGGTGAAGAAGCTGTTTCAAAGGCACAGAAGGTTAAAAAAAGCCCGCATTTCTAACCAGTGCAAACTTCTAATCCTGTATGTCCTGCATGGTTTTTAACCTTGCTTAGTTCGGTGTGTGCTGAATTCAGCAACACGGTATCTTTTTGTTACAATGCAGGGAAACAACGCTTTTGGTTATTGGGTAACAGATGTTAAGTAATTAAAGCAGCCCATTTCAAAAGCAATCATAAAATCGCAGGGAGATGAAATTTGAATACATTTGAATTTCTACAGGATTCCATATGTTTGTTTTTTTCTTGTCAATGTTTTTACATTTTTAGTAACTTGTTAAAGCTGAGATGAGAATGGAATGTTAAGCTGCTGTTTGCTTGATAAAGGTACATTAAGACTCCTGATACACAGCATGTATTTTACTGAGAAGAAAAGCCTTCAGAAAAAGATATAATGTTTCACAACAGTGAGTGAGAGGCTTGATTCTGTAGATTTTGTTTAGCTTTCCTCTTCTCCCTGTGGACTGCCTGTCCCCAGGAGGGCTGCTGTTTACCAGCTACTTTTCTTTCAGTCCTGCAAGCTCCCTAGGCTGTTTCAGCTGAGTTTTTGTTTTAACATATGCCCAGAACTACCCTTAGCTGAACAGCTATCCTCTGCCTTGTAGCTAGAAAAAAATGAGACACAAAGCTTCCCTTCACATGGGGTCCTCTGGAGTGGATTTCACCAAATGTAATTTATCTTTCTTATCATTGGAGGGAGTTTAGCATCCAAGTTTGATCTTGAACCTTTCTCCTATAAATCCAAATACGAACACATTTGATTGACAGGCTGGAGAAGTGGGCCTGTGTGAACCTAATGAGGTTCAGCAAGGCCAAATGCAACACCTTACACTTGGGCCAGGGCAATCCCAGGTATTTATACAGACTCGGAGAAGAACTCCTGGAGAGCAGCCCTGTGGAGAAGGAATTGTGGGTCCTGGTGGACAAGAAGCTGGACATGAGCCAGCAGTGTGCACTTGCAGCCTGGAGGGCCAACTATATCCTGGGCTGCATTAAAAAAGGGGTCGCCAGCAGGGAGAGGGGGTGATTGTTCCCCTCTGCACAGCTCTTGTGAGGCCCCATCTGGAGTACTGTGTCCAGGCCTGGGGCCCCAGCACAAGAAAGATGGAGAGCTCTTAGAACGGGTCCAAAGGAGGGCCACTAAAATGGTCAGAGGGCTGGAGCATCTCTCCTATGAAGAAAGGTTGAGGGAACTGGGTTTATTTAGCTTGGATAAGAGAAGAATCGGGGGAGATCTTAATTGTGGCCTTCCAGTACTTGAAGAAAGCATATAACCGGGGGGAACGACTGTTTATACGAGTTGATAGTGACAGGACAAGGGGGAATGGTTTTAAACTAAGATGGAAGATTTAGATTGGATGCTAGGAGCAAGTTTTTCACTCAGAAGGTTGTGGCACACTGGAACAGGTTGCCCAGAGAGGTTATGGGTACCACATCCCTGGAGGCATTCAGGGCAAGGCTGGATGTGGCTCTGGGCAGCCTGCTGTAGTGGTTGGCCACCTTTCCAATGGCAGGGGTGTTGAAACTAGATGATCTTTGAGGTCCTTTTCAACCCAGGCCATTCTATGATTCTATGACAGGAAGTCACAATTTTATCAATTGCCTCTAATACAGCTGTACAATATAGTATTTATGAGGAAACCTTTGTAAAACATGCACAAATTTTACTAAGAGCATTATTCATTGACTTTTGAATACTTTTCCGAAGTGTTCAACTATTTCTTACGTAGACTATGATGGTATGCTTCTGTCAGAAGGCAGTGCGTAAATGAATCATGACTTAATTTGATCAGGATCTAAATCAAAAGGCTCATCGAATTAAAATGCTAAGAAAAGCTTCACAAGACCATTACCCCTATATGACTCCAGCTTTTAAAGAATATATTGTGGTCTGAACTGATAACCTTTATAGACATCTATCTGTGGTTTTTTGTTTGTTTGTTTTTATTTATTTATTTTTTCTGTTTAAGCCTATCAAGCTCAATTATATTTTCATGTTGGTGTTTTTCTCCATAAGATCTTTCTTTCCACGTGATAACGAATTTTCCACTCTAGCATGCTCTGGCACCCAAATGAAGCAAGAAACCCCAAGGTTAATCACTCACAAATTCACTGTGATGCCAAGAAATGATTGTTAAGCCACTAACAAACAACAAATGAGCATCTGGCATTTTTCCTAATTATTTCAGAGGGGGTCTAGAGTTGATTTTGCAGAATTATGCAGTGGGAAAACATATGCAAAGCCACAAATCAGCAGCATCCACATTCCATGTATTGTTAGAAGTCACAGTGATTATTAAGAAAGATTGCTGTGACAAGGCAGAAGCTTTTCCATGCAATTTGCTGTTGATTGCTTTTAAAATGTATTTATTGTGCTTCAGATTGATTTCCAATAATATTTAAGTTTGAAGGGGAAACTTGGATTCATCTTTCAGAAGCACTTATACTAAATTAGAACACCTTAAGATAATAGAAATTAAGCTGCAGTTACAAAATTCAATGAAGAAAAATCTTTTCCTTTAAAAAATTTTTTTTAAAGCAATATGATTTCTTTTTTACCCCCCCAAAAATGAACAAACTGTACATTTAATACTTCCTTAAAAACATAATCGATTTTCCAGTTAAATTTAGAAGGCTTTTCCAGCTGAGTGTAGACTTATGTTGTTACACTGGAGGAATACCTAAGCGTAAGTGTGATTAAAGATCTTGCTATAGACTTTAGTTAATTAATTGTTAGATTGAGAAGAACATTGTTGTACCTACATACAAAGTTCTTTGAAGGTTTTAGAATTATAGAATATACTAACTTGATAAGGACTCATGAAAATGGTCGGGTCTGATTCCTAATTCTACACAGGGAGACCTGTGAAGAGTTGAACCATTATCTAAGAACATTGTCAAATGCTTTCAGAACATTTAAATGAGAACACCTGATTTACCTCTCATCTGCTTCCTGAGACTGAGAGAAGGCAACCAGGCAAATGAATGTAGTGGAAAGCAGCTCAGGTGCAATTTGTTTGGAGAGTTTGTGAATTAGAATAGCTGTAAGAGGAGTAACTTGCATGAGAAGCTCTGAAGGTAGTGGATCTTAAGTGAGTACAGTCAGAACTACTTAATGCGGGAAAAATAAATTGCTAAGTTCTGTCTTTTTAGGCTTTTTCTGTTACTCAGCTCATTCCTTCCTGAATTGCAGTACTTCTTGTGGTCAAAATATATTATAGGTAGTGCCAGATTTAACAGTACAGCATCAAGTGGATCTTCTTCCACAATAAAAATGTGAGAATAGTAAGATAACTGAAATATTAAGCAGTATATACAACTGTGTGTTTGTGTGTGTTTATGTGTATATACATATACACACACTGACATATGGAGGATTCTTTTTTCTCAGTGCACTGAGGTATCATTTTAACTTGGTGTGCAGGGCTTTAACTGTTAAAACCTTTTTCACTTCAGCTTGACAGTGAACAAGCTCTATAGCTGTGAGAGAGAAATGAGTAAAGAGCTTATATGGCATAATGAATAGACAGCTGATTTTTCTTGATTATTGTGATTTGCAGCCATCACAGTAACAGGTTATTACAGTGGAGGAGCTGAAGTCCGTACAGTCAGTGAATGTAAGGGAATGGGTCATTTGGCTTTTGTTTCTGTGTGAATTGCATCTGAGAATGGAGCTGGGAAGGTGAGTAGTTAAGGTGAAATTGACAGTATATCTAAGTGTCCCGCTTTAAATAAGGATTTAACGCATATGTAAGCAGTTCAGGTTAGAATTCAGGCAGTCAGCCTGAGGCTACATGCTGCTTCCTTGCCTTATTCCTTACCAATGATTCCCTGTTACGTTGCAGTATGTATGCGACCTTGAAGCAGTGCACACTGTGATTTTGCATGGGAAACAATGAAATGATTGCAGGGGATAATTTCTCACACCATGCACTGTTTAGGGTTCTGATTACATTCAGATTCAAAAGTCAAACACGACAGCTGCAACATTAAATCATTGAGGTAGAATCTCAGCTCCAGATTTCTTCCAGACAAGAAGTCACTGCCACTGCTGGCATGTAGTGGTAGCTTTTTTTCTGGACTTCCACATTTGTTCATTGAGAAGATGTAAAATATGACCCGTAGTTTTAAAGCTGGAAGCATCTGTCTGAATTTTGAATTGCTGCTCTTTTTTGTAGTCTACTAAAGAGACATTCTGTGAGAAGGCATCAGCTGTCATAGCATACTTTTTGGTAATTGCCATCTGAACTTCACTGTGTTCCTACATGGGATGGGCATTTGATGTGTTTTGTTTTCAAAGCCTTCCCTAAGACTCCTGTAGGTGCAAGTGTTCAGAATGATACAAGTCATTACATCGTATATTGCATCAGATTTACATAATCCCTGACAGAACATCAGAGATGTCTCAAGCTGTCCATTTGTGCAAAGAGTCATTAGACTTTGCATGTCTCATGCGTTATGTTAGGAAAGAAACAAAATTGAGAGATGTGGGTGAAGTAGAGAAAAACTCTTAAAAAGTTGTTTGATATTCTCAGGTCGTTTTTTGGCAACATGTAAAGGGGTAAAGGGATGTAGTTGAACATTGATGTTATTGCAAAACAAAAATACTAAGCGTAGCATCTATGCATTGAATTTCAACTTCTCTCTGTTTTAAGAGTCTAGAAATACTATGAGAGAGGAGTGACTTTGTATGAAGGTACAACAGTGTTCTCCAGAACTTTTCACATCTTTTCACATCTTTTGCCATGACCTGAGATATCTAAAAGGTGGTACTGGTATCAGTAGACTGAATTATGTTGATACGTGGAAATTTGCCATGCAGGAAACTCTTCATCAACCAGAAAATGGTTCATGGAATACAAATAGTAGTGAGCTAAAAGCAACATATGCAGATAATCAAGATAACAAAGTAGGATTTTTAAAAAGATGTAGAAAAGATCAAAAAATGTGATTATGTGGACTTGGAAAGTATGAGTGGAGGAACAGAAGTGTGATTCTGCTTCTGCAAATCCTATGAAAGTTTGTTGTCTGCTGTGGATGGGACTGAAAATCCTTATGAAGGTGGTAGTTAGTTTGAATTTAATTTAATATATGGAAATGCTGTATGGGAATTAGGAGGGCCAGTATATCAATGTGGGCTGGAGCACTGGGTACATGGTGGAGTCTGTCTGTGGTGGCAGGGCATGGCCTGTCACCAAGTGCCTGTCCCACTGCCCCAGTCAGGAGCAGTGCAGCTGGGTGCACTGGGGGGCAACCCCTGCCCCAGGCAGTGAGCACCTCCCTGAGGATAGGGATGGGACAGGGCTGGGGTGTTGGGCTGTGGCTAGGCCCAACTTGTTGGCTCCCATGGTCAAGAAGGACAGGGCTATGTAGAGCTGGGGTCCAGCGCTGTTGAGGCCTCTCTGGGGCAGGGCTGGTGGCCTCAGGGCTGACGTGGAGTCCAGGTCCTAGGCAAGGCTGGGGAGCCATGGGGTTGAGCAGGGACCAGGGGGCCCTCAGGGCCATGACTGATGTATTGCATTCAAGATGCAATGTTGTTATTCAAACGGAATATAATATATAAGTAGCAGTAAGATGCATGGTACTGGTTTTCGAGTGCAGTAATTGATTTTAGGCGTTCTCACATTTTTGTGAATTGGCATTCTATCGCTGAAAATGATCTGAGAGAGAGTGAGAAGCTTGGAGGGGAATTAAAAAATCAACCAAGACTAGGCTGTTGGATAGGGTATGTGACTAGAAATCTCATAGCTATCCCAAATGATAACAACAGATATTAATGACAGCGCACAGAGAATACAGACTCCTACTTCATGATTGCATTGGAACACACATGATCTTTGGGTGAATTGGATTATAGCCAGATTCATCTACAAGGTATATGAAAGATTTAAGAATTTGGGAAGGAATCGGGTTAGAGTTGGTCAATTCAGTGAGATAAGTATAAATGAAATCAAAGAAAAATGTAGATTGGATGAAGATGTCTTAGATGATGAAGAATAACTCTTTTGCGTAGTGATATATGCCAAAATATGTGCACAGTGTTCCTTAGCTGGAACATTTAAAATGTTTTTTAAAATTCATCCATTGTGTATTTTTTTGCTAATGTAAATATCCTTAGTTATACTTGTCTGTATATTGAAAGTTTGGGGAAATACTATATTGATGACACCCTGTAGTGACTTTTGGTGTGTTATGATTTGCATTTAAAAAAAAAAAAGGTATCATTCTAGTCACTGTTTGAATTTAAATGGTACTGTTCACTCCCTCAGAGGTGCAGTTGTACCAGTAGGGAGGTACTTCTCTGAGTTAAACGCATATCTGAGCAGTGAATCAAGTTAAATAAGAATAGTGTTTGCTTACGTTGGCATGCGTCTGTGTTTATGCCAATGTTTATGTTTTCTGATTCAAAAATTGTCAGTCATATTTCGTTGATCCCATTCCTACCACAGCTCTTGCTGCATGCTCTTTGTGTCAGACTTAGCAATCATGGCTGCAGAAGAAGTCGATTCAGCAAACTGATCCAAAAGTGAGCAAACTGCCCCTCAAAATCGGCAGTTATGTTCATGGCAACCAAACCAATTCACTTCCCTGCTACTGATGTGCTGATGCAAAGAAAGGAAATAGAATATGCAAGCATTTAGGCAACATTGAGGTTACCATTAGTTTCCTTTGTGTCCTCTGCTACTGTCCTCTCCTTTTGTGCTTCTCCTTAATGCTTGTCTAGATGTGAACCAGTTTGGGGCACTGAATCAGATGGAAAATGCTTTTCATAAGGTTAGCCTTCAGCTGACTTACCTCTCCATACCAGCTCATGACAGATGGACATGTGCAGCCGCTACACGAGGTCAAAGGCAGGAGTGTGTGAAAGAAAGCATAAACAACAAGAGTGAAACAACTTAGATTTTGATGATGAATATGCTGTCACGGATTATGTCCTGTGAAACTGGATGCCTGAGGAAAGCATGCCAAGTGGTGAGATATTCCTGGAACCAGGCATTTCCAGCATAATTCTGGCCACTCGTATGCCACATGCTTGACTGTGTTGGATTAATGTATAGTTAGCTAATATCCCTGGTTTGTCCTGGTTGAAGTTTGCTTCCTCGTTCACACTCTGGGAATAACACTAGATACATACAGAATCTAACAGCTAGTGGTCTACATCTGGTAATTAGTATCATTTAGCAGCTGCTAAGCGGGATAATAGCCTGTTATCCTTGAAGATTTCTAATAGGAGTCGTAATGACTTGCTTACACTGCTTCTAAACCAGCTGGCATGGACTTGCTGTGCATGGTGTGAGAGTTAAAAGAGGGACTGAGTCTCACTTTATATGGAATGCAAGTCAAGGGTAATTTGATTTATGCCAATTAAGGAATTCTGGTATAGGATCAACAGACATGATAAAGTAGAGGCAGCGTACAGTCTTTTCAGCATAAAAAATAGTGTTGTATGCAAATTATTCAACGTCCAGTGTTACATTAGGGAAAACCATGGGATGGCAATTGCTTTCAAATTAGTGTGCTGCCCACACAGTGAGTTATTTTGCTGATGTGTGTTTTAGCATGTTGTATATAAAAACTGTAGGACTGGAGTCTTGAATACTCTGAAGTAAATTTAACATACTGTAAGGCTCTGAAACTTATTCAGTTCTACAAACACTAAAGCGTACAGTTGTGTGTTTATGTATGCCTCACTAACAAAAATTCGGAATTCAGTCAGGTCCATGCTAACAGCCCTTGGTGACATAGCTTATTTGGCCTGGGGAATAGCTACGCTGGCAAACCCTCTGCTATACTATCAGCTGTGATGATAGCAACAATATTTTTTGGTAAGCATGTGCTATTTTGTGAGGTGATTTACAGAAGTTTTAGTTACAAAGAGGTGAAATCACAGCTTTATAAACTAGTGAGACATTATTACTACAGCATTTCTCTTTTGACATGACCAGAGCTCTAGCTTTGGAAAAGTTAATTAAAAAACAAAGGCAAAATCAAGGGATGACCACCATTGCATAGAGCCGTGGGATGCATTCCTTGCAGGAATATCTTTGGTAAACAGAATTGAATGTCTGCTTCCAATCCTCTCTAAATTACTGTGTTCACTGTTTTTCCATTTCACTCTAGAATGCATGAGCATTCTAGTTCAAAGTGTAACGATAAGACAAGTAGGGATTGAATATTGTGAAGTGAAAGAAGAAAGAAAACAAGGAATAAATACCCTGCCACACAAAAAAAAAAATGGAGGGAGAAATGAGATGTAAATGTTAGGCAATGTGATCCACTATTTTTAAATATTGCTCCCCTGAGTTGATCCTAGTCCAAAGTGCTTTTCCATGTGAATATCTGTCATTATTGAGTCTTAAAAACAAAGATGTTTCACCTGCCATACTACCACTTAACTTGTGGCATATCATATTTGACTGCTGCCCATAATCACCTCTTTGTAAGGAGATTAATTTGTAATTAATGTGCTTGAGCACATAAGCCATTCAGTTTCTGGTCTTAATATTTTCCAGTGGAGGCAAGAACGGCATAAAATTTTGCATGTATAAAATGAAACAGACAAGGTGGAATTTGCTTGAAGAAATGTTCTATTTATCACTTGTTGAATGATGGTAGAACCTAAACTAACGAACTATTCCAGCTGTGTCCATATAGCAACATAAATATCTGCCCCACGAAAGTAACTGTGACCTCCTCACTGATCTTATTTGAGTTAGAGTTAGTGACTGCGGGGCCTAGAGACATAACCATTATTTCTATGGGTTTTTTCTGGTTCAAGGTACCTCAGATAACAAGACGGCTGTTCCCTTGACCTTGAATGATTTGTACCACTAGCAAGCTGCTAGGATTGCTGAATTCCTAGGTATGAGCATGCATGTTTTAGCGGGATGAGCTATCCTATCACGTGCTTCTCTCAGCTGCTTAAGGTTCTCTCCCACAGAGAAGTGATTGAGGCCCTGAGCCACACCCAGGCTTGGGATTTGATTGGCTTAACTGCTAATAAAGCATGGGAGAAAACTAGCATCTGTTTTGATCCAGGTCTAAACTTAAAGCTGGTACAATGGACCTCTGAGGATGTAGGACTACCTCTGTCAGTCTCTTTCATTGGTAGTTTGATTTCCTTCTTTTAAAAAGAATGCTTTCGAATCAGTCTGACAGTTCGTATCCTTAAGTTCAGCAAAGAACCAATGACCATCAGTGGCCTTTGGGACCATGGTTATCAGATTCCTGTCTGCCTGAAGAAAAATTATCAACTATGGGAACTCAGCTAGGCAGGATGAAAGCAGCAGCTTCATCAATGCTGTGTTCAAACAGTGGACAACACAGTTAGGGTATGGAAAGCTGAGGTTCTCAAATTTGACTTCAGTGGAAAATGTCTTTTTCCTCTCTTTGATAATGCATTCTGTGAATGGCATAGCACTTAGTTGTACAAATGTTGTGCATATTTCCTTTATGATATGTGTTTTTCTTTTATGCTGCAATTGAGTTCCAGTGCAGGGAAAATGAGTAGTGAGATGAGGTTTGAACAAATTTGACAGATGCTGCTGGAAGCACTTCAAGGATGGAAAAAGCAGTATTAGGAATGAGCTGTTTTAAAAGGACGTTAAAATGATGATTTTTCTGAATAAGTGGTGTGACCCAATGAATAGGGCTTCATTTGAAAGCATCAGCTGTCTCACTAGGTATGTAGTGAAGGTATTACTACTTTAAATGTGTTTGTTAGGAAAACAAGCCAAATTACAATAATGATGAAATCTACACATAGCACTTGTTGAATTTTGAATTTTCATTTTAACCTCATCATGGGAAAAGTAAGCATTGTTCTAAGATGGCATTTACTAAAAATTTATGACATCTTAATTGATTTCATTTGCTGTTCTGATTAAGATTAACGTAACAGAGATTGGTGTTCATCTGTACATCTCATATGCAGCTGAGTTGTTTAACAGGTTCCTCATAATTATCTTTGGTTCAGCTGATAGTACAACGTGACTGGAATGAGGAAAGTATATTAGGGAGGAATGAAGGAGGTAACAGTTCTAAGTGATGCACCTATACAGAGTTTAAGATGCTACTGTTGGATGAGCTGTCTGCTTATGGAGTGACTACCAGACAAAATACGGCACTTTGTTAATTGAAGGTAGAAATATGCTGTTCTTCTTGGTTCAATGTAATTTCTGTTATCCAGTTATATGATTTCATGGTCAACTTACACCAGAACTTCTTTCAACCATTGCTGAAAGTAGTTGCTACTCCACTCTCCCTATTTATGCATAGCCAGTGCTGCGTTCCTAAGTAGTTTATCTAGATGAAAACTAATCTTAGTCTTGTGCCAGCACAAGGGATGTGGCAGAATCATGCAGCCTGAGGCAGCAGGTGAACAGAAAGATCAATTTCAGCAAAAGCATGGGCCTAGCTGTCTGCTGTAAGTCACATTTCTTCACATAATGAAGAAGTAAAACTTTCCAGCTGGAGATACGTATCCCTGCTAAACTGAGAACAGAAATAAGAAACAGAGTTTACAATAGGTAGCTGGCACTCCCAGAGGAACAGCTGTTAGAAACATCTACCTGTAGTATTCAACACAGCAGAAGGCCAATGGTAAGTTTTACATATGTTGGATATTTCTTTTTCTGTCTTTTCTGTTTAAAATAAAACTGATTCACCCAGATCTAAAGTTTGCATTACCATAGTGGTCACTATGTCAGAGTGGTTTCTAATATTGGTGGCCCTGGGGCCTTGGGAATTGTAAGCCCTATCCTCATATGGAAAGCTAATGCGTGACCTGTGGCTGGTAACAAGCGTGGCAGTGCTAGCTTTAGTGGACTGTAGGGCTACGTAGAAAGTTGTAATTCTGTAGATACAGTCAGTGAATTGTGGAAAGCTATTCAGCTCAGTGGAGTAATTCAGTTAAAACTGTAACATGAGGCATATGCAGAAAGTTAGCTTAATTGTTATCATTCTTTATTGCTCAGAAGCCAACTTCATCTCTACAGGTCTTTTTAAAAAACTTTATTACATAGTAATGGTTTGTGAATGATTGTATCAGTTCTTCTTTAACTTGCTGATAGTTTTGCATGTTAAATCTGAAAGATGTAAGAAGAATGGATGGACCTCTTTAAACATGCAAAGGAGGAGCTGGTCTGTTTACTAAAAAATTTATTCTCTATGTTTATTTCCAAGTAAATGGCAGCTTCCTGCCTCAAGTCCTGTTTTCAGTCCCTCCTCTTTCCCAGAGATTCCTATTCCATGAAAGTATATATATAAGACTAGTTTTGAAAGAAACCTTTTGAAAACTACATTAAAAATTGCACTAATTAAGGGAGATGCAGCATTTCTAGAGTATAGCTGTGCGGGACTTGTTGGCCTCATTAGGGATTTTTTTCCTCAAATTACTGGCAGTAGTTCTATCAAAAGGAAAAGCTGAACCTAAAAGTGAAGAATTTCCTGTTGACTAGTATAGCCTTCAGTGAAAGACTTAAGTGAGTTGCATGGTTGGGAGAGGAGCTTTACTTCTGTGATCTTCTCATTGTTTTCCCTTGTATTCTGTTTTGAAGAGAAGGGTAGAATTCAAGAAAAGAGGAATATTTTTTTTTTACTTGCCTTTGAATGCGGAAGAATGTTTCACTTAATCCTAATTCAGAACGAAGACTCTTGCCCAGTTGACAGGAGAGTTTGCGTATTTTCCTTAGTAGTCTCTGTGATGTGAATTTCTCAAAGCACTGAATAAACTACACACAATAATGAGGAAAAACTTAATTTAGACAAAGAAAACTGCTAAGCTTTTATCTACTTTTTTTTTTATATGACTGTTTTCTGTTTATGGTCATAACATTCTACTTCAATCTTGCAGTTTTGTATTGCTTCTTTGTGATGTAATCTTGGTACATATTTCTTCTGGGGGGGAAGCAGGGCAAAGACGTTAATTGTTATGAATTTTAATTTCAAATCTAGCAGTGATGTGTCATTTTTGTGCTTGCAAAAGCAGTGTCACTGAATGGATCTGGAAAAGTGTTCCTTCCTTCTGCATAAATATAGTTCAGTAAGCACTAAGACTTTGAGAGGCTTGATGAAGGGAAGAGACAATGAATTCTCTGTGTTTTTTTATACACTAGCAGCCAAGGGCTTTCTGTGTCAGTTACTATTTTAGGCTCCAGATAAAATTATTGTGGAATATTTTCAGAAACGCAATTTCCCATTCTTGTCTTGCTCCTAGCAGACAGGTAAGATCTTCATCCTCTGTCTTTGGTTAGAGAGTAAGGTCTTCATGCTCTGTCTTTGCTTACAGGGAATTAGCTTTAGAACAGTTTTGGTGCTTTCAAGACTCTTCATGAGTGATTTCATTTGAATGACCAAACACGAAATTTTCTGTTTTATTTTTACTGCCATTGTTTTCTTGTTTTTGTTTTTTCTTTTTCTTGAATTCGTAAGAAGGGATGCTACACAAAAACACTATATAAAGTGGATGAGAGACTGAAATAGATGGAATTTTTTTTCCTTGCTGAAAATTGGGGATGGAGGAAGGAGAATGACTGAGTTAACTTATTCAGATGAAATCTCGACCAAATTGGTGTATTGAAATTACTTTTGGAACCATAGGAAATCTTTTGTGATACAGAATAGATATTTTATGTCCTGCTAAAGAAAAGGTGTAACATACAAACACTGAAAATATTGTCTCCTGAAAATGATACAGTTGCATACCTTTCTAAGGAGGTAGGGAAAGTCTTCACTCAAACCTGAGGTGGAGGAAGCATCTCCTTATGTGGTCAGCAGTTTAGATCTTAAAAGAAGGAAGGAACTTAGTTCTTTGCTTTTAATTTTTATGTACTCTGTCTGGATGAGGACATTTGTGTACTTTAGTATTGAATTTCCAGACCTAAGGGCAGAAAGAAATGCGTTGTTTTGTGTCATTCGTCCAATTTTTTCTCGAGGTTATGAAAATATGTATATATTTTTCCACCTTCCCTCTCTCCTTTGGTGCTTTTCATCTTGCTTGACGGTTGTTTTCTTTCAGGTTATTTAATGTTCCTCTTCTGATGGATAAACTGGAGGCTGCGGTAGCTTCTAATTGTAGTTAGCTTTCAAAATGGCATTTCCCAGAACATCTAGTCTTTCAGGGTTATATAAATGAAACAAACCAAAACCTTGAGTGAGCTGAAATAGGTACATGGAACTACTCATGAAGTGTGAATTTATACAGTGGTTTGGATTAATGTTTGATTTCCAAAGTTTAAACATGAGCAGAAGATTTAATGGATTTGTATAACTAGTGTAAATATTTGCCCACTATATACCACTGTGTTTACTGCATGTGGTGCAGGTAGTTATGATAATGCCAAACCTTTTCTAGTTCTGTTTTCCCTTTAATTTTACAGGCTTGCAACCATTTAGACAGATTTTCTTTCTTAGCCTACACATGTGTCTAGGACACATGGTAAGAAATAACTTAATTTTCTGAAGACATTACTTGTGAAAATATGCAGTGTCTGAAATGAGAGCTATTCCTTTCAAATAGATCAACTGAATGTTCGAATGCAGTACGTACATTTAGTACAGTGAAAATGGAATTAAAAGATATTCTCAAAATAAAGAAGACACGCAAAATGTATGGGTAAGGAGGAGATGGTGCACATTATTCACATTATTTCAAGGTCTTTGACATGGTTACCCACCACATGAATTGGAGAGAGATGAGTTTTGAAGGCTGGACTATTTGGTGGATAAAGAATTACTTGGATGGTCATAGCCAGAGGGTTGTTGTCAGTGGATCTATGTCCGAGTGGAGATGGTGATGTTGTGTCCCCCAGGAGTCTGTTCTGGGACTGATACTCTTTAACATCCTTATCAGTAACATGGACACTGGGATTGAGTGCACCCTCAGCATGTTTTCTGACGACAGCAAGCTGAGTGGTACAGTTGACACAATAAAAGGAAGGGCAACCATCTAGAGAGACTTGGGCAGGCTCAAAAAGTGAGGACATGGGAACCTAATGAGATTCAACAAGGCCAAATACAAGGTGTTGCCCTTGGGTTGAGACAATTCCAGATATAACTACAGACAGAAGGAAGAACTCATTAAAAGAAGTCCTGTGGAGAAGGACTTAGGGATCCTGGTGGACGAAAAGCTGCTCATGAGCAAGCAGTGTGCACTTGTAGCTTGGAAGGCCAACAGTATCCTGGGTTGCATCAAAAGGAGGGTAGCCGGCAGGGAGAGGGAATTGATTATCCCCCTCTACTTCGCTCTTGTCAGGCCCTTTCTGGAGTACCGCAGCCAAGACGAGAGCCCCCAGCACAAGAAGGATGTGGAGCTATTGAAATGGGTCCAGAGGAGGGCCGTGAAGGTGATCAGAGGGCTGGCATACCTCTCCTATGAAGGAAGGTTGAGGGCACTGGGCTTGTTTAGCTTGGGAAAGAGAAGGCTCCATGGGGACCTCATTGCAGCCTTCCAGTACTTGAAGGGAGCTTACAAGCAGGAGGGGAACCAACTTTTTGCTGTCTGAAAGTGGTCAGACAGGGGAGAATTGCTTTAAATTAAAAGAGGGGAGATTTAGTTTAAATGTTAGATGGAAGTTTTTTTACTCAGTGGATGGTGAGGACTTAGAACAGGTTGCCCAGAGGGGCCCCATTTCAGGAGGCACTAAAGGCCAGACTAGTCTGGTCTAGTGGTTGGCAGCCCTGCCCACGGCAGAGACTGGATCTAGATTATCTTTAAACACCCCTCTGACTTAAGCCATTCTATGATTATTCTCTTGACAGATTTTCAGGAGCTGAAACAGATGTGAGACAAATTGATGGTCCTCCTGTAGGACAGAAATTGCAGTGGCTCTGAGTTTATGGGGTACCCAGAACTTCAGAATGCTTTGAGGGCCTATGCACAACGCCGTCCAGGAATCTTAAATAGAAATAACACCCAGGATTTCCAGATGATGGGGACAAAATGCGCTGTGTTCCTATTCATAGTACATTATTGGCAATTACCTTCCTAGCTGGGTACCTTTTGGAAGGATTTTTCTTACCAGTTCAGTGGAGAAAGTTTTGCAATACTGGGGTGAGTTAGCCTGATGGTGACTGGCCGTGTCACTGTGCTGTCCTGCTCCAGGAATAAGCACTGGTGGCACAAGTTAGTCAGTGCTTAAATTCTAACTGAAAAAGGTTATAAAGGCTGTAAAGACCATTGGGAAAAAGTGCTAAATTTTCACACTTGAGTGGGCACTGATGAGCAAGGTTGTTTTTCCGCTTGCATTTGTAAGGCTGTGTTCATTTAAAAACAGAGACTGATAGATCTAACTGGGAGTGAGGTTAAACTATGAATATAATTTTAAGAGTTATTCTGCATCAGTAATCTAACAGTGCACTGTAAAGGTTAAATTGGGTGCAGATCAGATCATTTAGCTATGGTGTGGTGATTAATGTTGAGTGATACAACTTATGAGTACTGTTCTCAATTATTTACTGAAAAAGCCAACAGGTCTTCTGGGAACTCTGCAAAATCAAATAAAACTGATTGACTGTGATTTTGCTCCCAAGGTGATTGTGACCTTCAGTGAGAGGCTCTCTCCTCCCCTCTCCTACATACAGAGCTGACATGCTCATCTGTCCTTTTGAGAAGTCCTCGATACTGTTCATATTTAACATCATTATCAAAGGTTCTTTGCTTCTAGGCCTAGCTTTTAAAATAGATGAGATGGGAAATGCTGACATTATAGTTTTGCAAATGTTATCTCAGCAGTTTGCATATATTATTAAATCTGTTAATGAAGATGGGGAAGAATCAGGCAATTAACAGCTAGGAATTGGCTGTATTGCTGCATTAACTCTTGTTCCTCTTTACTTTGGTATTTCAGTGCTACGGCTATTGAAGGATGGTGCTGACCCTCATATGCTTGTTTCCTCAGGAGGTTCCTTGCTCCATCTGGTAAGAGTGATTGAAGATTAGTGTTGATGACTGTGGATAAATATAGTGGGATACTGAGTTGCAGATTGGGAATATTAACAAGAAGAAAGGCTTAGTAATAGTCTTTTTTAATCTACACTGCCCTCCATGATCATTATGAAGGCATCCAGCTATGCATGTGAAATAAATGGCCATTTTTAAATTGCTTATCAAAGCAATTTAATCATATTCTAGGGATGGTAACTGGCAAAGTAAAATGGAATATTTTGTTTATAAATTATCTGCACAGTAAGTAAGAACAAAGGAAATACTGTTTGATTTTGAAGATAGAATTATATAATTTGAAGATTCATAGTTCCTATATGAAGAGAACTATGGTATAACATTTTCCTTACTGTAAATTCTTATGTCTGATTGTCCTTTGCTTTGGTCTGTGGTGCTTCAATTGTAGATCTGTTTTCTGTTCAATGTGAATCTGTGTTAAGATAATTGAATTCTACTTTATTTCACAATACTACTAAAATAAATTAGACTTGAGAAATACAAGAAGGGCATAAAAGATCTAGTTGAAAGTCTGCTAGCAGAATGTTTCATTTTTGATTTTGGAAACTGGAAAATTTTTTGCTTAACAGTAGCTTGAAAAGATGGTTTGTATGAGATTATGTTGATCTGTATTATAGCATTTCTTATCTCTGATTTGTTAAAACTTGAACATTAACAACTCAGTGTAAGTTATACTGATGCAATGAATTGTACTGTTGCAATGAAACTATCAATTTATGGAGCTGCCAGTTGCATTACAAACTAAAGGAAATACAGTACGTCAGAATTTAATTTCTGTTATATAATTCGTCATTATGTTTGAAAATTATTCAATGCATTACTGTTTTTCAACCTCCAAGAGTTTAATTTTCATCTTCAGTTCGCTTACTTTCATCTGCATTCACCGGGGTACCTCAGCTTTCTGTTTTCTTGGCTGCACAGTGGAATCCAGCTGAGCGCTTTTCCTTCTTCCCCTTTTCCTTCAGTGTCCTAGCTTCCATGCCAGATTAATGAAGATGAGTAAAATGGATGTCATAATGTGATTCTACATGTGATATTAGATGTAACAGAGTAATTATTTCATACTCACTTGCAAATTACCAACCTGATCTCCTTCTAATATCGAGTGACCCACATGGTGGATGAGGGAAAGGCTGCCGTCACTGTCTTCCAACAGTATTCTCTTGGAGAAGCTGGTAGCCCCTGGCTTGGACAGATACACTCTTTACTGGGTAAAGAACTGGCTGGATGATTGGCCAGAGTTTTTGATGAATGGAGTAAATCCAGCTAGCATCACAAGTGGTGTTCCCCAGGGTTTGGTACTGAGGCCTGTCCTGTTCACTATCTTTACTGATGATCTGGATAACCACATTGAGTGCACTGTCAGTAAGTTTGCAGATAACACCAAGGTGGAAGAAAGTATCAATTTGTCTAGGGGTAGGATGGCCCTTCAGAGGGATCTGGATAAGTTGGATAGCTGGGCTGAGGCCAATGGGATGAAGTTCAACGTAGACCAAGTGTTGGATCCTGCACTTTGGCTACAACAACCCCAGGCAACACTACAGGCTTGGAGCAGAGTTGCTGGAAGACTGTATTGAAGAAATGGACCTGGGGGTATTGATCAACACTTGGCTGAACGTGAGCCAGCAGTGTGCCCAGGTGGCCAAGAAGATCAATGCAGTCCTGGCTTGTATCAGAAATAGTGTTGCAAGCAGGGAAGTAATTGTCTTACTGTGCACACTGGTGACACTGCACCTCAAGTACTGTGTTCAGTTTTGGACCCCTCACTACAAGAAAGACACTGAGGTGCTGGAGTGTGTCCAGAGAAGGGCAATGAAGCTGTGAAAGGGCCTGGAGCGCAGGTCTTATGGCTGAGGGAACTGAGTTTATTTAGTCTGGAGAAGAGGAGATCAGGGATGACCTATCACTCTTTGCAGCTACCTGTAGGGACACTGTGGTGCGATGGGGGTTGGCCTCTTCTCCTGTGTAACTAGCAATAGGACCAGAAGGAATGGCCCCAAGTTGCATCAAGGGAGATTCAGGTTGGATGTTAGGAAAGACTTCTTCTCTGGGAGGGTGGAATGGGCTGTCCAGGGAGGTTGGTGGAGTCACTGACCCCAGAGATGTTCAAGAAATGTTTAGATTTTGTACTGAGGGACACGGTTTAGTGGGACACATTGATGATAGGTGGATGGTTGGACTGGATGATCTTGGGGGTCTTTTCCAACCTCAGTGAATCTGTGTTTCTATGAAATTACTCACAGATTTCACTGTATTTGTGCACTTGCTGTGTATGTGTGATTTTCAGGGCAAGGAAATGTTACAAAGCTGTAAATACTGGATGAGGCATAGATATTAAGGATGATATTCAAATCATCCAAGTACCTAATATAGAAACTTAGGCTCCTTGTAGCTTCTGTGCAGCGGAGAGAGATGATTCCTTCTCTAGTTACTGAGCTCATATGTAAGGCCATACTCTGGGTATTAGCATAAGTGCTCTAATTGTCCTTAGGTATAATCCATAAGCACATGCAGTCTGAGGTGTGACAAAAGGGATAAGCTGAAAACAGTGGCTACACTAACTTAATCTTCTTTGCAAGAAATGATTATCTCTCAAAATGAAACCAAGTGTACAAATGCACATGCTCACATGCATGCAAACACCCACACTTCCCCAGGCACGCATGTCGTATGCAGTGTGTATGTTTGTCAGAGAGATTTGTACGGGAATTGCTGAAGGTAGCAGATTGGAGATAGTAATTATAGAGAGGTGTGTATTACTGCTACAAACTGCATAGAAGGCAGGAGTTAGTGTATTTGTGGATGTATGTGTGTGTGAGTTTGTGTATACTTGCAACCTGCTACTCACAATGCGTTCATTCAGTGCCTGTGTGCTAATTTGGGAAGAGAGTATTGAATAAATGGAAAGCTCATCTTCACTGCAGCTTTCAGCAGCTTTTACTTGGTGCTTTTTCACAGGAAATATGGGATTCTGTGACTCGTACACGTGAAACTTGGTGTCTCTGCAGAACTATTTCTATAGATTCATCAGCTGTTGTCTACAAACATATCATCTGCTGATTTTAAATAGAGAAAAAAATATGTAATAAATTCAATTGTATGTGGAGTATAATGCTGTCCCTAATCTACTCTTTCTTCTAGTGTGCTCGCTATGATAATGCATTTGCTGCAGAAATTCTGATTGACAGAGGAGTGAATGTAAATCATCAAGATGAGGATTTTTGGACATCAATGCATGTAGCCTGTGCGTGTGATAATCCTGATATTGTCCTGCTGCTGCTGCTAGTAAGTAAAACAATCCAATCCATTGTGTGCTTAAAAAGGAAACACAATATAGCATCATGCAGTCTGAAATTGCTGTGTGAATGTACTATATTGCTAATCGTATCAGCGAAAGCATGTATTGTGTATGTTTATTTCTTGACATTATTTTGGTGCTCAGGATTTTTAGAAGATATATAACAAGGCATTTTGAAGTTTCTAACGAGTACATTATGAATGTATGTCATGACAAGTCTCCCCTATCTCTTCCCAGTAGTCAAGAGCTTATATCTCTGATAAGCATTCAGTCCCAAATGGGGTATTTAGATAATTTTTCTTTTCTCCTTGTCACTTTCTGTTAAGGGTTGAGTTGGCAGGCAGTCTTGTCAAAACCTCCTTCTTAAAAGCAAATATTCACTCAATTACACTCAGTATTCATAAGGAAGTGTTTGTGAGCATGACCAAAATGAGGCCAATTTTATATTTAACAACTTTGACTTTTTGAAGCCATATATACCCAACGTAGTGACAGATACGACCTTCAGCCTCTGTAGAGATCAACTTTGTTCTTGTGCTTCTGTTGCTGGGACTGCAGCCTTTAGTTTTAGTCCAGGATATTAATGCAACTATTTGTCCCATTTCATTTCCTGTTGCTCTTTAAAGCAGTAGTGCAGAAACAATTCACAGTCTGACTTAGTTTTCGAATCTATTTGCATCAATTTAAAATTTGTATTTTTTAATACATAATTGCAGGTAGATTAGCATTTCTTGGTATACTTACTTATAACGATATTTTAATGTTACAGGTAAAATTAAGGGAGAAATAGTTTTGAAAGACTGTATACTTGGTAATAGTCTTCATGGAAACACTTTGGGAGATTGTTTATTTCAACCCTTCTGCTTAGAGCAGGGTGAGCAACAGCAGCTTGCCTAGGACCATGTCCAGTGAGCTATGGAATATCTTGAAGGAGGAGAAGTCCAGAACCAATCTGGGCAGTCTGCACCTATCTGACAACTATCTGACAACGTGCATAGAAAAGAAGGGTTTTTCTTAGGTTTAAAGATTTTTTTCTGTATTTTGGTTTGTGCCCATTGTCTGTGAGTCCTTTCACTAAACACTACTGAGAAGAACTTGTCTCCATCTTCTCTACTTCTCCAATCAGGTATTTGTATAAACTGATAAGATACCCCTGTGCCTTCCCAAGGCTGAAGAGTCCCAGCCTCACCTTGTATGACAGATGCTCCAGTCCCTTCATCATTGTTAATGGCTTTTTGCAGGGGTATCTCCAGAACATTCACATCTTTCTTGTTGTGAGGAGCCTACCTTATCAGTTTTGAGCTTCCACTAGTGCCTTGGCATGCTGATAGTGCAGTGCAGGAAATCTATGACTGCAAGAACCAGTGCTGGCTAATGTTCAGCTTGGTCACCAGTACCCTTTAGACCTTATCTCAGCAATACTTTGTGTGGGAAGCTGTCTAATTAGTAGGAAATACTGAAGAAAATAGCATAGGGTAAGTTTTCTCCTTTAAAACTGATAACTGACTAAGGTTGTCTTGTAGGGGAGTCTCTGTCTCTCTCTCTGAAGGTTATACCTGGGTGCACCATTCTGGAAGTGTATGCATGTACTGGCTCAGTGATGGGAAGTGGGGCTTTTAACCAATATCATAATGATTAGAGGTCTCTTTTGAGGACTTCTCTAGGGAAAAGCTAAATTCATGTTATAGAAAACAGACTAAACAATATCCTGATAGCATAGAAAATAAATGAAAAATAAAATCAGAAAAATAAAATTCAGAGTTATTAATGCCTTTCCTTCCTTAAATCTCAGTTCTGAATTTATAAGTTTCAGCCTTCATTTGAAATCAGAACAGCTAACTCTTGAAGATTTTCTTGCATAGGCTTTTGTTTAATCATACCAAGTTAGAAAGAATTTCTGAACTTAAAGATTCTTCCCCCCAAATGTTGTGTCCTTCATACATACGTTTTATTTTTAAATTGCTATGCAAACTTCATGAAAGAATGGTGTTTTTTGTTGACTTCTTTTTAAATAATTTTTTTTTTTTAAATTAAGACTCTTTCCATTTAGAATCTTTTAAGTCAAAGCTATCATATTAAGGTGTACTTTGCTGAGTATATGTGGTATAGTGGGTGTCCATCCTTCTGGTTTGCTTGGGCCACATAGAGTGAAGGGAAATTGTCTTGGGCATACGTGTGGACTGCTCCAAAAATAATGCATCCTGTTTATTTTCATGGAGGCAACAGCTGTGAAGAACTCAATAACACAATTTTTTGAGGAAATTCTCAACTGCAAAAGACTATCTTTCCACATAGTCACCACCTTTAGTTACGCATTTTTGCTGGTGATGAACACAAGGGCTTACATGCTACAGTAGTAAAAATCTGTACCAGTGGAGGTGATCTACAGTCACTGTTGTCACTGTTGAAGTGTACTATCCACTGCCCCACTATACTCACATCCACTGTGCTGGGCTGCAGGTTGAATGTGCCTGGATTTGACAATTTGCCATCACGAGCAAACAATCTTCAGTAGTAGAGAGGATAATCTTTGGATTTACTTAACTGTAGTGAATTATAGGAGCATGATTTGACTCTTCTCATATAGTGCCGTGTATCTGAAAGAAGTACTGAGGCTACCACCCGACCTTCTATAAATGACCCTGGCTTCAGTGAAACCTTCATTTGGAACCTGGAGTTACTTTTATTCTGTTTGGTGATTGCTTTTTCCAGTCTGTACCTATGGTTTTAATATTGAGCTACATTAAAACTATTCTTGTAATCTCTTAGGATTCTGATGGCCTCTGAGAATGCACCTGCTCTAGAAAACTGAGATGTATCCGGGAACATTCCTGGACCATGATGATCTGTGCTAGTAAACTGCTAGAAAGGCCTCTGGCATGAATTTGGCATGTGAGTTTCCTTCCAGACAGTTTCCCAGCACGTTTTTGAAGTCAGTAAGTCCCATGGTGCAGTTTGTATCCAGTTCATATGGTATAGAGGCGGAGAGACTTTACCAGACTAAGTGAGGTCTGTCCCATGCCAGCTGGCTGCAATGGCCAGAATTTTCTCAGGTACACTTTTTTTTTCAGTAGCAGAGTTGCAACCTTTGTCACATTTGGCTTTGTTTCGAGCATCCATTTCCTCAGCTTTTCTATTGCAAATGAATTTGGTCCATTAAATGCACAAAATATCATGTATAAATCTGATTTTCTATTCTCAGTGTTTAAAATAGTATTGCTTATGTAATCACAGCTGTCATATAGATTTATTAGGAATATCCCATTACCACTACTTTTGGCATATAAGGACTAAGATTTTCAGAAGGTGATATTTGTCGTCTGCATTGTCTTATTATTTTTTTGTGTGTGTGTGTGTACTTTTGATGACTTTGTATTCTTTGAATTCTGCCTTTACTTCTAAACTGATAAACAGATTAGAACGGAGATGCTAGTCCCAAACAATTCTTGTACAGCTCAGTGGGGAATTTCCTGAAATACTGCATGCTATGCCACTGTTAACATTAACAGGAGCAGCTAGGGGCTTAAGATGGACACTTCTAAAATCTTCCCTGCCTTTTTTTACAAGGTCAGTCTAATAAAAAAATAATTAAGTATTTCTACACACAGTTATGTCCAAAGTTATTTTTTTTATTCCCATCATTTGAATGTTGTTTCATATAGTCCATCTTTATTGTGAGCAGTCTTCTGCAGGTATCTTCTGATAACTTGGAATAAATAGATCATCCTATATATTAAGGTTTTGGTAAACAGAGTTATATCCATGTGCATTTTTATGTTTAATGTTGGAGTTTTCCGTCTTATTTGCAAAACTGTTAATAAATTTGCCTATGTTCTAGGTAGCAAGCACTTTTTAAGGCATACTTTCCTTGACCAGATGAATAATAACTTTATATTCTCCATTCTGGGATGTTAATCATAAGTAGAGTACTGTGCAGAGAAAGGGAATTATTCTTAGGTAAGCAGTGGCTTTTGAACCATGACATTAATTCTATCTTTAATAATATTTGACAAAGTGAAAATGGAAATTGAGGTTGAAGACAAGTATTTTTCACAACCTTGAACTGTTTTGCATGAACATTTGATATTAGAAATTACTTGGCCTTGAGGTTGGAGAGTTTCATGGGCCATGTCTAATGTGTAGTGTGAGCCTGGATAATACTAATAATACTAATATAAGCCACAGGCAGCTTCTGTTATGTCACAGATTTTACCTGAAAGAATGAATATCACTTCATGTACCCTCATGAATCACTTTTAGATAAATATTTCTTCTAGATTGACTTTATAACATAGACAGTGCTATATTATCTCTTTTAAAGGTGGGAACCAAAAAATAACAGCGTGGTCCATCAACTGAGACTTGAGCAAATTCTAATTCCTACCCAACAGTCACAGAGACCAGTGAAGGTTTCCTCAGTGTGAGTTTCAAAATGTTTCCTGAAGGCAAACTAGGAAAAAGGGGATAAAGGCAATAATCTGCCGTCATTTCCTACTGGATACCTACTGGACTTGTAGGCAGTTTTGGGAGTACATGCTGAATGAAATGCTTGAAGCAGTTTCCATCCCAACTTTATAACCCAGGTAGTATAGCTTTCCATGGAACATATTTAAGCCTTTTCCATTTTGTAGCTATCAGCAAGGGAAGGCATTGGGCAGTTCAGCCAGGAAATATATTCCATATAGCCCGCCACTGAAGAACTCACCCCGGGGCAGCTGCTAACACACAAAGAAATGAAGAGATCAAAGGTAATCTTTGGAGGTCTGGTTGCCATACATGCAAATGAGATGGGAAAGGTCAGATTCATCAATCACTGCCTGGCAGCATTAGTATTGAGGTTTCCCTTGGGACAGGGGATTTTTCTGTGGATGTTGTGTGCAGCAGCCATCTGTAGGAGTTTGAAGAGAGTGTCAAGTGACTTTCACTTAAGAAGAAAGATGCATAAGCTTGTATATATCTGTGCTTAAAAGAAATCTCTTAAGAGAGCATGAAAAGCATCAAGATGTTATCTGCTCTGTCTTCCCTTGCTGCCTTGTGAAATCTTAGGACAGGACACGCTGACAGCAGTTCTCTCCAGTTATCGTGCTTTCATTTTCCGTAATTGCTGGATGCATTACAATGCTGTATTTTGCATTCATTTTTGGTACTGGTTTCTATATTAAATTGAAATACTAGCTAAGATTTGCAATTTAATTTTCAGAGTGCACTGCCCCACTGAAAGTGCTAACTGAGTTACAATAAGTTGAATTAGTGAGATTAATGCTGTTGCAATTTAGTAAATTACCCTCAGCTACTCAAACAGTAGGGTCTATAAATAAAAATATAACTTTGTTGAACTACTTTTTTCCCATTTCTCTTAATTTTTCTTCAGGTTGACGACATTTTTAATTATTGTGAATTCTCTAAGAATCAGCCATGGATAATTAAAAGGCAATAGAGGTCAAAGCTGTTCAGCTGCTCTATCTCCTCCACTCTATTTCGCCCCTCCGCTCCCTCCACCCCAAGATTTGAAAATCAAACAAAAAAACTATAACTGATCAGATTCTGATTTGTGTCTGTGCAATTCTGTGATATGTTTATTTGGGTCTTGACCCATCCTTTTTTCTCAGTTTTTGAAACGTATTTATGGAGATACTGAAGGGTTCACAGACACTTTGAGCTCCTGTGTTTAGTACCTTTTCTCAAGATAAACTGTGGCTGTGTTATGATCTTTAAGTACCTTTATGACTTTCTGTTACACTTTAATTTCAGAGCATGTAATGGATAATTCATCATTAAGCTTTGTACTCATAATTATACAATTGGATTTGCACATAACGTTGGAAGTTACACGTTTTCTTTTGCAGTACATGTTTGGTTTTGGTTCTGTTGACAGTCCTTTTCCTTTCCTTCCAACTTCAGAGTAGTTGAGGAATTCTTTTAGGTTGACTGATGTAAAGTTAAGAACAGTAGTGAAAGAAGAGGTGAGAATTCATTTTAATAGTGATTTTTTATTACTTCATTTTAATTTCTTCTGGAGGCATCTTGCACTGGGTAACATGAATATAATGTTTTTTACCTTCTGTAATGCAGACCATGTCAAATGGAGCTAGGAAAGTGGAGTCAGTATTGTACAGTGCTTTACACTGAGGATATTTATTCTTTCATTGACCTGATAGCATTGCTGTAATAAACATGACAGTTAATTAGCTAGAATGGCATAGAGAAGTACTACATCCTCATGTATTTTTACCTATGAGTGAAGAAAAATTAGGGAGTAGAAATACATTCTTAATGTAGAGTGATAACTCTTAGAGTAGTGATAACTACGAGAGAAGCAACCCTTCAGACACCAAGGTCAGAGCAGAAGGAGGACAGGCTGTCCCCCTGAAGCCCGTGGGCACCATGTGGAGCAGGTGTGTTTTTAGTTTGTCTTTAGTTCTCACTGCTCTAGTCTGTTAGTAATCAGTAATAAATTAGTCTTCTCCAAGTCATGTCTGGTTTGCCTGTGATGGTAATTGGTGAGAGATCTCCCTGTCTTTATGTCAACTCATAAGTTTTCTTTTCATCATGTCTTCTCCTCTTGTCGAGGAAGAGAGGGTGACTGTGTGATGTTTACCTTCCTGTAGGTGTTAAACCACTGTATAGATGTAGAAGACTGAAAAAGTTGCAATATAATGCCGCATAAGCATTTTAGCCAAAATGCTAATGTTGGTATAATGTTGGAAGTATAACAATCCTCTGTCCAGGGGTTTTAGCTAGTGCCTTGATTTATTTATTTATTTTCAGTTGTAGAGCTGATTTACAGCTTTCTTTCTCTAATCTTTGTCAACATTATGTTTTCCTGCTCTGGCTGTTTTTGGCCTGGCTTATAGCACTACTTGTAGGTGTATGACATCGTCCTTCCAATCCTTCGTCGTGTTCCTTAGCATCTCTGTGTTACCTAGTAACTTCTGCTTTTCTTTGTTCTCCTTTTCACGAAATCTTAAATTGTTTTCAGAGATGCTTAGAGGTTCTGGGTCATGTGAGCCACTAGAAAAAAAAAACAAAAACTACTAAGTATGTGGAGTGTGAGCTTACTAGGGAAAAGAATAGGAGGCAGGACAGCATGGTTTGAATTTTTTTCTGGATACGTTTGAATACAATCCACCAAAGTGCTATGAACTGCCCTGGTTGCTGTTCAGCTTGCAAGGTGTGATAGGACTTTGTTTTTGGAAACACTGACATAAAAGCCTTCCACCACTGCTACCACACTTTGTCTGACAGGACCAAACCTGAGTATATTTAATTAGTTAAATCTGACTTCAGTGCTAGTAGTACTAGTTGAATATTTTAAATTCGACTGTCTTTTGACATATGGAATTAATTATTTCTTCCTTTCCTGTTTTAGCCCCAACTTCATTTGATAGACCTTTTAATGTTTTCTGTAGGATGCCTCCTTTTGCTATGAATGTAGAAGTCCCTTTTGTATGTAGCTCTTCCAAAATCAGATACAGATTTACTGGAAAAAGAAATACAGGAAAAGATTTGCTGGTGGGAGTAGGAAGGAAGACTTACTGAACTGTAACTCTCTGTTCCCTTCTCTCTTACTGTCGATATGGGATGTATCTCAAGTCATGTAATCAGAGAGCAGTTGCAGGGTTGTTTTTTTTGCCCTTGTTCTTTTAATCAGACTTTTAACAAGCAGAGAGGACTGATCAGGATGTCATTAGCTTTAGAACTTAATGAAAGATTTTTATCTTTCATAGTTTCAGAAACAATTAAAACAGAACAAACAATTATGTCCTCAGAGGAAAGTAGTTCTGCCCTCCCACTCAGTCTTGTTTAATAATTATTTCTCCTTTGTGTCAGTTTATCTGGAAACCATAATGGGGAGAGAACAAAGAATAGTTAGAGGTCAGGAGATGACTGTGGATACCAGTTTAAAGTATAATATAACCTAAAAGAAACTGGTTCTCCTCTGTTTCTATGGACAGCTATTAATTTCTAGCAGTTGTAAGAAACTTTTAATGAAATCTTTATCTAAAAACAGGCCATACCTACAAAAAATATTTTCCTTGCTTGTGGTCTGCAGAGTCTAGCAAATGTGTGCTGTCAGAGGTACCTTCCAGAGAGCACATGCTACCGGCTGACTGTCTTTAATTGTTGCTGACAGAGGAGTGAAAGCTGATTGAGCTAGGATAGAACTAATCTAGGTGAAGGCTATTAATGAGCTGCTAAACACCAGATGGCAACACTCAAGGGAAACTAAAGCTTCTCCTTCAAGATTGGGAAAAAGGGATGAAGGTAGCTAGTAATGCAGCATTAAAAGTGGTCCAAGGAGAGATAAGAACAGGAGTCTAACTGGATAGGGAGGCCTTAGAAAGTGTTTTGACTTTGAGTATTATCATAAGAGTTATTTTTGTAAAAAGGAAAAAAAAAAGACTACTTGGTGGAATTAACGTATCAAAGAGGTAATCCAAGGTTTATCATACAGAGATATGAAGACATAGTAGAAGAGAAGTTGAAAAAAAAAAACAGTTTAAGAAAGTACTTTCATGGATATGTATACAAGACAACGTGGAGAATAAACAAGATAGGTACTAAACAAGGGATATGACTATTGTAACTGAACAGTAAGGAAAGAATGGCAGAGGAAACAACTACTGCTGAAGAGTTAGACTTTAGGAAAATATTTTCTTAGAACTACATAAAAGATGAAACTTCAAAAAAGAATAAAAGCATGACATCAGAAAAGAGGAATAAGTAATGGAGATAGCCCAAGGGCAGAAGTCTTGTGAAAGAATAATGATAATGTGATGAGAAGAGGCATCAGAATGTTCCACTGACAGAAGAAATAACTGTTGAAACAGAATCTGAAGTTTATGGCACAAAGAATGCTGGAGCATCTGATGAGTTAGTCTTTTTCCATAGGAAGGAGTCACAGAAAGAAAAATCTATGCTTAGACATGAGTCTGATTATTATGTTTGAAGAATCTGTAAATGCTTATGGGATGGCTAGAAATTGTTAAGAAATTTATGGACAGTGGAGAGAGGACTGAATGTTCACAGTGAGAACACGGACAAAAAAAAGTATTGCTTGCTTTCAGAAACATCATGAATGGTAGGAACTGGCTGACAGTAACACTACTCAATGTTGATTTTGAATAGTTTGGATAAGTCATTTAAAAGACGAAGGATGAACATGAAAGATATATCTTACAGAAAAGATAAAAAGAGAACATGAACAACAAGCAAAGGATAATTTGCTAATAAAAATGTACAAGTGAAAATCAGAAGTTGCTGGCCTGGAATGTGACTTTTGGAGCCTAGATATTCTTTGATACTTTAAGTGGAAGGGAATAAAGAATCAGTCTAAGGGGAGACACTTTCTTAAAGAAAAACATTAAAATCCTTCCCCCACTTACAAATGTTAGCAAAAGCACCCAGATTTTCATTTTGGTAAACATCATGTATGTGTGTGGGGGGAATAACTGACCCCTCAAAAATACCAAAAACAATGTGCAATTTGTAGTACTTAGCATAATTTTTTTTCCATAAAATTAAAAAATCCTGGAAGCTAAGGAGAGTTAACCTTGAGATTGAAGATGGTCTCGAAGACAGTGCAACAATACTCGTAAATTACTCTTCATGTTGGGAAGAAAAAACACCCCGTTTTTGGTCTGGAGCAGATAAAGTTAAGTATGATGAGAAATGGGCTACATGCATGAAGATGGGGAAATCTGGATCAGCTTCACTGTAATCCAGTTGATCTCCAGACAAGGGGGATGAAGGAATGAGAAGATAATGAAAATGAACATCTAGCTTTTGACCTTCAATGAGCGCAGATCTGTGCTGTGGAAATGATGATCTGGGAATGTTCAAAGACTGGGAGATATTTGGAGGAGGTGACATTAATTGCTTAAGTGTGCCAGGTGGCCTCTGTTGAATCAGTGATACAATTTCCCTGATGATGGCTCTTCAGGAATAGCTGGGGAATATGAGGTAAAATGCTGGTTAAATTAGAGAAGTGAAAAGCTACCTGGCAGTTGAGAAATTGGTAACAGCAATAGCAGTCTACCTTTTAAGTGAGAAACTATGGGACTGGGAGTTGCTGAGGTTTCTGCAGGATCAGTTCTACAATGCTATTTTATTTACAGTTTTCAGTAATAGCCTTGAGAGGAAAAATAGGAGTACGATAATAAAATTGGCTGAAGACAAAGCTGCAGTACCTTGTCACTGTGGGTGAGGATTAGAATTTCATGCTGAAAGATATTTTTGAAGGCTTCAATAGCAAAAGTAGGGGTGAAATGTGAGTGTACAAAGAATGAGGTCATGTTCTGAGTTACGAGTAACATGCATTTCTGTGATACACTCAGGAATTATCAATTGGAAATAGCACATCAAGAGAAAGACCTCAGAGATTTAGTCAATTGTAAGATGATTATATATTACAAACCTGTATCTACCAGTAGGGAAAAGCGATTCTTGGTTCTGCCAGAATGAAGATGTTTCCAGAGGAGAGAGTAATGCTTTATTGCACTATATAAGGATTGGCAGCCTGTAGTTAACTACGTACAGTGCTGTTAAAGAATTGTGAATTATACCAAGGAAAATTAGAAAGATAAACAGGGAAATAGGTCATATTTTGTGAAATGTCTAAAAATAACTTATTGGTTTAACTTAAAAACAAAGCAAAACAAGAACACAACACAAAAATAACAAACACTGAGACAGAGAAGTTGTGAAAACTTTCTGTAGATAATCAAGATAGAGGAGAAGATAAGAGCTATTGGAGTCTGGGGTTACTGCTGGCGTGAAAAGAAATGATGATAAAATGTCTAGGAATTAAGACTGAAATTAACTGTCATGAATGCTAGGAAACTTAGGTGGGAAAACAGCATTCCATGCAGGAGTAATAGGGAAGGAAAAAAAACACAAAAGCAACCTAATTGACTTTAAAATCAATCTTAAAGTTGTGAATGAGATTATATGTTATGTATTCATCTACAGTATCAAAGTAATGCCTCAGGAGATCCATTCTAGTATTATATTCCCACACGATGTCTGTTCAGAGGGCTCTGTAGACATAATTATCCTGGTTGTGTGCTTAAAATAATAAAGTAATGTGAAGAGCATATTAAAATCTATATTTGTTCAAACACCAGTAAATAAAGTTTTGTGGCGGATATTTGGTAGCTTAGGTTATGACTAAATTTCTATGGTATGAAATCAGACAGGAAAAAGGTAGATGGAAAAAGCTCTAACTTTTCTCAAATATTTGAAAAGAAAATGAATAACAAGCGAGAAAAAAAAAAAGAAAAAAAAAAGGTTTTTTATTCAAGAAAAAAAGACCTGAAGGACACAAAAGGTTGAATTTGTACTCACTGACAGTAAGCTGAGAATGATACTTTGATCTGTAATTAATTGTTTGCCTCAGCAGTATTTGTAAGAAAAACTGCAGTGCATACTGGTTCATAAAACTGGGTATTGTCCCAGTGGGAGTATGAAAAGGCAGACATATGAGAAATATGCCAGTGGAAGTGCTTGATTAAGCAGAAAAATGATTAAAAAAAGAATTACAAAGAGATAAGTGCATTAAGACAATCTTTTGGAAACATTTGCTTGAAGTTATTTAACAGTTCCTGTTGAGTTTCTCATTCCTACTGGTTTCCATGTTTCTTAGGATCTATATAAAAATATGTGGAGATGAAAAAAATGAATAAATTGTGAAATCTAGTGTGGTGGTTTTCAAAGTGAAATACATGTCCTGGGGAGTGCATGAGCCAGTCCGTTGATGTGTAGGAGGAATGTATTAGAACCTCTATGTATATTTATTTTTTATCTAAAAAATATAAAAGAGAAAATTAAGCTTTACTAGTATTTCATGCTTATTTAAGGTGACACCATCTTTCTGTCTGTATTTGTCAAATACAACATGCTGGGTGTTGTGGAGGAAGAGTGAGTGATCCCCAGTACGGAGTTGTTGAGAGTTGTACTGTCACTTATTCACTGGCTTTCAGTGTATTGCAATGTTTCACAGTTTTTGTGTGTCCAGTTAAATGAATTTAGGGATTATATTGTCTAGTTTAAACTAAATGAACACTCACAAAGTGGCCACGTAGCTTCAAAAAATTCCTGCAAAGAGACCATGGATTGTAGATAATTTTGAGAGCACGAATGAAGAAGAAAATGGCAGACCAAACATTTCACCCAGTCCTAGTACAAGTAAGGTGACTGGCAACCAAGTTATGAGGTGAAAAGAGAGCAGATCTAATCAGGTCAAATCACTGAATCACCAAGGTTGGAAAAGACCACCAAAATCATCCAGTTCAACCGTCCACCTACCACCAATATTTCCCACTAAACATTGTCTCTTAGTAGCACGTCTAAACGTTTCTTGAACATCTCCAGGGATGATGACTCCACCACCTCCCTGGGCAGCCTGTTCCAGCACCTGACCACTCAGAGAAGAAATTTTTCCCAGTACCCAACCTGAATCTCCTGATTCATCTTGAGGCCATTCCCTCTTGTCCTGTCACTAGTTATGCAGGGAAAGATGCCAGTCCCCACCTCTCCATGGCTGTCCTTCAGGTAGTTATAGAGAGCGATAAGGACTCCCCAGGCCTTCTCCAGGCTAATCAATCCCAGTTCCCTCAACTGCTCCTTATAAGACTTGTGAATTGGTGATGTTTAAACTCATGTACAGAACTTAATAATAGATCTTTAAATGCCTCTTTTGAAGTTTTGTAATTAATAGAGAAGAACAAGAAGCCAGATGCCACTGGGGAAGTGCTTGTTCTTTCTGCTGCAGTAAAACTAATGGAAATAGGGAGAAGAACATGGTAGCAAGCATCGCTGAAGGTTTGAGGAAACAAGTATTAGTACAAATTATGTAGGGAATTTGCTCTACAGGTTATTATAGGTATGTATCTTTTAATGTGTTTCAGCTTATGGTACTTGACAGGTTCTGTTTCAGAAATGAAATTCAAAAAGAAATACTTCCTTGTGAGCCACAAAAAGGATGAGGTACCAAAGTGAATATATTCCCAGTAGAAAAGTACTTTGAGTTTAAAAAAATAATTAAATCTTGTTTGCAAAAGAAGAAAACACACACAAAAAAAACATAAATTGAGGTTTAGGTACCAGTGGAGCTCTAGGGGTAGTGTCTGTGAGCAGAGCCTGGAGGCCTGGAGGAGGTATAGCCTGTGGAGCTGCAAACCTAGAGAGTAGCATGCTGTGGGGCAGGGAGGGCTGGGGGAGCTGCCACCTGTGGGGATCTGTGTGGAGCAGCACCTGAAGGGTGGGCCCTATGGTATGGAGCTATGTTGGGGTGGTGCTGGGAGAGCTGCAGCCTCTGGGAAGCCCATGGGGATCCATTCAGGGAAGATTGCATTGTGGGAGGGACTCAGTGGAACAGTGGGAGAGGAAAAGCATTATGGAGGTGGAAGAGCTTGGCTTTGGGGGATGTTTTTAGTTTGCTTTTTATTTGTTATTTTCTGGTTATCGGCAATAAATTAGTCTTCCCCAAGCTGTGTCTGCTTTGCCCATTGTAATTGATGAGTAATCTCATTGTCCTCATCTCCACCCATGACCAGTGTTTTCATTTCTTTTTGTTTTTGCATATGTTTCATCATAAACGTAACATCCATACAGTGGTAAAAGTATATAATTTATACACAGTTGAATATACATATATTGGGAAAGCATACACGTAATCTTTTACTGATAAGGCTGATGTACAATAAAATAGTTTGGAAACTATTGGTCAGGTGATTATAGCAGTAGCCTAATGGGATATGAAAGAGCTAGACTAGTATTGCGTGTTGTATATCTTTACTGTTTAGGAAACTGCTACCAACTTCTTTTTGAGACCAGAAATCTGTAAATCTAGAAAACATATATTACTGACTCTCTTTAAGTCTATGAAATGGTTGCCTGCAGGAAAAGAGATGGAGATGTTTTTGGCAGCTTGGTGTGTTGGTCAACACAGCATGGTTGAAATGATTTTCAGTGTGCCACTTGTATTAGACCTGATGGAGCAGGATATGTGTGTATACTGCATCCTGTTACGGTGGTATTTACCCACATAGATCTGTGCCTCTTCTCATCCCCCAGAGTAGGAGCAGGTTGCATTTGTCCTTTCTTTTAGAAACTCCTGAACAATATGAGATGTTCAACTCGCATAGGATACCCTCAGTTCCTGCTTTTAATAATTAATCAAGTTATTCGCTGCAACTCTAATAAGCCAACAGCATATCTCGTCTTTGAATATTCTCACGCTATCACTCTTCTCTTGAAGCAAAGAAAATATACCAGCTCACAGATGATGAACAAACCTTCTAACGTTTTCAAAATTCTAATAAAATAGGGCTGTAAGAGGGACAGTAGTTGTGATTCCCAGACTTTAGGGACCTGGTCAGCTACTGTCTTCAGGGGAAAAAAAAAAAAAGAGAGAGAGAGAGGGATATTCCATCAAATCAGTTGATACCATGTTATTTGTTTATCCAGAACAAACCTGCAGTGTTAAGAAAGAAAACAGCGACCAACCCCAAACCCAAGAATCCTTCCTTCCTTAAAATCATCTATGGCTTTTTGTGTATTTTCTTTTGGGAATGGTAAAATTAAATGGAATATCATTGTGGCATGTTTTGAAATGCGTAACAAAGAAGTGATGGGGAACTTGAACCTATGAAAAAAATAAGTCATCAAATGAATCTCAGTGAATTCTTGAACTGATGAATGAGCTGGAAGGCCAAAATGCAGCACTGGTACACTGGTAGAATTTATCAAAAAAATCAAGGGCAAATTGTCGTGATATGCTTTCCTAAATATTGACATATACAGTCTTGCTTGAAAAGTAAACTGCTGCAGGAAAAACTGGCTTATGTACTGGAAGTAAATGGTTTAGGTAAATTACAGCAGTGCAGGGTTAGTGGAGGTAATAAATAAACTGACCTGAGGGACAGTAAAAGGCTCTTGTTTGCTTTTGCTTCTGAAGGCTTAACATAAAATAGGAAAACTGGAGAAAAGCTATTGACTTCCCAAATAAAGAATAATTGGTCTAGGCTATGTAAAAATGTAGGTAATTCAGTTCAGCGTAGAGCAGCATAAGGTAATGAGGCTGATATGCATAATGAATTGTGGAGTAGATTGTCTGAACTGAAAAACATTGTAAAGTTACAGGTAATTTTTTGTTTTGTTTTCTATAACGAGTTTGAAAAAGATATAGCTGTTGTTCATAAGGCTGTTGGAAAATGTGTGAAAGCTGGAATATGAAACTGCAACGTAGATGTGTCTCTTTACAGATTTCTGAATAACAACTGTAGCTTCAACTACATAAAGATCTATCAAAATCACAGTTACCTTCTTATCAAATGAATATTGTTAGAAACTGTGATACACTGCAAGCTTAATAACAACTAGATGTAGTTTTTCCAAAATGTTAAAATATGGTAAGTATTTGTTGAATTAAATATTGCAAGATTACTGATAATAGCATTGGATGGGAAGAAGCATGTTCACAAATATTGGGAGAGTACTGAATTTTGGTGAAATGTATTTTGGGAGGGATGAAGAAGACCAGACCATCCTTAGGGAACGATTATGGACAAATATTGCTGGGCATGATAATAGGAAGATTATAGATTCCTGTGTCCTCGGTACTTACTCCTAAGGTTGCCTTGTATGAACACAGTTTAAAAAAATCTATTAAAACACAGATAGGCTGCACAGAATTATATCTTTAAAATAGTTGCTTCCAATTTATATAAAATTCAGACAGTTTTCCAAAAAATGCAAATAAACCTGGAATCTTACAGTAACTTAATTTGTAAATGAATGTATAAATTACATTTGTGATTATGCTTACATTGGTAGAAGTTACAGGTATGTCTTTCTTTTCATATAATCAATGAGACATGGGATTTGTTTTTCTCCAATGGTTGGTTTAAGATTTTGTCGTGCCACACAGCAAATGATTTTTTTTTTTTTCCTGGAAATTTTTGATAGATTTTGCTACACTTAATTCACTTCAAAGGCACAGGAATGTAATAGAGTAGCCTGTTTGTCTGGTGAGTTCTCTGATCACACTCTGGTGTTCTCAGAATCCAGGGCTTCTATATAAAAATGACTGGCATGCTAAGGTCCCCTAATACAGTTGGTCTCTCACACAGTGACTTGTTCGTAGAGTGTATAGATTTAATTACTAACCAGGGGGACAGTGTCAACCTGACTGCTGATTAAGCTGCTATAGAGTCCCTTTCCTGTATGATTGGAATATGTCAGTGTTATCAATCAATACAATGAGTGCCTCATAAAGAAGAAGCAAATTAACCAAGGTAAATTAGCGTTTTTGTACTCGTAGTTCCTGATGTGAAATGAAAGCATTTATCTTTGCTGAAATCATGTACTGTGCGCAACTATCATTTCTTAGGTGCTGCTTAATCTCTTTGTTTTCTATTCCAGACACTTAATACTGATGTTAATTTATTTTTACTGTACATACATATATTGTAATACTGACTTTGTCAGTTGCTCAACATCAGTAAAATGGTAATATCCAATGTCATACATGAAGGAGTGCTGTAGTGCTTTTTTTTTTTTCCACATGCCATTTGAAGTATATTGTCTTAGTTTCAGGTGGGACAGAATTGTTTTTTCACTGTCTGGTCTGATGCTGTGTTTTGTTTCTAGGAGAAGTGTTAATAACACACCAGTGCTTATAGTTGCTGCTAAGTAGTGTTGTACAGAGCCAGGACCATTCTCATGCTGCCTGCTGGTGAGGAGGCTGTGGGAGCCCAAGGAGATGCATGGGAACAGAATTAGGACAGCTGACTTAAACTCATCAAAAGGATCATAGAATCACAGAATGGCTTGGGTTGGAAGGAACCTCAGGTGTCATCAATTTCCATTCCCCCTGCCACAGGAGGGTTTGCCAGCTGCTTGATCAAGCACTAGGTCAGGCTGCTCAGGGCCCCATCCAGCCTGGCCTTAAACACCTCCAGGGACTAGCATCCATGACCTTTCTGGCAGCCTGTTCCAGCACCTCACCACTCTCTCAGTAAAAAAACTAACCATTGACATCCAATCTAAATCTCCTCTCCTTCAGTTTAAAACCTTTCCTCCCTATCCTATCACAATCTATTCATGTAAAAAAGTTGATTACCCTCATGTTTATAAACTTCCTTTAAATACTGGAAGGTCACAAAGAGGTCTTCCTGCAGTCTTCTCTTTTCCAGGCTGAACAAGTCCAGTTCCCTCAGACTGTCTTCAGTAGGAGAGGTGCTTCAGATCTTGGATCATTTTTGTGGCCCTCCTCTGGACCCTCTCTAAGAGCTCCACATCTTTCCTGCATCTAGGGCTCCAGACGTGGATGCAGTACTCCAGCTGGGGTCTCATGAGGGCAGAGTTCAGGGGGACAAACACCTCCCTTGCCCATCTGGTTACCCCTCTTCTGATGGAACGCTGGATACCATTGGTCTTCTCTGCTGCAAGTGCACACTGCTGGCTCATGTCAAGTTTTTCATCAGCCAGGACCCCTAAGAATTTCTCAGGAGGGCTGTGTTCCTTACCATGTGACATGCAGAAGGAGAATTTTGAAGGGAATGGGTGTTTATCTGGTTCTCTTCTACTTGCCTGGGGGGCTAGCTGGGCAAAGGTGGGTGGGTGATGAGCTTGTGCATCACTTATTATATGTATTCATATATATATATTTATATATATATTGTCAAAACTATTATTCTTTTTCCTTATCTCCATCTTAGTAAATAGTTGTATCTCAACCCACAAATTCTACTTTGTTATTTTTTTCCAGTACTCTCCCCTGTAACACTGGGAAGGGTGGGAGTGAGTGATTGGCAGTGTGGTGCTGAGCTACCTGCCAGGTTAAATCACAGCGCATATTTAATTTACATAATATAAGTGTTTGTGAGTGTGTAGTGTCAGCATAGACTAGGGGATGAATATAAAAACATCTAGCATTCCTATCTTCCAAGGTGCATAACTGTGGTCATGGATATAGCAGTGGTCACACCTGGGAAGAAAAGGCTACCTTTCCACTCAGAGGGAGTAAGGAGAAAATCAACTTGTTCAGCAGAGACTTCAGTTTTACACATTATTGTGCTTGTAAGCTACTGGCTCCTCAGAATCAGTTTCCTTTCTTTAGTGAGCCATCAAAACTACCTTGCTTTCTTTGCTGCTCCATGTAGTTAGTTCTATTTTCAACAATACCTCAGAGCTGAGAACCCTTTGTAACTCCAAATTAAACTAGAAATTTCTCCCACTTTTTCTGTTTGGAGTGTGTATGTGTATTGTTACACTATGTATTATCATACATATTTATATTGTATATATTTGTACACACGCAAATTTGAAACTTAACAGGAAACATCAGTAGATGAGGTCTCAATGTATTTTTTTTTCATTTCAGCTTGGTTTGTGCTCTGTCATTTGCATTATTGTGGTTGATTGTCAGAAGATGCTTTCTCTTTCTATTCTGCCTACAGAAAAATTGTGTCGTACCACCTGTCTAGTGTTGTACACAAGTCACAGATCTTACTAACCTACAATCTTTTTATTTCCTCAATATTAGATTGATTGACCTAATGTAATTAAAAGCTTAATTAATGGTTGAGTCACTCTTAACTTTAACTATGCTGTTTTCACTTACAGACTTTTTGACAGGGAATTCTGAAGGCTCACACTTATGAAGGAGAATTCTCTTCCATTTGTTCTAAAAATAAAAGGCAATAATTCTGAAAAGTGACCTTTTGTTCTAGTGTTATGAGACAGGGATTGGTCATTTTTTTCAACTTGCCTGTCATAAATTTTAATTATTGCAATTAAATTAAATTGAAAAGAAATTTTGTTGTTATCAGAGTCATTCAGTACTTGAATAATTTCATTTTTTTTTCTGTAAGCTCTGCAGCTGATGGGGAATATGCAAGTCCCATGTGCCTAAGCAGATGGGGAAATTTTTAGTCTTAAGTCATCAATGCTCTTTGAAGGCTTGTGTTAGAATTCTCTTTTCTTGCCAAATAATTTGAAGGCTGACAGTATCAACTCAAATATCCATCCTTTTGTACTTCATTCACCCTTTTAACTGACCTCATTCGTATCCTTTGTCTTAAAAATAGAACTGAATACCATTCTAAATGAAGAGAACTTTTCATTGTAATTTAATATCAGAAATATATTTCAGCAGCATCTTCTATTATTCACGTTACAGTAAAATTACCCAATAATGATGAGACAATATATTCTGAGATGTGCTCTTGATTTTTTTTTTCTTACTTTCAAAGAAAATGGTTTAATTAAAGGAGTTAAGTTTCAGCTTATTGTTGTGATTTTAAACTAGGCTATCCCATTCATATAATTATTCTGATTGATATTTTTTTGCATACTAAGCAAGGAGAAAGAGCTCCTTTATGCTTTTTGTGCCCTCCATATACCCTAATGGTTCATCTTTGTGTCTCTTTTCTGAGAATCTCCCACTAAAACTTTTTGATAGATGTTTTGACCCAGAGGTGCCCCCATGAATAAGAATATAATACAGGATATTGCTTTCTTCTTGTCATGCTTGGTTGTGGAGATGACAATCCCGGGTACAGTTCTTCACGATCTACTGTTCTGTATTGTATTTTGTTTCTTTAAATGCAGTGCAGTTTTTTGGGCAGGTAGAGAATATTGCTTGACATTACAGCAACTACGTATCTCAAGAGCAAGATTGTTTCCAATCGTTTCTGTAGAGACTGGAGAGTTGGATGTTTAAAATCACAGCTGACTTAGAACCCTAGATCTGGGATTGGAAATACTGTACATATGACTCAAATTCATTGATAGAAATCAGTGTTGCATTGATTCCCCTAGGTAAAACTAAGTTAAGGAAATCAAACCTCAGTCAGAAATTGATGTCTTAAATTCCAAAAAAACTGTCATGTATACTAGGAGCCTGAATACGAAGAACGACCATGAAATCCAACATGCCAACTAATTAAGATGCAAGTAAATCTCTGTATGCCTTTAGAATTAATAGGATGATCCCAAATCCTCATGAATGTTGTACTGCTAGGCATCTAAATAGTGGTAACTTGAGAAACTTAACATTATTTTTCATTTGACAGCTTTTGGGCCAGTAGATTTTAACTTTTAATCTCCTAACTCTGTATTTTACTATGAAAAATGTTGCTGAAAACCTACTGTACTTTTGCAGTGTTATCAGAAATATTCACTACTGGAACTGAGTGGAATTTTGTTTGCCTTTTACAAGTCTTCCAGCTGATGGGCAGAATTTTAAGTCCCCACGGTGCGCAAACAGATGGGAAAATGTTGCTCTTCAGTTTTCAGTCATCAGTGCTAATTCTTTTATCTTCTGAATGGATTAGTGGTACAGACTATGCCTGTTACACAGTCTATAGTATTTGCCACGACAGTCTTTTTTTTTTTTTTTGAGTCTACTGAAAATCCCTTATGTGAAGTGACATTGCCTGCGTTTTATTAGCTTTAAGGAAAAAAATTCCTTATTTGTATTTTAAATGATCATCAAAGTGGTTGTGGAAATTCAGTGCTGATTTTAAATTATTATTTTTATTATTTAAGTGCTCCAATAGCAAATGTGTTTTAAAATGCAGTTGAATATTTCTGTAGACATCAGTGATTTTATATGTGTGCCTCTGCATTATGCTTTTTGTAAAAAAAACAGCCACTGTGTTGACATCTTTATTCTTCCTCAACTGATCTTTTGCAGAGGCTATGTCTGGGATTTTTGGAATACTGTAATGTTTTTTTCTGCACACTGGCATGCATCCATAAATCTTAGTTTCTAGATTAAACAAACAAATGAATGGTCTGTTTCATCTGGAGCTAAGTTGCATAATCGGATTTTGGTGCTCCTTTCTGCAGTGTGGAACCCAGGAGTGTTGTGGGTTAGAGAACTTGTCCTCATGCAGCAGCTGAAATTCTTAAGTTTCAAAAAGGTGATTGAATTCCCAACTGCATTTGTATGAAGTTTCCTGTAACTGGTATAGCAAATAACTATAAAGAGGAAAAGAAATAGCAAGAATGGCATAGCACAGCATATTATTTATATAAATGCTTGATTTTATAAATGATTTTAGTGTTTTGGCATAAAATTGTCAGCACTGAGTTCTCTTCTGCTTTTCTTTGCTATGTCTTGGTTTTGTAGGCTGTGTTGTCACAGGCATAAGGAACTTGTATTTATATGATTTGGGGTTATGTATGCCAAAACTGAAACCAAACCTCTATTTGTACAGTTAACATCATCCAGATGGCAGACAGTTCCTGCCTCTTTAGAAAAAGTAATTTTGGTAATGTGACAAGCATGAAGCATAGACAGTAGCAACTCACACAGAGTTTAGAGCCCTAAAATAGAGTCACTCCACATCGTCTGTGTGTAACCGTTGATTCAGAGTTATAGAAGAAGTTCTGGGCCCTGTATACTGGACCAATATACCAGTTTATTGAGCTTTTCTCTCTGCAAACACATTTAAGAGAAAGTGAGAGGTTTTCCCACTTGTATTAAGGGAGAATTTGTCTATCTTCATTAATATGCCTTAATGTGCTGCTATGGAAGTGATCAGCTGAACAGGAGGATTTGTTCCCTTCATTTTTTTTTTTCCTCTGGCCACACAGGCACATGTAAGGCATACGGAGAACATTTGTTACTGTATCAGATTACAAGCATGATAGATGGTGTTAGATCTTTCCAGTTGTTATTTTGATTAGTGATTCACTGGTTTTACTTCTGAATTGCTGTGCAGAGTGAGTTCTTGATCAGACTGTTTTGAAAAGTGACTCTTGGGAAAGCAGAAAATAGTTTCAATTTGGAAATTCCTATACATTACTTGCATTTCTTTAATACCTTTAAAAGTTCAGGTTTCAATAAATCAGAATTCATGAGGAAAACCAATAATTATGGGAAACATATGCCCAGATCTGGTGTCTATTACGGTGAGGGTGTGACGGTATTTAGATGTTTAACTACCTGTAAATAACTTAATGGCCTGATGGAAGCTATAGTTTATTATTTGTAAAACAGAATACTTGGAAGAGCCAGACATCAGTCTTAGCTTACCAGAATTCTCATTTAATCAAACATCTTGTGTGTCCCTTCAGTCTGCAGTGATGGAAACTGCTCTAAAGGGATGAAGAATTAAAGCTTGGGAAGTGGTGCTCTTGGACAGCTGAAAATTTAATGTCTTTGTTTTTCACTAAAATTTGTAAAAGAAAAGAGTCTACTCAGATTACCTGCATAACCAATATCATTATCTGGGGAATGATCCCCACTCCAGTCTTACCTAAAGGGACTATGTCTTTTTGTTGTTGTTGTTTTTGTTTTTTGTTTACCATGGTTGCATTGGGGATCATTAAAGCCGAATAAGAAGCTAGTGCTGCCCTGAGGGAATCGTACTCTGTGCCATTGACTATACTGGAACTTAAAGATCTTTAGGTTGCTTAAGAAGATTTGTGTTCTTCTGTCCTCTGTTAAATCCAGAGGGAGGAGGAAAAGTAAGTAAGATGTTAGAAATGAATTAGAATTTTTTTAGAAATAAATAAAGAGAGATTAAGATTCCCAAATGTAGAATTTGGAATAAACTCAACTCTTATTTTACCAGTAGGAATTTATTTATGGGTTCACAGGGGGAGACTGTGTGCAACCAACCTGGTGGCCTTTTATAATGTCATTACTTGCTGGGTGTATGGGGGAAGAGTGGTGGATGTAGTCTACTTTGATTTCAGCAAGGCATTTGACGCTGTCTCCCACAGCATCCTAAAAACAAAGGTGAGGAAGTGTGGAATAGATGAGTGGATGGTGAGGTGGGTTGAGAACTGGCTGACTGGCAGAGCTCAGAGGGTTTTGATAGGTGGTGCAGAGTCCTGTTGGAGGCCTGTACTTAGTAGTGTTCCTCTGGAATTGATGCTGGGTTTGGTCTTGTTCAACGTCTTCATCAGTGACCTTGATGAGGGGATAGAGTCCACCCTCAGCATTAAAAAGAGTGTGGCCAACAGGTCGAGGGAAGTGATCCTTCTCTTCTACTCTGCCCTGGTGAGATTTCACCTGGAGTGCAGTGTCCAGTTCTGGGCTCCTTGGTATAAAAATGACAGGGATCTCCTTGGAAGAGTCCAGTGGAGGGCTACAAAGATGATGAAGGGTGTGGAACACCTCCCTTATTAGGAAAGGCTGAGAGACCTGGGTCTGTTCAGCCTTGGTAAAGAAGACTCAGAGGAGATCTGCTCTGTATCTATAAATGTCTGAGGTGCAGGATGCAAAGGGATGAGGCTGGACTCTTCTCAGCAGTGTGTGATGATAGGATGAGGGGAAATGGCCACAAACTGAAGCATAGGAAGTTCCACACGAATGTGTGTGGGAACTTCTTCACAGTGCAGTGACGGAGCACTGGCACAGGCTGCACAGAGAGGTGGTGGAGTCTCCTTCTCTGGAGACGTTCAAGACCCACCTGGATGCCTACCTGTGCAACCTGGGCTAGGGAGCTGCTTTGGCAGGGGGGTTGGACTAGAACATCTCTAGAAGTCTCTTTCAACTGCGACAGTTTTGTGATTCTGTGAATTTGGAGATTGATTCACTGGGATGTAGCTACAGAACATAGTCTGTGACTATATTTATGCTTTTTTTTTTTTTTTACAAGTGCTTATGTGGTGAAGATACTATTTTTTGTAAGCTCTTGCAAATCAAAAAATCTGAGAATGTTTACACTTCTGAAGCTGTTAGGTTCACTTCTGGAACAGGGAAGAGTTCAGCTCCTACATCCTTATGTGCCAAGTGTTCTTCCTTGTACAATTCTAAATATGCTAAAAGTTTAGCTATACAAAGATGTGATCTTCGGATTAAGTTTGAGTAGGAATGTGCATTGTATGATTTACTCCACAGTTTTAGCCAATGGATTTGGAATTGTTCATCTCTCGTCCACTGAGTGGAATGTTACATTAAACTTAATTAAGTTGGTAAAGCCAGGGGTGTGTACACAGATTTTTTACTGTGAAATGTGTTTTTATCTAATCTACTTCATGTTCCATTGCTTAAGCTCCATATCTAGCCTATATCATCACCACTTTTTCCATGTATGTGGAAATAAGCAACTCTATCAAATTCATTGGAAATTGAAACAAAGTTCTACACAGTAAATAAATAAATAAAGCAGAAATTAAAATAGGGTTAAAAAATATGCAGTAAATTAGTGCCATGATAAAGTCTTTTGAATCATCATTTCTGTAACCAGTATGGAAATCTTATCTCCTTTTGTCAGCCGAAGGTATTTTCTCTCTGGCAGTAGGCTCTGATTTGTGATCATAGAGGGGTACTGTACAAATCTGGCACCATCCACTCAGCTCTTATTAATTACAAGCATTCACTCTCACATGGAATTTCTGCATATGGATGTCGTTCCACAGAGCAGTACATACATTTCAGATTCATTTTGCATTCTGTGTATTGAATTATGTTTCCTTGGGAACATTTTTTAATAACATATTCCATCTAAAGTCTTGCTAAAATGAAGCAAATTATTATTGCAGACGAATGTTTTTGTCAAAAATACAACCCGTGGGAGATATTGAATAAAGTTTTTCAAGATATTCATCTTTCTTTTTTTTTTTTTNATGTTTTTAAGATTTTTCTCTTTTTTTTTTTTTTTTTTTTTTTTGAGAAATGATTGAAGGATGAGAATGTGTTGAGAGTAGGTAAGCTGGAAACTTCTCATATATGCTGGGCATTACATACAGAATTTAAGCTGACAGGTGAAATATTTGAACTGAACTTGAATAAATAAGGAATTACATTTTGTAGTTGAACGCATGCATATGATTTTGGAAACACTATTATCAGTAGCCTGGGGAAACTATTCTGCATAGGTCTGTTGAGAACTGTGGATGAAAACCTAAGAACAATGTAGAACTATATGCAGATAGTTTGTGTCCCTAATTATGTATGGGTTCCTTATTGTCTGATTTTAAAGGCCATATATGTAACAGTGATACTCAAATACTTCAGCACATTTTTGACCACTTGAGTATGGACTAAATGTAGAATATTTTATTCTATTATCTGCAATGTTCCATGTCTTTGTCATGCTCTGTCTCTACTTTTTCTCGAGACTGCTGCTTTTCTGCTTTTTTGTTGGCTTCTCTTTCGTGCTATCAGTTACCCATGTGAACTTCTATTATGTTTTCTGCTACTTACAGTATTGCCAATCTCATCTTATGCAGGAAGCTAAATGGGAAGTTTGTGAAGTTTGTGTTTTGTTTAGAACATAAGATTTCAAATACTCTTTTAGGACTTTCCATGGCTAGCTGAAAGATGCCTGGGGATAAAAAGAATACTGAGGAAATGAAAAGATTATGTCATATTGAACAGTAAAGAATTTCTGGTGCATTGCAGGCAAATATGTAGTTAGGGTGAACAGGTGGATATGCTCCATACTGTGTATGCTTTAAAGTGTTTGGTGCATACATTTTGTATCATACTGACACTTTGCATCCAGTTCTGGAGCCCTCAACATAAGAAGGACAAGGAGTTGTTCGAGTAGGTCCAGAGGAAGGACGTGAAGATGATCAGAGGGCTGGAGCACCTCCCCCATGAGGGCATACTGAGAGAGCTGGGGCTCTTAAACCTGGAGAAGGTCGAGGAGACCTTTAAGTGGCCTTTCAGTACCAGAAGGGGGCCTGCAGGAAAGCTGGTGACGGACTTTTTATAAAGGCATGTAGCAACAGGATGAGGGCAAATGGTTTTAAACTGGAAGAGGGTAGAGTTAGACTAGATACCAGGAAGTCATCCATTACTGTGAGGGTGGTGAGACACTGGAACAGGATAACCAGTGATGTTGTGGATGGGAAGCATCCAGTGCCAGGCTGGATGGGGCTTTCAGCAACCTGGTCTAGTGAGAGGTGTCGCTGCCTAGAGCAGGGGGATTGGAACTAGGTGATCTTAAAGGTCTCTTCCAACCCAATCCTTTCTGTGATTCTATGACACTTGACAGACTTTTTTTACTGGGAGATTATGCCATAACTTGGAAAGGGAAGTATAGCGACATTTTCCACCTTTGATCTCAATATAATATGTTGTATGAATTTTAACTGCAGTTTAAAACAGAATTTCCACTTCATGGGAAGTATTGGTATTGCAACACAGACAGAATTCTTGTCTGTCTGTCCTAATGCCTGTGTAAATTCCAGCCATACTGCTGAAGCAAATGAGCTTCTTAAATGCCATGAGATGCTTTGCCATGGTCCTGAGTGTCTCTCCTTTCCATGAACTGAGGTCTTTGTGCTTTCTCCATGTTTCAGTAGTCTGTGGATTTTTATGTTCCCCTGTGGAAAAATGAAAACATCAAATCCATTGGGAGTTCCTTACATTTCCTTGATTAGCACGAAGAGTATATTAGTTTATTTAGGGCACCTGAGTGACAATTATTGGCAAAAAAGTGTCTGATGAAGTGGTGAAACCATCTGGAAAATCCTATACTCCTCATGTGATACAGTGGCTGTATTATGGAATATAAGTTACATTTATTTTTGAAGTTATTGTAAAAGGTTATTTATACATACTTACACACTTCATGTGTACTTGGATTAATGAAGTTGTTTTTCATTTATTTTTGAGTTTTCAATTGTAGATATGCCAAAATCTGGTTCAGAATATAGAAAATTCAACAACAATAATACCTTGATTAAAATCTCACAAGCAAGTTACTTTCAATTAGGTACAGTGAGGAATCTGTCTTCCATGGCTCAACATGAAAGAGAGTAAAATGAGGAAAAGATAAAACTGTATAAAAAGGGAACCATTTTTATCTATTTACCTTTTCTCACCTTATTTAACTGCATAGACAGAAAAAGGGATTAGCTATCATGGGATTTTTTTTTTTCTTATTTTCTTTTCCTTAGATGGTTTTCTCAAAGGTGAACTATTTCAGTTCAGGTTGTCTTTGAAAGCATAGCTAAGCACAGAAATGGAATTAAGAACTATTTTTGGGAATGCTCCAAAAAAAACGGAACTTAACAAAAATTTCCAGTACCTTACTTTGTGTGTACTGAAATATGTGTCACTGTGGGGTTTGATGATGATACTAAACTGTATTAAATATGCTTGGTGAACTATCAAATGTGTTTATTACTTAAAAACCCCAAAATAATTTATTTTTAAAAGGAAATACTACTTTTGGAAGTCTAACCTCATCCTGAATTGCTTTATCACTTGAGTTCTAGGAACCAGTCCTACCTCCTCTGTCCTAGTTTTCAGCAGACTTGACCTTCTTTTTGGGTGCAGTTCACTGTGCACATTTCTTAAGAAATAAATTAATGTAGAACTACTCAGTAAAAAGAGTGTAGAGTGTGATGCAGGTCAAGTTAAATATCCTACTTTTTCTGAATGTAATGTTTTTGGTTTTCTTTTTTTTTTTTTTCCTTAGATTGTGAAGTAAGAAAATGTATGTAAATTTGTGTTGTTATTGTCCTCCTGAACTGCTTCGGGCATTTCTTGGAGATTATGTACATACTATACATAGTGTATTCTCCTGGAGGAGCTGGCAGCCCATGGCTTGGGCAGGTACACTCTTTGCTAGGTAAAGAAGTGACTGGGTGTCTGGGCCCAGGAAGAGGTGGTGAATGGAGTTAAACCCCGCTGGTGAATGGTCACAAGTGCTGTTCCCAAGGGGTCAGTACTGGGACCTGTCCTGTTCAGTAGTTTTACTTATGACCTGGATGAAGGCACTGAGTGCACCCTCAGTAAGTTTGCAGATGACACCAAGTTGGGAGAAAGTGTTGATCTGTCCGGTGGTATCAAGGCTTTACAGAGGGCTTTGCTGGACAGACTGGATCACTGGGTTGAGGCCAATGGGATGAAGTTCATGAAGACCAAGTGCCATTTCCTGCACTTTGGCCACAACAACCCAAGGCAATGCTACAGGCTTGAGGTAGAGTATCTGGAAGACTGTGTAGAGGAAATGGACCAGGGGTGCTGGTCAGCGTTTGGCTGAACGTGAGCCGGCAGTGTGCCCAGGTGGCCAAGAAGGACAGTGGCATCCTGGCTTGTATCAGAAATAGTGTAGCCAGAAGGAGCACGGAAGTGATCATCCGTGTGTACCCAGCTGTGGTGGGGCTGCACCTCGAGTACTGTGTTCAGATTTGGGCCCCTCACTACAAGAATGACACTGAGGTGCTGGAGCATGTCTAGAAAAGCTCAATGAAGCTGTGAAAGGGTCTGGAGCACAAGCCTTACGGTTGAGGGAGCCGACTGCATTAAGAGTTTTTCTTTGGTGCAGTATTTAGAATGTAAGCTCCTGAAAGAAGCAGTCATACCTTCTATTAATAATTTCTTATTACCATTGACCTCTACCACTGAGGTTTTAGGAATGGTTGCCCTTAGAAGTCTCTCATTTTTATTAGCTAAACTTTTATCATACAAGCTGTTAAGAAAAGTAATTAGAATTACCAAAGGTCACTCTTATTTCATAATTCCTTTCAGTTACAAGTCATAGAACAATACAAATGAATTAAAATTATGACCTCTTAAAGTAGATATGTGGCATTTTACCGTAGTGTAAACTTCTGTATCCACCAGAAATTTGCAATATTTTAAGGCATATGCAGAGAGCACTAATTTTTTTAAAAAATTACCCTTCGTAGTACAAATGCTAACATTAGCAGGATTTAGTATAGAAAATGCAAGTGTTCATATTATGGTGGGTTGGTTTTTTTTGTTTTTTTATTTTTTTGTTTTTTTGTTTTGTTTCAGTTTTCTCATGTGTTTATTCCTGTCTCCTCCTCTTTACCTCCTATTGGCTCCCTTTACTTGTATTGAATTTTGAATGAATTTTATGGAAATGTCAACCTGGCTGCTTTACGGATTACAATTAAAATCATCATGGTTACTTACATTGCCTTCAGTTGTTGACAAATGACAATTTTATTCAGCAAGGAATGGTTCTTTGAGGCTGGATTGGTAGATGAGGCCATAAGAGACTGGGCTCGCTGCTAAGGTTATCCCTACCAGCTGTCTACCCATCCCCATTGTGTGTGTCCATGCTGCTTGTCAGTCAGCTTTTGAACCACTGTTGTTTACTATGTATGTTCTAAGGCAGACTGTAATTGGTGACAGCTTACTTTACTTTAAAATGCTGTGCTGCAAACTGTGGTTGTTCCAAAAGTCACTGACAAGCAGCTCAAATATTTGTTTGATAAAGACCAGCTGGGCAGCTAGAGTGGTGACAGTATCAGCTGTCCCAGGCAAAGCCAGCCCTTTCTGACATTCAGAGTCCTTTATTTCTTTCTTTATTTTTTTAATGTTCAAGGTTACAATCAACCTGCTAGGAATTCCAGCTTTGAAATGTTTTTGAGTGGGAAAGTTATCTGGTCCTTGTGTATGAGAACAGTCTTTTGAGATTTCATTGCATATACATAAAGTATTTTTCTTACTTGCATGTAGGCTGGAGCAAATGTACTGCTGCAAGATGTTAATGGAAACACAGCATTTGATTATGCCATAGAAGGGACTGAGTCCAGCAGCATTCTTCTGATGTACCTGGAAGAAAATGGTAAGTCAACTTGTCTGATTCTGGACTGTTTTATTGAACTTGACATTAAGTTGAAGCATATGGATATTGATTTTACATAAATAATTGCTGAAGGCACTGGAGCTATATTGGTTTGGAAATGAAGTGAAGGAAGATGATTTGGAGTCAAAAAAGTTTTCGGTATTTTCAGATTGGAACAACTATCATAGAACAGTGATAGTGTGCGATTTCACATTTTGTTTCATATCAGAAGTGAGTTGTGTATACCCTTAGAATTTTTTTTTCCAGTAACATATAAATCTCTGCATATCTTCTGAACGGAAATATATATGAAACTTTTTTACTCATTTCAAAATATTAGTGTTAGATTGGTTTCATACTGAGAAAATATTGTAGCTAGATTTTTATTATATAATTAGTATGTTATAGATGGCAGCACCTGCATTGAAAAAAGGGTGTGTATTTAACCAGTTCCAAATTAAAGTATAGGTTCTGAATTGAAATTTCAGGTATAGTTTTTGACTGCATTAGGTTGACTTAATGTTTTAAGTGGTTGATCATAAAATTGAAGAAAACATATTACATGAAAATAATGAAGAGTAGTAATACAAAACAATACCATGTAAGAAATCTACTTTAACATAAACTAAGGTAAATTATATCCTGTTAATGGATATTTAAAAGAAAAATTAACTCTGGCAAAGAGATCATATTCATTGTCAGGTCCTATACTCTGTATAGAACACAGGTGTATTACCCAAGTGCATCAGAATTTTGCTTCCTTAGGGCCTGATGATGTCTTAGTAGCTCATGGACTCTGGTTTTATTTAAAAAAATATATAATAATGTCAAGTCAGGTATTAGCAGTAATGTTATTGTATTGAAAAATTCATCTATTTGAAATTTAAATACTCCAGATACTTTAGCTGCTATGTTGTTGTTATCATGTACCATACAACAAGAAATAATCTGCTTACTCACAGTTATTATCATGGATCCATCATAAAATGCTTCCTCTTTCCTTTGTCTCTCTTTCACTTCGGTTGCAGATTTAAAAATAGTTTTTTTTATAAAAAGTGATCTAATAAGAAGATTTAAAAACATACTGAATTTGCTAGTTCCTTTGTGAAGTGTCTCTGTTGAAAGGATTTGTATAGAACTTTGAAGTTTTATGACTCTAATGTTACTTTGTGTTGCCTCTTTTACAGTAGATAGAAGTACTGCACCTCATTAAAACAATGATACTATGAATGTGGAAAGTGTACACAGGAACAAAAATAAAACATTTTGAAAGTGAGATCTACTTCTTATTAACTTTAGGTAGCTGTAAATCTAAGGTAATCCTTCAGACATTTTGTTTTTTGTCAGTGGAGAGAAATGGGAGTTGTGTGTTTCATTTCAGCTCTTTCTAATCGGGCTAGGTAAGGAGAACTGACTTCCAGGTCTGCTTCTTTCTGCCAGCTGTAATGGAAACTTCAGTTAACAAGTCATCAGTCTCAGCTTTACAAGGTTAGGGTGGATCAATCCTATCCCTTAACTGGAATGCAGTGTGAAATACTGACTTTCTGGTGGTCAATGACAAAATGCCTGTACACGTTGCTAGGTCTCTCTACTTTTCTTGCAGTGCAACTACCCTTGTCTGCACTTAATTGTTAAAATTTAATATTTTCTGCAGTATTTGAATAGTCTGCTGTAGTTGTAAATCTGAATGGTTGATGAGGGAATCATCACATGGCTTATAGAATCCATCCTATTAGTCTAATGTTAACTTGGATCTGTTTAACTGCAGTACAAATGTTAGTAATGGGCTCAGCTGTGGTGGTTCCATTGGAACCATTGAAACAGGCTGTGTTCAGCATGAAGCAGCCTCGATCTCCTCATGCAGGGGCCACCCCTGCTTTATCAAAACTGGGAGTTAATCTCAGTGATACTTATGAGTCCCATCCAACTTGAGATTTCCTATTTTTCTGTCATTCTGGGAAAACCTAACATCTACACCTAATACATCTGGATGCTCATGTATTTCTCAATTCTGGCACTTTTAAAATGACAGTTAAACCAATCTGATAATGCCAGATATGTAGATTTTTCATCATATTTTTGATTGCTAGTAATGAAAAAAAATGTTAAGGAAAATACACCAAAATGTTCTAAGTTTGAGGTTGTACTGTAGAAATCCATAAAAAGATCTAGTGTTTCTTTGGTGTGCTCAAGAAAAGCCATTGTTACAGATCAGTATTGTTTCATAAAATTACTTCTGTAGAGTTTAGTATTTACAGCTGTGAAATGCTTTTCATAGGCATTAAGGAATTATTTCTAACGCGCTACAATGAAAATGGACTGAAATGTTAACATATACAGATGGTGAACACTAAAAATCAGTGAACTTAAACTAGAATTAAATCCCCTAATATATGTATATAAATATATTTACTTTTAGAAACATATGTGAACTGATCCTGGTGTCTTCTTATAAATTTTCTACTAGTATTATTTATGCAGTATGTTGACAGAAAAAAAAAAATAGACAACCAAAGCCGAACAGCCTCAGGGTAGTTCAGAGCTTTTCAGTCTGATCCCTGCTGACTGGAAATCACCTACTCATAGGATTATTACACAGGAATAATCTGTTTTCTGTGTGGAAATAAATAGGGGTTAGGTGACAACGTTGCCTGTAAGAACCAGGAAGATCAAACATCATGTTTCAGTAGCTCTCTTCAATTCCTAAAAATGAATCAAACAGAAAATGCTACTCATGGAAAATGTAATATTTGAGAGCGTTCATCTATCTTTGGCCTTTGTGTTTTCTAATATGTTTTAAAAAGCCACCTTAATTTTTATATTTTTTAACTGACTTTAAAGTTTTAGATTCCTCTTATTATTTATACACTTCTGGTCTGGAAATGTTTAGTGAATGAAAAGAAAAAAAAAAATCCATCATATGGAAACATTTTGTTGCCCACGTGTTTTTATCAAAGCAAGAGCCTTTAAACTCACTCTGCATACTTTTGGCACTTGAATTAACATTTTAATTTATACTCAGTAGATTGTAATCTGCTTTGTAAGCGATACCAAAAGGAAAACAGGCATTTTCTCAACTAATAGACTTTACAGAATTTGAAAAATATTATTAAGAACATCATGAACAAGAGATGCCCTATTAGTATCCTTTTGGAGAGCCTACTGATGAACAGTCTAATTCTGTTGCCATCAGAAATGAATTACCAGTGTTTACAGGATTTCTAAATCTACAACCTTTAGCAAGTTAGAAAAAAAGTTTTTAGTGTCCTGAGTACACCCACAGATCCTGCAGCTGGTTCCCTGCACTCCCAGCTGTCTGGCTGCCTGTACTCAAGGCAAGCTTTGATATGGTAAAGCCATGTAAGATGGGAACAGTTGGTTGAGAAAACAACCAGCCTACGTGACAACTGAGAGAATCTTTGTCCTGACCTTTCACTCTTCCTTCGGCTGAGCAACCTCAGGGCTCAGGCCCTTGGTCCTTGCCCAAGGTATGTCTGTGCACCAGGGCCCTGACCTGACTTGACTTCCTTGCTTCAGAATCACCCTGATCTGTAGCAATGGGCTTTTTTGTCAGAACTGTTGGCAAGTCCTGATTCCATCACTGGATACGCCTTCTTAAAATTTATTTTATTCATTTTTTGGGGAGGATCATGTGGTCCCTGATTTGCACTTGTTTCCCCTAACCTCCTGGGTTCCTGAGTCTTGTGGAGTCGCCTTCTCTTACAGCTATCCCTCAAACACATCCAACTATAACACTAAGAATTGGCAGAGAAACACTGAATATAGAAGTATAGTACATGATAAGCTCATTGCAGACATTATATTTGTCATAAATAACCACAGAAAATGAATACACTTACTTTGCTTCTGTATTCTAATGTTTACAGAACAAGTAAAATAATGAACGTGCAAGATGTGTCTACGGATGAATGCTTAGTATTAAGTCTGGAGATAGTGCCAATCTGTTAAAAGAAATTACAATTATTTTTCTTATCATACAAATGAAGAAAAGAATGAGTCCATTATACTAATTTTGGTTAGAAGGGTCTTCAACATCCTTATTATAGACAGGAGAGAAAAAAGCATGTTTCACTGGAGCAGGAGAAGTGTCACTCTGAGGAGAAAACAGGAATTCTGTTTCTGATATTTTCAGAGTAGAAAGAAGTGCTTAGTTCATACTAAACACCCCTCACTTGCTTTGGCAGGATTTGTAACGATAGCTTTAAAGACAGGCAGTTGGAACCCAGTGGTGGCCATCAGTCAGTACATCTGCAGTGAATTAGAGCTATATCCTCAGTAATTTTGCAAGTATACATTCTTCTATACATGCTGAAAATAGTAGCTTCCGTTCTCACATAGTCATTGTTGCTGAAATGTATCTGTTCTTATCCTTGAAAATCAGCTGTACATAACGCTAAGCTATCCTGCACAAGAGTGGCTGAACAATGTAGTTCTACAAAATAACACAGGTAGAGGCAGGGTGAGAAAAATAAGAGGAGTGATTGGCTGGTCACATCTCTTTCAAGTTGTTAGTGCACATTTGTGTTTGCAAGACATGACGGCATTGACAAATCCTGAAGACAATGACATCTGTTAGATTTGAGACTTGCAAACTGGTTAGACAAAGGGTGGCTGCTGAATGTCCTTGAGCAGAATGCTTTGTACTTTTCCCAGAACCAGGTGCTCACCTGGCAGGTGGAGACACTTCCAAGTACTAAGCATTTCTGTGGAAAATACTTTTTATAGTAATTCTCAGTTCTGTTTGCTGTGTATTTCTTTACCATTGCAACCTTCTGAAATTTACTTCCCCCTTTTTATCTGTGATTTTTTTACATTCTTTTGGGTTGTCAGTTCTATTACCATATGCCTGAGAGAGTGGGGCAGCCACAGCAAATGAAATAGCTTTGTCAGGTGTTTCTCTTAAACATGGAGAAGTGATGCATTATGTCGCTTTTAGGTTATGCTCCTGCCTGTCATCAGGCCTAATACAGCCAAATGCCGTGCCCTTCAGGGTCACTGCTGCTTTAATTATTCCATCTTCATCACATCTCCTGTAAACTCTGAGAGAATGTAACTCTTGTTCTGATTTTACAGAATTTGGTGCCTATTTTCTGTTGGTGTATTTGGTGTCTATTTTCTATTGCACACCTTTCTTTTTCACTTTCCATAACATTAACCATTCCCATACTACCTGCCAATTTGGTTTTCTTCCTCTGTTTATTCGTGCTGGCTGTTGTCCCATTTCAGCTGAACATCTAAACTGTGTTTTTCCTTTGAAAATAAACATGTAGGTCTGATTTGATTCAGACTGCAAGAGTTACTGAATGAGCAATACTTTTATTTCATCTAAACTAATGAAAACTGTCACTCTCCGGGGAGGGAGAGAGAACTCAACAAAACTGATTAAGGGAAGGCAGCTCCCAACCACATCTGCTTGTATGAATGTCTGAGAATGATATGTGTGCATGCTTGGGAAAGATGATTCTCATCTCCACACTGGAGAAGCCATTGCTCCTAAGCCAAATGATTCCCAAATTCTTGGGATTCGTAATTCTACAATTCTGAGATTGATTTTTTTTTCCCCATGCTTTTGTTGTTCAGAGGAAGAGACCTCTTTTGCTTCAGTAGCATTTTCAGAAGTCCTTAAGATGTTGCTAAAATGTAGCTTGTGGAACTTACTGCTGTGGTAACTCACTTGTCAGACAGTTTATTGCTATTTGCCTAATGAGATGTATATTGTTTCTTTGTATAACTGCTGTTGGAGTCTAGCAAAGTCATGAGATTCACATAGACTCTGCCTTCTGTTGTTATATAGCATTGTTTACACATCTTCTCAAAGCTGATAGGTATAACATGTGTGATAGTGCAAAGGATGCAGCTGAACTCGATTCTTCCTTTATTTAAGTAAGCAAAGTTAAATTTTCAACAATTTGTTTCACTATCAGTCTTTTATATGGGGAAAGTCATACACTGGTATTTCTGATTTTTAAACTGTGAATATAGTTTCCATTTTTGAGTGTTTGAGCTATTGTGCACAGGCCAAAGAGCTGGTATGTTAATTTCCACCTATTGCCTCTCTCCTCAAAAAACAAAATGCACTGTAATTGCTTACACACATTAGGGGAAGAACAATGAATGAGTTTCTTTTTAGACTGCACATGGTATACCCATTTATTTGACTTCCAGTATAGCTGTAAATTACAGGACTTTGAATATACTTTTACCCTGAAACATGCTTCAGCTGTTCTAGCAATGTAAAAAAAAATAAATAATAAAAATAAAAAAGCAAGAATTGTTGAATAGAAAACATAAAATGAATAATACAAAAATATTTAAGGACGTGTTATTACATTTTATTTATTATTTGTATTTATTATTTTTCACTTTTAAGCTCACTGACAAATGTGGAAGAGAATGAAGAAATCATTTATTTATATGTTTTTTGTTATGACACAACCAGGACAGGCAAGATTTTCATACTCAAATTATGTTTTCCATATATGGATGTAAATGACCACTGGAAGTTATGAGTGGAAGAACCAAGCCCTGAATTTTGGTTAGATCCTCCAGTCAAGCCACCACCAGTTGCTAATTTAACCACTTAGTAATTTTGTTGTACTCTATTCCTAATTTTAGCTCTCTTCAGACTGAAGGCCATGCTTTCTTTTGGTCATAGACTGCCTTGCTTATCTTCCTTTTAAAGCTGTACTTTAACAAGTGTTTCTTTCAATAGCAGTGCTGACTCAAACAGACCCAGTTCTTGATTCGTTTCCTGCCCTCTCATTTGTTCCTGCCTTTAAACCACATTTTAATTTGGTTTATAGGGCCTTGCAGTGGTTCAGGCCCAGATGGAAAGCTAATCCTGGCTAAAATAACTCAAGCAAATAAAAAAATATAGAGTTTTAGTGTTGCTTGCTTCAATTCATGGTGGCTCAGAGTTGAGTTGACAGATTTGAGAGATTAGTCTGGGGCAATGTAATATATACACTGAGGTAATGGAATACTATCTCAAATAATATTCATTAAATAAGTCCTAAAGACTTGGACTGTGTTCTCTGAAGTGCTTATTTTTAATTAATTATTTATTTTGTCTTAGCGCCCTTACTTCTCGGTTTCAACAGACTTAATGTTATTCTAACTATTTTGCCTACAACTGTTCTTGCCAGTCAAGAGGGCATCTGGTCCATTTGTCTGATACTAGCAACTGACGTTAAGTCATCCAAGTAATATGGATAAATAAGGATATGAATAATCTTGTTGGTAAACATAAGCAAGGAGATACGTTCTGTAAACATACACTGAATTCTTATTAAATATTGACTATCCCTTTACAAACCCAGGAAACAAAGTCATATACCTTGTTTACTGATGAACAATATAGTAGGTTTTAGCTTTTCCATTTTTCCAGGTGTTGAGTTGAATTCCTTGCGCCAAATGAAGATACAGAGAGCTATGACTATGCTGACAGATGTCCGACAGCTCATAGCAAGTGGAGGAAGCGTGAATCAGAAGAATGATGAGGGAGTTACCCTGGTGAGTTGGAGTATGTAGCATTCTGAGTTCCAGCCCTGTGAATGCACATTGGTTCAACTGTAATAGTGAAAATGCAAGTGCAGGTGCAAGGCTGTTCTGAAAGAGAAGAAATGAAGGAGCACAGGATATTGGTTCTCATCTGGCCTTTTGAAAATAGATTTGTCAGTGCACTGCTCAATACAGATTTTGAAACAGATGAGTGCAGCATCTGTGTGTTAGTGGCAACTGAATACACTACACAACAGCAGGAAAAACTGTGTGCTCTGTATTTTAGAACTAGAGTGAATACATAAGATCTCTGACACTGTGCAAGACGGGCCCTAAAGCTTCACTGAGTGATGACTGTTTTATGTCCATACCTTCTGGCTGAGCAAGTCTAAAACATCATTTCATGTAGTTGTACCTTCTTGAATCAGTGTTATGAAGCCTCCACCTTACCAATAGATAAGTATTTTTCGAAATTTGCTTGTTATTTTTAATTGTAGGTTCTCTTTGTACCTTTTTTTTTTTTTGCTGATAAATCATCTATCCATTTATTATATTTTTTTTCCCAGGGTGTTTAATTCGTAAAAGCATTGTGTTTAATTTTCACTTTCCTGATATATTTAAGCCGAGCTATTAATTCATAGTAAAACACAAGTTGTTTGTATTTTACTCTTTTTGCTACTTTGATCTGAATTGGCGTCATTTAACCAAATCATCCATTTGTCTGATTGTCTCACTGCATGAAACTTTTCTAGGTAGTTAGCAGGAATAGTTGAAGTGCATGTGTGGAACATGTTTAACAGTACTGCATATTACTGTTAAACATATTACCAGTAGAAAAGCATAATTTCTTGATTTTTTTCCTTCATTTTCTTTTTTCCTTTTTCTTTTTTCTTTTTTAGTGTGGGATGCAGACCATTGGGATATTTTTATTTGATCAGTTTTTATACAGACCTTTGCTTTCAGGAATTCCTTCATAGTCTTGCCACAAGTAGCTACAGAGTAAATCATTTTGCTTTTGTTTGAGGTTTCCATTAAGTGAAAGGTTTGTCATAATAATTGGTGCGAAATACAGAATCTGTTAGACTGTTCTGTCCCTGTTCATGGTTGTGGAGTCAGCCAGTCTGTAAGGCCTCTGGGAACAGTTTTTGTTACTCTAAATCTATCAGTACATAGAAAACAACATAGATGTCAGTTGTAAGTAGAAAATGAGATATATTTTCTGTTCATAGACTCTGAGATGATACAGTTTAAATATAATTATGTTTGAAACTCTGCCAAAAACTAAGAGTCTGTTGCTTTAATCCTATTAAATGACAGCAAGTCCTTTTTTTTCCCCAAGTAATATGTTTTGTTTTTTTTTTCATATGCTTTCACTCTTTACTGAGTGTAATCAGTTGAATATGTATTTAATTCACCAAATATTCTCCATTTCTGAAAGTGTATTGTGTGCCATGGTCAACAGTATGTTCTTTAATTTATATGGAGTACACTAAGAAGATAAACTTGTCAACATGGTGACAAGCCACATCCAACTCATTGGCAGTTGCACAGATCACGTTGCACAAGACTACCCTAAAACCAGTCTAATTCTAAATCTTCAGCACAGATTGCTAAGCAACAGATCAGGTACCATAGGGGTGGAATAGGAGCTGTGTATCCTGAGCAGGGAGCAGTGAGTTGGAAAAAAATGTTTAGGCCAGCTCTTATCAGCTAGATGTTCTAGTGCTGTATCTCTGGACAACCAAATCTACCAGTGGATACAAACATAAACCCTTTTATTTTTGGTGGCAAGCTCAGAGAAGAGTGGCACCGAGTCCAGCTTCTTCCTCCTTAAGGATTTATAATCTGTCTCAAACAACCTTCTTCTCATACATTATCTGATGCCATGTGTAATTTAGGATTAATAAGAAAAAATTGATGACATACAGACACACACTTTCTTAGAATCACAGCACATACATATATGTCTGTATCTATCCTCCATATAGAAATGTGTGGTAAAACTAATTCTTCTGATAAAATTTCCTGTGATAATTTTTTTTTAAAGATTTCAGTCACAAATGATTCCTTTGTCCTCCAAGCTTTTAAACTGCTTTAAAATAACACTTATCAAATTGATGTTTGAATCAAAAATGCAGTTTCTTTTGTTAAAAACAGAAGGATGAATGTGTATCAAATTATAGGAAATCTTTGAGGTTTCTGTATGTTTGAAATTAGAACATTTATACTGTACAGAATTGGTGTTCTGCCCCCATTTCTTGGGAATATTTTTGATGGACTATAAAGTATTTTATCTTCTTGCATCAGAAATGTTCATAAAGAAAATTTTATGCATCCTTTGCAAGTGCATCTGAACCAGAAATAAATAAAAAAAAAAAATAGTGGCAAATGATATCCCGGACAGGTTTTGGCGTCTCCTGTTCTTATTGAGACTTATGCAATTCCAGAAAGAGATTTATTGCCAGAGGTTTCTCTCATGCTAACAATGCTTCAAAGGGCAGAAAAACCCATGTAGTTGGGCTACGTTATTTTGGCTTATAGGTTACCCCCTTTAATCTCAGCTCTCCTTTTCTACAGTTTTGCTTAACCCTGTTTTCACTGACCTTCACTGGAATTTTTTTTTATGTCTGTGATGGGTAATTACATTCTACCACCATCCAAGTGCAAATTTTGTCCCCTTTGTTACCAGAAGTGGAGGGGATGTTTGGAAACATACCAGAGAGTGATAAGAAAGTAAATGCCACAGAGCTGCAGGCTGATTCATTCTGGCCATGTGAGGTATCAGCAGAGTAATTTACCACTCATAAACATATAATCATAGAATTACTTGGGTTGCAAGGACCATAAAGATTCCATCCCCATCTGATTCCAGTCCCTTGCAATGGGGAAGACAGTTTCCACCAAAATGTACAAGTGTCACTTTTTCCCTGATTTAGGATTCCTTATTGTTTCTTCTTTCACTTAATTAGTACTGGAGTAAGTGATTTGTGTTGCCCTAATGTGTCTTTCTCTGTGAATCCAGTTTCTCAACTCACCCATTAACAGAGACATACTTGATCTACTTCTTTCATTTGCCACAGCTGTTCTCATGACCTTGTCTCTCATTCTGTCATTACTTCTCCAAACAAGCCCTAAGCAAGCACAGCCACCTGTGAGGTTGTCCCTGCTTTGACAGGACAGTATGCTATTGGGACCCCCTGGCTGCAGCATTTATCATTCTTTCACTGTATTTCCCCCTCTCTCTGTCCAGTGTTAACTCTGAAATGAAGTTTCCTGGTATAGAAAATTAAGTAAAATCTATTAAAGTGCTCAAAATAATTAAGTATCTGGTGAAGCAACACGAAGAACAAGATCTCCAGTGTTTTTTAGGATGTTCTTTGTAACTGTTTTTGTGCAGAAAAGTGACAAAATTGTAGAAGTCAGTGTACTTTGATGATATGTCATTGAGTTCATTTCAGCATCAGCTCACATCTGGGTTATTTGAATTGTCACAGAAGAAAGTTAGGCCTAGGCCAACCTCTGCTGAAGTGTGTAACTGTACCTGAGCTCATGAATTCTGTGAATATGTTTGAAATGGATACTGGTTTGCTTGAAGTTGTATGGAAATGATTTAGTTAGAATAAGTTGTTTAAACAGATGTCAGTAAGATGATCTTTTACTGGGGGGACTGGATTTTGTTTATGAATACTAAATAAGATTATTCTGTGGTTTTCCAGAATGTTGTTCTCACATGTTTGTTTTGTTTTTTTTTTAATCATGGTTCAACCAGTTAGGTCTGTGAGGCAACCAGTATATACAGTAGTACCTCTTGTTTTTTTGTTTTAGTTTTTTCGGAGAAATTTAAAATAGGTATTTTCATATTCCAGCTGCATGTGGCCTGTGCAAATGGCTACAAGAATGTTGCATCTCTGATACTGGATCATGGAGCTGATCTCAATGTGGTGGATAATCTATACTGGACACCTCTACATTTAGCTGCAAAGTATGGACAGGTAAAGCATGATTTTTTAATCTCCTTCTCTTTGTGGTAGTCTTGTGTATGTAGTAATAACAAATGCACTCAAGTCAGAGAGACTATTCTTTCTTAGTGTGAAAAATGTATTATAAGTGGAATATGGAAAATGACAGATCATTTGAGAATAAACGTTGTAAAGCTATCAATCAAACATGGCTCATTAAAATCGGCAGCAGTTGTCTCCAGCAAAAGTTAAATTTGCACTGAAATTTGAAAAGAAGCCAAAATAATCACTTTTGTTATATTCTGGTGTCAAATGGTTATTTTTAGCTAGTTTACTTGCTATATATGTTTCTGTAGATGAATGTACAGGACTCATTTAGCACGGTATTTGCTTTCTAAGTTTTCCAGTCACTGAGCTGTGGAAGGCTGACTTGGATTTGGGATTTGGAGGCCATTCCTTTCACATTTTTTTTCCACCCTTGCTCTCTCACAGGACATACTCAGTGCTACTTTCGTATGTGTGGCCGCCTTAGAATTGATCCTCACAGCTTCCACTGACCTTCACAAATTACTACTTACCACAGTTACCTTCCAAAAGCCTCATATATGCATCCTAGCTTGGCCTCTCACATTACTGGCCCTTTCTCATGTCAGGTTTCTGTTACAGTTCCTGGAAAACTCACTCCCTTCCTATCTTTGTCCTCCATGAGGAAGAATGGAACATACTGTGCCGTGGACACAATGCTGAGCTTCACAGTGTTGCTCTGAAATTGCTCTCTTCAGATACCTTCTGAAGTCAGGACTAGGCTTCCTGATAGCGGATGTGGGCATACAGGGCTGGTCAGAAAATGTTGTGAATTGCTGTCAGGCCATTACCCTGTTTTTTCAGTATTTTCCGATCTTGTAATGCCTATTTCTGTCACTTTGACTATTAGCTTTTAAATGTAATGCGGAATGGCAAATGTAGTTGTTCCTAGACAGGAATCTGTTCAGTTTTTTTTAATTATTTAATTAATATCTGATGGCTATTATGAAAGTAATAGCTCTTATTTAATTCTGTTGACCCACTTTAGAGGCATGTGTTAGTGTGATGACAGTAGAAGGTTATCCTTCTCACTAATATTCCATTACTCTTTGGTTCAACAGATGATAGCAGAGGTGAGGAGTCTGACAGAATAGTGTCTGACATGGAAGTGTGCATGAAGCAAAAGTGTGTCATGGCATTCCTCCATGTCAAAAAAAATGACACCCCTTGACATTCATTGACGCTGAATGTTTTTGGAGACCAAACAGTGAGGCAGTGGCTGGTGCAATTCAGCAGTGGCCATCATAGCAACTGTGAAACAGTGGGTCACCTCCACTTTATGAGTGTAGGATACAGGTTATTGTTCATCACTAAAGAAAACGTATACTTAATGGTGGTGAGTGTGTTGAAAAAATAATGTTTAGAAGCTGAGAATTTGCTCTGTCAAATAGTGTTATTGTGCTCTTTGTATCCATTGTAGTTTCCATGGAAACAAATAGAAGGAGTTACTTTTGGAAGTAAATAGGAATGCATCAGGTCAGTCAGCGACATCTTGTTGACCTGCACAGCTGTGAGGGGGTGTCCATTCTTCCTTGGAATTCTTTGGGTTTTTATTCTCTCCATCTGCAGCTGGTTGCCACTCCTGTCTACCCCAGTTATCAAGGGCATTGTGTCCTGTTTGTCATGGTGACAATAGCTTTTGGGGTGCCCACATTTTGTTCATCGGGAGGAACAGCGTGTCTGTCCTCTTACCACTGTGTCCATGGTAGTTAACCATAAACTTCAGAAGCTTGTTGAGCAGGTTGCGTCTCAGATGGGTGCTGCTGAACAAAGCTTTGAACCAGAAGTCATTCTGGCCTCTTTACACTTGTTGTGTGTGTATATATGTATACATAAATACATATATTTACCCATATATGTGGGTTTATATAAACACTCTGAAGTTAATTTCTGGATAGTTAAGTTTACAGAGAACATTCGTCTGCAAAAATATCCTGGATGCACATTTTGTTAGCCAGGAGGCACTGATGACATTTTGTGTGTACTGTAGTTATATTTTGCTCATCCCATCATGTGCAGTGCTGTTCTGTAGTTCTGAGAAAGGTTCTAGTACTTTTACTATTCCTTCTGGATCTTGATGTTATATTGCAGGTAGACACATACTCACACTACCTGTGTTCTGACTTAGAAAAGGCAAGAAAACTCTTACTCAGAAGTAATGGGGTTGCAGGAATGTGATCTTGGGTTTGAACTATTATTTCATAGAAGCTTTGAGCTATGTCTCCCTTTATGTCCCAGGTGATGGTAGCAGTGATTCATACTATTCACAGAGCTTTTGGTGACAAGGCAGGGTCCAGTTATGCTCATCACTGGTCCCTGACTCCTCATACAAATGAAGTAAAACTGCACTCTTTGTCATTAAAATTAAGAAAATACAGAGCAAGAATCTTCCCTGTGGAGTGTTAATGATACAACTTGGTAATAGTTTATTTTGATTGCAGATAAAATACCTTCCCTATTTGGAAAATAGATATAACTTGAATATTGATTTCCATTGTAAGAAACTAGGAAATCATTGAAATAGCTTTATCAAGAGAGATTTGTGCTGTCTTAGGGAAAATAATTCATACTGTAGCTAAGCTATCAAAGTGTTTTTAAGATTTCCTTTCTTATGTTAATTTTGAAAAACATTTAACCTTAATAGGAATTCATGCTCATGTTGTAATTACGTTTCCATTTGGAGTCAGTAATTAAAGACAAATGTGAGAACCGTTACTTTTTTGAGAAAAACTGTGGCATAGTGGGAATAACCTTAGTGATAGTGTAACTTGGGATAGCCTGTTTTAATTATAACTATATTTCTGAGAAAGCAGTTATGTTTTATCCAAAAATATTCATGTTTCCTGCGAAAGACATAAATAGAAATTGTTGACTGTGGCCCTTACAGTTTCATCCTCTTGCAACTCACATTTGTAGCAGGCTTTGTTTAAAAGCTTCATTTGAAAATCTTAGTACAATAATAAACTGTCCGCTCTATCAGAGGACTGTAAAAAAATCAACCTGGTCTTACTCTGATGCAGTACCATTTGTGCTTACAGTAGAAAGGCAACCATTTTAAGGTGTGATAGACTGTGTTCTTTATGATTTCATACTTTAATGAATGAATGATGTCCATTCAGATTTAAATAAAGAAACAACTATCTTTTAAAATGGGAAAGTATTGTCACAGCGTACTCCTTGAATCCTCTACTGTGTTTTCTTTTAATTCACATTTTTTAAAACTTTGTTTATAGTCCGTTCTTTCACCTCAGTTATACTAAGATGCATACTATCTTCAATATTGTTTTCAGTCTTTGGACTGATTTTTTTTTCTTCCAGCTTCCATCCAATGTATTGTCATAATGATATTTTATGCGTTGTGTGAACTGATAGCTCTTTTCATTCATGAAATAACAGCAAAATCATAATTGTTCAGATATATCTTTTCATCTGGCAAGCCTGCCTACATTAACTGCAATCAAATGAGAAATGCACGCTACACATTATGCTTGTCTGTCCTACCCAATGGGTTTCAAGGGAGGTGAATCTTTTTCTGTCTCTTGAGTCATTTCTCCCCTGAAGAGGGGGTCTATACTATGGGAGTCATCCAAGACTCAGAGGAATAAATGAATCTGTACTGAGTGCTTTCTAACAACTAATACTCTTCTTGAGGGGTAAAATTGGTTAAATTGTTAGTAACAATTAATACATGTTACAAGTAAGAGTTCTTTAGTGCAGGAGTTATTTCTATGCTATGTTCTAAGAATATTAGGCAATGGCTGCTGCAAAGAGTGAAAAAGAGTTAAAGAGAAAAGATAGAAAATGGGGAAAGAGAGACAGACAGACAGGCAGATATACAAACACAGCAAAGTGGTTCACCGCTCCTCTGTCTTCTTCTGTCTTGGGTGTCGGGGGTGTTGATCTTTGGTAGTGACACATTGTCCAAGGTGTGATGGTCAGCTGAGGATGAATTAACATGTTCTCTTTCTTATAGTCTAAAGTGGTCGAGGTTGCTCTTTGGAATGACAGCTTCTGGCTTTGGGGATCTCAGGGAGAATTTTTTTGTTCCTGACTTCTAGACCCTGAAAATTTAAATCAGCAGAGATAAGAGGAAACAGGGATTTAGCAGCTTGTATCTTGCCTTCACAGGATGCAATAGTATAATCTCCTAACTTCTTCTATCAAGCTGAAAATATTTGCTACCAAGCCAAGTCTTCAGCCAGAAAACATACCTGGATCATCTCATTTGAAAGCAAACAGCTTCTGGCTCTGTCTAACAGAATGCTTTCAAATGTGAAACAGTCCACAGCGTGTTGCTGATTGTCTCATGTTGGTCTGGGATACTGCACTCCTTATCAGTCTCAGACAATGCTCTTGAACTGATTTATGTTATAGACAATGCATACATAAATTTTGTACATCACCTTATGAAAAATGTGAGTGATGTTATTGTAATGTTGCTTAAGAGTGGCATCCAGACTCAGCCAAAGGACTTAAACTCTGTACATATAAAGTTCTGTGTTTGCGAATATACAGAATGTCAAAGAAGAATGACCCCCACTCCCTGATATGGCTATTTGTAAGACCATACCAAGAATAGAGTTGAAACTAATTCACTTTTCATGGAAATAAATAAATTGAAGCCACTGAAATTTAAGTTCCATAGTGAGAAAAATTAATTTGCAGCTGTAAAGGAGGAAAATTGTGAAGAATAAAGGCACTGGAAGCATCATGTTACAAAACTCAAGTTGTAAACTAATACACAATATACTTAGGTTACAAAAGCTTATTTCTGCAGTTTTCACAGTAAACTATTTGAGAATTGGTGGAGCAATGATATGTTGTCCTGATTGAGCTGAGCATATGTGAAAGACATTACACTCACACTGTATAATCAAACTGTGGCTTGTACAAGCACCTTAATAATGGCAGAAGCAGTTTTACATTGGGTGGGATTATTCTCAACTAAATTTAGCAAATTACAACTTAAATACAAATTCAAAGCATTGCCTTGCTAGGATGGAGAATAACTTCTCAGTTGCAATTCAGAGAACTCTAAGAGGTGTGTTTAATGTAGGTGGAATAAATCATTTCTTGGAGGTCTGCTCCTCCTCCTATAGGGGATATGGGCAACTCACTGATGCTAGGGCTCTAACTTGAACTCTTTTAAAATATATGAGAGAAGACCAGCCCAGAAGAGATGTCCAGAAGTTCAAAGAGTGAGTCAGTCACCCACTGGATGTTCTGCTTCTCCCTAGGCATCATGAAGGGGGCACAGTAGATGTTTCACTGAAATGATGAAAAGTTGTGCAGAATGAATCCTACAAAGAGGGCAGAGTTAGTGACTTACAATGATAACTCTCTTATCAAAAGCATCACCATAATGAATTTCTTGCAAAAAGAGAGTAACTAAGAGTTTTAAGTGCCAGTATATCTTATCTGATATTTAAAACTCTAGCTATATTTATGTATACATTTGTAAAGAAAAATAGTCTCAAATTTTCTGGTCACCGATAAACTTACTATCTACAATTTGCAAAAAATGGTTATAGTTCAAATATTGAAACAAAGCATAAGTGAGTGGTAAATGGATTCTGCTATTTATGCCCAAGTGTGTGTGTGTGTGTGTGTGTGTGTGTGTGTGTACAGAATGTCTTTCTTTTATTACACAAGATAGGATAGTGCTACTGAGTTTGAGAAATATTTGCAGTAAATGGCTATTGAGTGCAGGATGAGGTAGCTGAGGCTACTACTTGCAGGTCAGTCTGTAAGATGTCAGTCTATAAGATGATGCTTTGCTTTGCAGGAACAGATCAGGTTACCAAGTAGTACACTGATAGACTATTAATTGAAATACTATCTGCTGCAAACATTAAAAAATAATGGTAATAGTGTTAAAAAAAAAAAGGTTATTTTTCATCAAGGCTCTACTGAGTTTCTAGGACTGTTTTTTTTCCACCCTGGAAAGGTGAGGACAAAATCCATTATTTTTTTTATGTTTTAATCATAGAATCATAGAATCACAGGGGTTGGAAGAGATCTGTAGAGGTCATCGAGTCCAACCCCCCTGCCAAAGCAGCTCCCTGGCCTAGGTTGCACAGGTAGGCATCCAGGCGGGTCTTGAATATCTCCAGAGAAGGAGATTCCATAACCCCCCTGGGCAGCCTGTGCCAGTGCTCCGTCACCCTCACCAGAAAGAAGTTCTTGCGCACATTCGTGCGGAACCTCCTGTGCTGCAGTTTCTGTCCGTTCCCCCTTGTCCTGTCTCCACACACTGCTGAAAAGAGTCTGGCCTCACCACTTTGTCCCCCACACCTCAGATATTTATAAACCTGGATCAGGTCCCCTCTCAGTCTTCTTTTCTCAAGGCTAAAGAGACCCAGTTCACTTAGCCTTTCTTCATAGGGGAGATCCTCCAGGCCCTTCACCATCTTTGTGGCCCTCCGCTGGACTCTTTCCAAGAGATCCCTGTCCTTTTTATACTGGGGAGCCGCGAACTGGACACAGTAGTCCAGATGAGGCCTCACCAGGGCAGAGTAGAGGGGGAGGATCACCTCCCTTGACCTGCTGGCCACGCTCTTTTTAATGCATCCCAGAATGCCATTGGCTCTCTTGACCACGAGGGCACACTGCTGGCTCATGGTCAACCTGTCGTCCACCAGGACACCCAGGTCCCTCTCTACAGAGCTCCTCTCCAGCAGATCATCCCCCAACCTGTACTGGTGCATGCAATTATTCCTCCCTAAATGCAAGTTGGTATTCTCATGTAATACCAAAAATATATATTATTGAGGTATTAAGGCCAGAGTTGCTCAGTACCTTAATAATATCATGGATTATAATAACCTGTTCAGCACACATGTAAATCTGCATCAGCGACACACATAAACCTCTTCAAAATAAGATTATAAAGGCAGCCAAACAAGCCTCAAGAAATTAGAATATGCCAGGATTTCCTAAGTAAATTTAACAAGGCCCTTTAGACATATACATTGATGTAAATATTAACTCCATGTCTCATTCCCAAACAGCACTGGGAAGTGCTGCTCTATAGGCTCTTGCCTGTGCACTCTGTAGTAGACACCCAGGTAACTAACTCAGATACCTCACTGGAGGTCAGCACTGACACCAACAGTGGAAGGGCAGCTTGCATCTCTCCGGCTGATCCCCTCATTTGGATTTAGCACAGCAATCTCTCTGTGAAGAGCTAGGGATATGCACTGGGAGGGAGTGCTGTCACTGCTGGACACCTCCCAGGCTGCTGTGATCAGGAGAGCGCACATTCCCCCCTCCCTGTGCTGGGAGTAGGCTCTGATGCTCGCCTTGGGTATTTTGGCACAATTCCCAGGCACAAGCTGTTTCTTTGTTGTTTATCGCAGAAATGTCACCTTTCAAAACAGCTATCAGAGACATGCAGGTCAGAGCTGACTCCCCAGTATCTTAAACACTACCACTCCCCAAATTTCATCCTCGGGGAAAGCTGTCTGCCTATGTCTAAACTGTTAAAATGCTAAATCAAAGAAGGCGAGGGATTAAGCTGAGCAGCAGTCTGGCTCATGTTCACATTGTTTAGAGCTAGCTTCCTCTGCAGGAGATTAGTCTTGTTTTTAGAGAGCTGCTTGGAGTGGTCCAAAGCAGGGTTGGGGGCAGAGCTAACAGTTAAGCAGTATGGATTATATGGGATACTTAAGCTTGCTCCATTGCACTCTCCTATTTAGCAAGGCAGATTTAGCCTGTGGCTTTGAGGCTTTAACAGTTTCATGATATCAAACAAAAAAGATAATTGTTGAGATGCTGTCTGTCTCTCCAAAAGTGACTCTCACACTAGCAAATATTTCCCACTAAGCCTAAATACATAATATTTGTTTAGAGAGTTCAGGTACCTGTATTGTTTACAGAATGTGTGCATGGAATTGCCAATCTGTAAGTATATTATCCCTTCGTACTACACACTTGGTTGGCTTCTTTGCTTGGATCAAATCATATTTTGTCTGGCTAGTTCATCTAAACATGGTGTTTCACAACTGAAGTCTGGGAGAACACATCTTATTACTAGTGGTCTAATTTGCTCATTGTTACAAGGACATATTAATGATTCAACTCAGCTATGAAGAAATTTCTTATGTGCTTGTTGACCTCAAAATAACTAAAAATAGAGATGATTAGAATGTTCTTCAGTGTAGATGGGATACCTGATCTCATTCTGTGAAATGATGTTAAATCTCTTTCCAATTTGTCCACTGCCTTAGTAGTTCTTTGAATGCAGTTTCTGGACTTACTCCACAAATGTTTTCTATGAATAGAACCGAAGGAAGGAGGTGCCTGTTCAGTATTTCAAAAATAATACGGTATAATCACTCAGGGGATACATATTTTCCCTATCAAGCTGTTGGAATCTTTCATTAATGGTCAGAGAACCCTCTCGAGAATGTTTTATCTAAACATATATCACTCTCTTTTCTTTTGTCTTTTTGTTCATCTTTGTCATTCATGATGATACTCAGGTAGAGCAGCAGCATTTCCCTTCAGACCCAATTACACTCATTTTCCTCAAGAAGGGAGATTTCTTTGGGATTTCTGCTTGTGATACCTTTTCTTTCACTCTCCATATACTCAGAAGGTTTCAGTAGATCTTTCAAATGCTAATTAAAAATGCACAGCACTAAGACAAGAGAAGCTAGATTCATGCAATACCAAGTGGTAAGAAAATAGATAAGTTTGAGCTTCATTCACAGACTTGGGGCAGCTTTGTTTACAAAAGCACTGTAAAATTATCTGGTTATGGGACATTATTAAAGCTGAGATGTGTACAGGCTGCATTATATTTTTATTCAGTTTTTGCAGGATCACAGTAATTGAGTTAAAATTAGTTTTCATGAAATGCCACTGATAGGAACTTAAGTTCGTATACATAGGTAAGTATATATATAAATGTAGGAGAGGCATATGTAATAAAAAAGGCTAATAAGACTGTTCAGGTGCAAACTTTGAGAAGTGCCAGATTTATGATCCTCAGTAATATTAATATTATTAATACAGAACTTATGAACATAACTTAATGTTTCTTTAATCACAAGATCACATAATATTTTTCCAACATAATTTTTTTTGGTCTAATTCTCCGGAGGACTCAAAAATAGAAGTATAGGTTATAGTCTTGAAGTAAAGACTGCTGAAGAAAAAACATAAATGATCTTAATCACTTTGTTAGCTGAAAACAATACTAGGTTGTCCTTCTTTGCTCAAGCTATTCCAGAGGCTTAAAAGGTGCATTTAAGGTGTAGGTTAAACACGCTGACTACAGAAAGCCAATAGAGACGTGGAGTATCTGGGTTCCATTCCAAGCCATCTTTATGAACAGGCACAGTCTTTACAGTTTGTCCCTCCCATGTGTAACCGTATTTCCTCGATTCCCTTCTATCTGTTCAATTCTTGTTTTTATTCCATTGCCTTATTGTCCCATTTCTGGCTTCATGCCCCATTTCTGGTCTTATCTCAATCCTTCTTTCCTTGAACAGCCAGTCCCTGTCTCACCTCTCCCTGATTCTAATCCAAACTTTCTCTTCTCTCTACTTTGACTTGTGCCAAAATTACTGCCCTTCTGTTGTACTTATCCTTTTTATTCCACTTGTTTTCCACTTGCTCACAATCCCAATCCCTTGTTCAATCTCAGTGGTTTTCCTTCACAATATCACTTTCCTCTTTCATTTTCTTTTTCTGCTTAATCCATCTCTGCCTACATCCTGGCTTGTTGCCATATCCCTCTTTGTGCCTTTCACTTCATTTATTTGATGCTACTAGTTCTAAAGTCCATCACTTTATCCACGCTCTGTTCTATTTTTTTCCCCTCTACCCTGCTGCTAGTGTCATTCCTGCAACCTATTTTTTCTCATTTGTTCCACTTTGCTGACCGCAGGTGGCTGTAGTACTCTTTTCTCTGTGCTCAACTAGGGAAAATATTGTTCTGCTCTATGTTGTTTTAAGAAAGGAGATCTGTAGTGAGTGTCAGACATGATTTTGTATGTCTATAACAGAAAAATTGACCAAATTTGCAATTACAAAGAAAATACATAAATACTACTCTTTTTTAGATATTTATGAGAGTTCAGCTTTATGTGAGATTCAGTTTTTTAAGGTATACTATTTTGCTAGTATGTGGTATTAAAAAATGAAATCACAGTATCTCAAATAGTTTAATGATTATCTTACAAAGGTTGAGAGTCTTAGTCACAGGCTCTGCTTTTTTTTGTTTCACTCCCCAGTAGCGTAAGTGAATGTACTTCCCTAATTTGCACTTTTCTTAGTATCCTTGATGCTTTTTGAAGTGCCTATTATCACCTCTTTGTATTAATTAAATACAATTCTCCAGTGTTTTTCTAAGTATTTTTTTAGACGATAACTTATCTGATTGTATTTATTCTGTCTAAAGAATATGTAACCAGTTTCTAGTTACAACAATTCTACTGTAGGAGCTCAGTACTAATAATGAGAATAATACTAATAACAAACACTGGAACTACTTTATTGATTTATGTTTTTTATTGCTTAACTTTTGAACATCCAAATTTTCTCTCGTTAACATTTTGCCTAGTACAAAGTCTTCACTCTGTACAAACATGGGAGCTCATGAGGACTGGGCAGTTTATCTTCCCACACCATACTCTCAAGAGTGCTTCATCTTTGACTGATTTATCTTTCTGAGAGAATTTTTTTTTTAAACGAATCATAAAAACTCCCAGGAAGCAATTCCAGCAAAGTGCCTAGTAAAAAAATGACACGGTGAGGCTAATACTCACTGCTTAAGCTCAGTCAAGTCAAATTTAACATTTTGAGCAATTGAAAACATGTTCTTATAAATACAGATGTCCATCTTACTCAGTGGTGAAGACTGCTGTTGATAATGGTGTAACCAGTAGTATTTCTTGGATTCTGCCTTGTGTTTTGTTGTGATTAGTGAATAAATATCATAGATTTAAAAAATAATTCTTAAGGTTTTATTTTTTTTCCCCACAAAATATTGTGAGATTTGTGGTCCAAAATAATACTGTTTTTGATTGAAGATCATTGAAACCCAGTACCAACCTTATGAAGTTCGACAAGGTAAAGTGCAAGGTTCTACACCTGGGTTGGGGCAATTGCAAGCACAGATACAGGTTGGGGGGAGAATGGCTTGGGAGCAGCGCTGGGGAGAAGAATATGGGAATGCTGGTTGATGAAAGACTCAACATGCGCCAGCAATGTGTGCTTGTAGCCTGAAAGGCCAGCCATATCCTGGGTTGCATCAAGGGAAGCATGACTAGCAGGTTGAAGGAGCTGATTCTGTGTAGAGGGATGATCATTTCCCTACTCCTTCTAACAGTGCTATTTCTGATACAAGTCAGGATGCTGTTGGCCTTCTTGGCCACCTGGGAATACTGCTGGATCATGTTCAGCCAAGCGTTTACAAATACCTCATGTCCATTTCCTCTACATAGTCTTCTGCCCCAAGCCTGTAGCATTACTTGTATCATCAACAAATGTGCTTACTGTTTACTCTGCCCCATGATGCAGATAATTAATGGTGATGTTAAACAGGACTGGACACCGTATTTACACCTTGGGCATGGCTTTGGTTACTGATCTTCACATAGACTTCTTTCCAGCTATTATCAGCTATCTGTGGGCCAAGCCACTGAGCCAGTTTTCAGTCCGCCAGAATGGTGGAATGGCAGTGCCTTACTTCTCTGTTTGACAAGCATCACGTCAGAATGGGCTGCTAACTGAGATTTACAATGTAGTCTTGTGAATGCCGAGAAGCCATACTTTCTAGTTGCAGCCTGGAAAAAACACAGAAGTAGACATTTAGAAGTGTATTTGTGTTGAGCAAAGTCACTGTCTGATGAAAGTCAGGAACTGGAGTCTGAGTGCTAAATGAGTGGAAATAGGTAAGGCAAGGAGAGGATATGTGAAGGCCTTTTAAAATGACAACAAGCAGATTATGGTTTGTGAGAAAAGAAGCCTGTGGGAAACTTAGAGCGTGTGACTTTCAGATTAAAGATATGAGTAAGGAAAATATTCCTTGCAACAGCATTCTTAACAGTAAGAGGGCAAGATGCCCAGAAAAAGATATCAAAGAGAGGTGGAAAAATGAAATTTGCTGGGAACACATTTCTGTATACATATGTACTGTACTTTAGTTGTAAAGGGTAAGTTTTGTAAAGAGTGCTTAAGCTATGTTCTGAAAGGAGGAGTGTAGAGTAGAAGAGGTCTCCTGGTGTCCTGTCAAAAGGCACTGACTAAAAGAGGTATAAAAGAAAATGTCAGATGCTGTTCTGTCAGATTGCCTCTCTACTGCCATCTGTTGCATAAAAACAAAATGTAATGGAATATTGGTGAGGTGCTACAGCCTCTGATATTATGGACCAGTGTAATAAAATAGGAGGCATTACTTTCGGATCAGCTCTCATATATAAACCAGCAAAGTTAATGCTGGCAAATAAGAAACAAAGAATGTATTTTTTTTTTTTCCTTATTGTCTACAATTTTTCTTATCTTATTCATATCTAATTCATTTTTAACTCTTTAATTCAATTTTAGAAAGTGATAACGTGCTGTGGTTTTTATATAAATATTTCTATTGTTAGCACAATTCTGAAGATATGACAATTGGATTTTAAAGTATTTTTTTCTAAAACGTAAAACGATGAGGTTAAATCTAACACTGACAGTTCTGCTTATGCAAAAGCGGGTAACTGAAATTAGCGGTGACCTGAATCAAGGATTTCCCGCTGGAGTCGTTTCTTTTGACAGCAGGAAGCATTGACCTTGTACCATGGAAGGGTCATCTTGTAGCATAAATCTAAAACTTAGATAGCTCAAAAAGCTATTTATTGTTAGTAAGATGAAAGTGCATGAAAAAAGTGTTCTTTCAGTATGACTACCACTTTTTCACAATGACTGTTAATGAGATTATGTAACTGTCACATATTTTACTCAGGTCAGTGACTAAGCGTGTTCCTTTTTTTTTTTTGTAATGAAAAAACACAGAAATATATGTATTCAGGGTTCTTGGTTGAAAGCAGTGCTAATTAGATTTGGAAATAGAGCTGTTTTGGCTTTCTCTGCGCTTCCTTACTTTGCTGAATTTTCTACTGTTCAGCAAGAATGGAAAACCAGCATTAGAAAACTGAGGAGAGCAAGATCTTATTTTATTTTTTTAATAGAAATTGACAAAAATGTTTTCCTTGGTTTTCTCTGATGAGAGGTTAGAGGGTTTTTATCCCTGCATTTAGCTAATTCTTGTTTATCATGCCCCTCCCAAGTAAATTGCCTGCTATATATTGAATCCACATTGAATTTTACTGTTTACATTGCGATCATTTCCATCTTTTTAATCCTTTTTTATTTATTGCATGTTTTTATATCAAATTGCTAGCGTTTCGCTTCTTGCACAGCTTACTTTCCCCTTTATGCACATTGGCCACCCCTGATGATTATATTTTCATTGTAAGTTTTATTTGCCTAGCATTTATCCGAAAGCGCAAATAGTTTTCCAACATAAATGAGCTCTATATTTGCATTCAAAATGTATTTTTTTCCTCTTCTTTTGTACTTGCTTTAGGTTCTTATTCATTTCTCACCAACCAATTCATCAGTGTAGACATTATGATCATCTTTTATGGAGAAGTGTACATTGAGACTTTGGTACAATGATAGGAAAGCTTGCTGAAAACAGTTCCCTGCAGAATTCTTGCAGGATTTGAACCATATGTTTTAGTCCTTTCTGTTCTATAATACTCTACCCTACTATACTCTACTAGAATTGCTACCATTTCTAATCGATTAAATGGTCTTGGTAAATGTAAGATAAATACACCAATTTCCACTGCTGACAAAGAGATTTACTTCCAGGGTAGATGCGACTCATACACCTTTGGCAGCGATGGTGCACAGTTGGTGAACTGGGCATAAAGAAATAATTACAATTTCAATCTTGACAGGTGATGATGGAGGGTTAGTTTCTTTTCCTTGCTGATGAGGATTTCTTTACACATGTAAGGATAGAAGGGGACTTTGGGGTTGGACTTACGCTGAGAAAACAATGAAATTGAATGAGCTATATTTTTTCTATGCCTCTTGTAATTCATGCAAGTCTGTAAATTAGCTCCAGAAAGTGGAATTTTTGAGATGTTACCTTTGGTTTATTCTGTGATTTCAGCTAGTATGGCACCGAATGAGAAATGTACTACTCCTGTCCTACTTCTGCAATTTCATTTTCTGGTTTTGCTTATTTTAGACTAGTCTTGTGAAGCTGCTTTTGATGCACTGGGCAAATCCCAATCTTCTTAACTGCAATAATGAGAAACCTTCAGGTAGGTGAAAATCTATGCAAGTTATCTATGTATTAGCTACTGTGATGCTTCTTTCCTTCTTGCTGGCTTGTTACACAAAGGCATGCACACATAAACATACGCACACACATATACATGTGTATGCATGCATATAGTTTATATAGTGTGTATACTTACATGCATATATACATGTGCATATATGTTTTTTGTATATTGCTGAGAATTGCTTGTCATGATCATGTCAAGGAGGTCATATCCCATGGTGAAATTTTCTTCCACACCTTGCATTCTCTGATCATTTTTATTTTTCTTTCTTCCTTGTAAGTTCTTCAGTGCTTTGGTTACAGCTGCATTTACACTTTCTTGGTGACTTTGTACTGAATTCCTTTCTGTTTTTGTACTGATAATAATAGATAGCCTCGTGAACTAGACTTCCTGTTGCTGCTGACCAAACACAAATTCACTGTTCAGTTTTCAAAATGTAATGCCTATTGTTTCCCAGAGAATAAGGCACTTTCTTTGACCAAGTAGCAACAGGAGCTGAAGTATTGACTAAAGGAAATAGAATTATAGACTAATGTAGGTTGGAGGGGACTTCAGAACTAACCCAATCAACAATGCAAAATTAATGTCAATAATGCTAGGTAATCTTCTAGGTCTAGGATAAAGTTGAAGATGGAACCTAGTAATGTAGAAAATCGTATTACCTTTCTGTCAGATTAGTAGGAGAAACTTCCTTTGCATAATAAAATAGGTTAAGTTATGCTTCAAATAATATGCCATCTACAGGTGTACAGCTAGAGGACTTCAAAAACTTTATCTCATGAAAATTGCTTGTGATTAGGTACCTTACAGTTTTTATTAAATACTAAAGGCTAAACTTATATTGCCTAATATAGCTGGCTAAACACATTCAGTATGCTTTAGATACAATTGAGGTAACTGTATTTCTGGTCTGAATCTCACTTCAGGTCTTCTGTGCCTAAATATAGTTCATAGAAATGCAGTAGACTTGAAAAGAATTTGAGTATGTTTTCATTGAAGTACTGTAATACAAATGATCTTAAAGATGACTCTTTAAGAATAGTATAAGAGATGGTATATTTAGTTAGGGCTGTACAGATGGTATACAAATAGGACAAAGGAAAGATAGCTCACCTTTAGATGGGAAAGGCTCCCTGTGGACTCCACACAAGAGGGATCTCCAAGAAGAGAGCCTTTCCTGGTGGTGGTCAGCCCTTAAAATGGGGCTTGGGGAGAGGTGGAGCCAGGCTCCACCCCTTCCAATCACACAGGTATTATCACCTTCACCTGTGCCCCCATGGCTGACTCAATGCTCACCTCAGGTGACCAATCAGTGGTTCAGGCTGTGATTCAGCAGTTCCCTTACAAGTACAGAGGTGAAAGGGTTGTGTTGTTTCTCCTGATGTCCTCTGAATTGTTAAACAAATACTTCAGTTCTCTAACAAGCTGATTTTGAAGTTTTTCAAATAACAGCTTAATTTCATACTGAATTCATTCACTTATGTATTTCTAATATTATCTTATGATGAGTATCTGAGCAATTCTTTTCATTGTAACTAAATGCTTATCTAGCCAGCTGCTTAATCTTAATTTGATCTGGAGAGTTGAATTGAAAGGAGCTTTTCTGTACTGTGTTTTTTTGTTTTTTTTTTGGTCTGATATCTTGATGTTCCAATGTTTTAGATATTGCGGCTTCTGAGTTTATTGAGGAAATGCTTCTGAAGGCTGAAATTGTTTGGGAGGAAAAAATGAAAGACCCTTTATCTGTTTCTGCTTTACCTCAAGAAGAGCCTTATGAAGAGATCATCCATGATCTGCCCACACTTTCCAATAAACTGTAAGTGTTTCTATTATGAATGATGCATCCTATTTGTGTCCTTGGAGATAAACCTGACCGGACATGGCCCTGGTTATCTTGCTGCATATGGCCTTGATTGACAGGGAGGTTAGACAGGATCACCTTTATAGAATTCCCTTCCAACTTCGGCCATTCTATAACTCACTGTGATTTGATGGATCAAGTGTTTTACTTTGGAAATTTACTGAAATATTTTGTTTTCTCCCTTTCTGTCCTTTTTCCTTTTCCCCATTTTTCATTTCTTTCCCCTTTCCCTTTCCCCCTTTCTCATCCTTTCTCCTTCTTGTCAACCTTAATTCCAAAAATCTTAATTCAACCTTAATTCTATGAGTAGTACATGGTTATGATTGCTGGTAAAATTATCTGTCGTTATCTGTAGTAGAATTATTAATTTAATACTGCAGATCCAACAATCCTTTTATTCCTTTTATTAAGATAGATGGGAATAGTGTAGTAAAACAACCAATGCCTGTGAAAGAAGCGGAGACAAGACCTGAAAGTAAAAATCACAGATAAAATGCTGTGGCCCCAGATGACTACAAGATTGTAGTTGTATTTCTACTGGTTATAATTCAAGTGTAGTTAAGTTGGATTTCACAATGCATTGAATCAAAGAGTCAATTTATGTCTTAAATTATAAATTTTGAACTTTTCACATTTTCTTGTAAATCTTGAGAAAAGATTGTCATACATAAGTAAAAAGACGTAAAATGGATATGAAACACTTATCGTAGTTTTACTGTTGTCAATTTCTCAAATTCTAATTTCCATGTGCTGTAATCCATCAGAGTTTTAAAAGGTACAGACAATTTCTTTATACACAACACAATTGCGATCTACTTGCTGCATAGTTGAAGCATGTTAATAACACAAGGCTGTGAAATACTGTGTAATTTTATTTTTTGAACCCACCACCAGAGAGTATATCGGGAAAAAATAAATAAACCTCTCAAGTTATACGTGTAAACAGACAGAGGAGATATATTTACTCTCATTTTTATCTGTTATAATTTGTAGTCTGCAGGACATATTTGGAACACAATGAAATCTGGTGGGAATAAGCAATTGTTATGAAATGAAGTGTGAATTTCAAGTTAAGAAACAGAGGATTGAGATTCTGAAACATAATGAAAAACTGTATTTTTAAGTATTGATTAAAGTAATAGTATCAGAAATAGAAAGTACATAGGTTACTTCTGTAACACTGTAATGATGCCTAGCAAAATATTTTTTTTAATATACTTTAGAGACTTTCATCACTTTTTTATGATTCTTATGTCTGGATAATGTTTCACCCACTTTTCTTTTCCAGTGTTTTATATTCTAGAAGTTTTTGCTAGGTGTTGTACTGGTTACTGTTATTTAATACTAAAACACATGAAATTTTAACTTTTTTTTTTTTTTTTTTTTGCGTGTGATTTGAACATGATAGAAGCTGTCTGAGAATCTTTTTTCCACACTTTCATTCCTGAAATACAAGAACAATTTTTTGAGAACTTTGTAAATGATTATTCTTCATATGACAGTTATATTAAACTGCCATGGGTCGTGAACCTCACTGGAAGTTTTGGAAAAGCAGAGGACATTGAGTGGAAAAATAATGGAGATGGATTTATTTTTGAAAATGGACACATTAACCTTTGTTGCATTTCTTGGCAGCTTTGTCTCAGTGTGTCAGTGCAGCAAATTTGGTGGTGCTTACACAGCCTACTTGAGAATGCAGTACTGGGTCAAACTAAAGACATTCTTAGTCCTGCACGCTATCTTTGAGAGTTGTCCATTGGAAATAGCAAGGGGGAAAATACTTAAGGGTATGGTAAGCTTGAAGTAATGCTGCTTTGACGTGTTCTCCAGATTTTCAGCAGTCCTAGGCTTAGAGAGTTCTTGAGCCAGGGCTTTTGCACTGAGTTGCTCTCATATCTGGCTGTCAGCATGGGGGTGTCAGAGGACTGTCTGGCCCGACAGCAATCCACAGATAGGAGAGCTCTTGGAAGGCAGAAGAACTGGTGCATTGGGCATGTACATGACTCAGAACACTACTGAAAATCTAGAAAATATGAGTTATCCATTCCTTGCTCCCTGCAGAGTTCCATTTAGCTGAGCTCCATCTCGGCTGTGTAGTGTGCTTGCTCAACAGTGAAAAACAAAACCTTACAGAGAGTTATTCTTCTAGATGGTAATACCTGTTTTCTCAAGATAGAGTGAATTAGCCTCAAGAGTACCTCTTAGTCTTGGTTCATTAGGAAGGCAGTCTAGATGACTGTTCAACCAAATTCTCACCTTTTAAATGGCTATTGCAGAGAATGAGGAGTTATGTCCTTTGTACTCTATTAAAGTCCATAGGCAGACATGCAACGTGCTAGGTTAAAGATGAATCTGTACTATTCTTGTGTATCAAACAGGTGCTGCAAAGACAAATGGCACAATACTAACCCACAGTTACAATTGGTTTAGCCTTTGTTATTTCCATATCCCATCAACTCTCCTGACATAAGGAAGTATGTGTAGACTGATGATACAGTTTCACAAGAGTTAAGTCTGTGTTTATTCGTATTGGTGTAGTACTGTGTTGTAGTCGTATTTCTTTGTGGCCGTCTCTCAGTAGAGAAAAGCGCTGTAAAGGAGACTGCAAAATGATAAACAAGCAATTACAAATAGCATGTGCTCTGTCAACAAATCTGATTTTGCTGGTTCTAGATGAAATTAATGTATTGATTTCTGGAAGAAAACTTTGAAAAGGCTGATTGAAGGTCTGAATCTTTACTCAGTTTAAAAAAAAAGTAAATAAATAAATAAATTAGAGAGAGAGAGAGAGAGAGAGAGAGAGAGTAATCATTGTGTTTGTGGTATGCTAGAATGCCTGAAGAGGTTGTGGAGTCTCTTTTTCCAGAGATATTCAAGACCTGCCCATACACCTACCTGTGCAACCTGGGCTAGGGAACCTGCTTTGGCAGTGGAGTTGAACTAGCAGATTTCTGGAGGTCCCTTCTGACCCCTACAATTCTGTGATTCTGTGATACTTCGTTATCATGTTGCAAGAGAAAAGTTGTCATCTTCTCTGGCCTGACTCTGGGAGTTCAGGCCCTCAGCTTAGTGAGCATTATGATCTAGGGGTCAGAACTGATGATTTGTCCAGGTTTCAGAAAATCAAGAAGGATTACCCCTTTCCTATCCCAAAAAACAGCACATGTCACTTTACCCACTTTGGTTCGCATCTTGGACTTTTTATTTGATGGGAAGTTTACGTGTTGCCACTCCATGGACTGCCATTTTGACCCTGTCTCATAACGGTGACATCATATTTCATCTCTGATAATGATGCAGTCAGTGAAGCTGTCACCTTCAGCCTCATATTGGTTCAGTGGATCCTGACAAACCTGTACACGTGTTATTTCTGTTCCTGTATGAGCATTCGCGAGAGCCAACTGGCACAAACTTTGTGATATTCCAACATTGCCACCATCATTTCCAACATATGGAAGCCAATATTCAGCTGTGTACAGAGTTCCCTGGTTGTAATCTGCCAATTTGCATGGATGAACTGATCAGGATGCTTTTTATTATGCAACAGTTGTACATGGCTGTCTGGAGTGTGTCTGTCTTTCATGTCATTGTTGTCATTGCTGAAACAGACCACCCGCAGCTTCATTGTGCTCACATCCACTGGTTGGTCTCCAGAAATGTTCAGCAAGTGTTGATGAATGTCAAAGGGTGCCACTGTTTTAGCATGAAAGAGTTGATTGATCACCTTTGTTTCATGCGCACTTCCATGTTAGTGTCAGACACCATTCTGGCAGAGTGCCCCTTTGGTGCCATCTGTGCCACGGCAACAACATGTAATGGGATATTGGTGGGAAGATTCAACCTCTACTTATCGTTCCACCAACATCTCACTCTGACATTGTGGGCCAATGTAATAAAATAGGAGGCATTACTTTCAGGGTGCATAAAAAGGTTTAGATAATGGCTCAAAAGCAAGTCAAAAGGCAAAAACATTTGGCTCTTGGATCTTTTCTCTATCTCACAATTGTTGAACAGATTTGCAGACAAATTATCTTATGTGAATCAAAGCAGTAACTAGAAGCTTTTGTTTTCACTGGTGTTCTTCTGGACATTTTGCATTAAAATGTCTGAAACACAGTNGAGCATTCGCGAGAGCCAACTGGCACAAACTTTGTGATATTCCAACATTGCCACCATCATTTCCAACATATGGAAGCCAATATTCAGCTGTGTACAGAGTTCCCTGGTTGTAATCTGCCAATTTGCATGGATGAACTGATCAGGATGCTTTTTATTATGCAACAGTTGTACATGGCTGTCTGGAGTGTGTCTGTCTTTCATGTCATTGTTGTCATTGCTGAAACAGACCACCCGCAGCTTCATTGTGCTCACATCCACTGGTTGGTCTCCAGAAATGTTCAGCAAGTGTTGATGAATGTCAAAGGGTGCCACTGTTTTAGCATGAAAGAGTTGATTGATCACCTTTGTTTCATGCGCACTTCCATGTTAGTGTCAGACACCATTCTGGCAGAGTGCCCCTTTGGTGCCATCTGTGCCACGGCAACAACATGTAATGGGATATTGGTGGGAAGATTCAACCTCTACTTATCGTTCCACCAACATCTCACTCTGACATTGTGGGCCAATGTAATAAAATAGGAGGCATTACTTTCAGGGTGCATAAAAAGGTTTAGATAATGGCTCAAAAGCAAGTCAAAAGGCAAAAACATTTGGCTCTTGGATCTTTTCTCTATCTCACAATTGTTGAACAGATTTACAGACAAATTATCTTATGTGAATCAAAGCAGTAACTAGAAGCTTTTGTTTTCACTGGTGTTCTTCTGGACATTTTGCATTAAAATGTCTGAAACACAGTATCCTATAGTAGATTGTGCTATTTCCACATTAGCTCCACATCTACTTTTAAAATAAATTACATACACATTTTGGCACGGACTTGCTGTGTACTCCATGAGATTGTCTCATTTGCACTACCAGGGGCCAAGCTGTTGTTTTGTATGGTGTTTGTGTTCTCAACTCCTGGGGCTGATTCCTCTCTAGTTCTTCTGGGTGTAAAACACTGCCAAAATCATCCAAGGTTTTGACATTGTTTTTCAAAACTCTTGTGTGGTCTGATGTATCAGTAGGGAAAATATCTCCATGCGTGTAAAAATATGTTTACATTTACATGTGAATAAATTGTATTGTATGTACTGGCAGAGATTTCAGGAGTCCATTTGCATTGTTTTTTGTTCGTTTGTTTTGTTTTGTTTTTTTAAGTCTATCACAAATACAGTGCAACTTTTATTCATAAAATGCAGCTTGGGTGTTGTCTAATTATGAAAAGCTAAAAGTTGTTGGATTTTTTTTTTTTTTGTAACTGCAGTGTCAATATGTATATCGAATTATTTATAACAGATTACATTTCAAAACAGTATTACGTATGTTAATTGTGCATTTTCAATTCAGTTTTCAAATTGCCTATTGATTTGCCAGCCTAGTGCTGTCAAATAGAGGCTCGTGCATATTCTGTTTGGTTTGCTTAGTTTGGCTTCAAAATGGTTACGCATAAAGGTGAATTTTAAATCAAAGTGTTCTGCTTTGTGTCTTTAGGAACAGACCCAACCTGGTGAAAAGTTTATTTTATTACCACTTTCTATTTTTGTACTTGAACTAACTGCTAATGTCTCAGCCTTGAATTGTACCTTATTTCTGTGTTTGCGCCACCTTCACTGGTCAATCTTCTGTTTATTTGACATCTTCAGCAGGAGTCTAATTGCTTTATTGATTCTCTTTGTAGCAATCCCCTGGCTTTACCAATTGCCAAGCAAGACAGTTTGCTGGAGAAAGACACCATGTTTAGGGATGCAGCTAAAGGTTTATGTAAGCAACAGTCTCAAGACAGTGCATCTGAAAACATCATGATGAACAATGCTGCCAAACTTGAACAGGTAATGACATACAAAATCCTCAAATGTTTTTGTTGTTTAGGCCTGGAAATTGTAAATTTAATGAAGCTGAAGAAGGTGGTAATTTTTTTTCTGTGCACCACAAAGCAACATGATTTGCACTGTGGACCCTTGTCTCCTTGATCACAGTCTGGCCCTGCAAGGAGCTTTTTGTCTGCAAAGGCACCAGCTGCCTTCTGCAAGTTCCTGGTTGAAATTGGTGGCTCTGAGTTGTTCAGGCCCTATTGGTGGTTGACAGAAGTGGAGGGACAAGTATTAGTACTGCTCAAAGTGTGCTCCAGTCTCCTGCTTGGGTTTACAAGGGAAAGAAATAAAGCTTGGGAGACTGCAAAACCAAAAGACAATGTCTGGGGAATATTAAACTTCAAAATAAGTGACTAATTCAGAGATAGGAGTTGCCAGATTTTCAGCTGCAGTGTTAACTCCATGTCATGTCCTAATATATTAGGATGCAGGCACACTTTACAGTTTCTTTGCAGGATCACAGCCTCATTCAGTTCATAGGGTGAATGCAAAAGGAGTCAATTACCTATTTGCTTGTAAATCTGGCATGTCCTAACTTTAAATATTTACATATTAAGTATTATTTTTTGAGGAGGTAAAAAGGGCTTTCTATTTTGTTATATGTATTTGGGAAACATGTATTCCAGAAGCATTTATCCATTTGCAAAAAAAAACCCTACTTAGAACTGGGGGCTGGAAGGAAGAATTTCCTTTTAAAGTCACTTATTGTGCATTTGAAGCATAACAAAGGAGCATAATGCTGATTTCATTTAAACCATGTTCAGTTTAGAATAACTATGCTTGCCTTGGCAGAAGCATTCCTATTCCAATGCTTCTTGAATATGTTTCAATGTAATGTTGTGTTAATCATATGAGATCAATCAGTGAATTCATATGTCAGTCATATGAGTCTCTCTCTGAAAGTGCTTAGCTTTGGAATCCCATGGAGCATGCAGTTCCCTATTCAGTCTCTTCCACTGTAAGATACCACAAAACGTTTTACACTTGGCTTACATCTTGTTTTCATTTCATACAAATTGTGGCCTTGCTGACTGTGCACTCCTGTGACAAAAACACAGTGAAGGAATGGTAGAAGTGCTTCCAACTGCTTTAGTAAGAACCCTTTTACAATTGTACAGGAGGATAGGGAGATGTTTAAATGAGTCTTGCTGAAACTGGTATTTCCTTTTGTATGTTCAACAGAAGTTTCGACAAGAATATACATACTTCCTTTTCTTTGATTCTGTTTTTGTGAAGACCATACTAAAATTATTCAAGTTTTCAATATCTCCAGGCTAGACTTCAGCTTTATAGTAAAACATATGCAGAAGCTGATCAGAGAAGCAGCTGATCCTCAAGGTGAGAAAGGTCAGACAAGGGTTTCCATGATGATTGCTTACCCTTCCACCACGTTCTTTAGAGTCATTTCTGAGTCTCAGTGTAGATCTTAAAACATTACTCCTTCTTTCTCTCAGTACTTTGTGCCACTTCCCACAATAGGTTAATTCAAAGACATGACAGCAGAATGAAAAGATTAATCTCTTTTAGCTGCATTAGCTGAGAGATTTCTGCAGAAAATTCTGTGTAATTCTGTTCCATGCATCAGAATATCAGAAGGAACCCAGATGCTTTCCTGTGCAGTCTGCTGTAGGGAACCTGCTTTTGCAGGGATTTGGACTAGATGATCACCAGAGGTTCCTTCCAACCCCTATGATTCTGTGATTTAGTCATTGTTTCGTTCTTATCTCTTGTAGAATAAAGAGCCATCTATCATGGCCTGATCTCTGGCCCTGTGAATTGTGGCAGCATATATTGCCAAGTTGAAGAAAAGCAGTCTAGATCAACATTTCTTATTGGTGTATGTAGAACATGCATCTTAGTTCTAAGATCTGATCTTTCCAAATAAAACATTTTGAATATATATATATATATACACTTTTATATATATATATTATGCAGTTTGGAATATATAGTATATATAATATACATATATATAGTATATATAATATATATATACTTATGCAGTTTGAAAACTTAAAATTTTTGTTTAGTGTTGATACCAAAGGAAAGTGTGGAACAATCCTTTCCCACTACCCCTCCCTCTTAGGTATACTAATTCTAATAAATTTCACTATCTTTTATTCTTACAGGTTGCATTATAAACTACATTCAATGTAATCATGTTCTGTTTAATTTTTCAGTAGGATATGTGGAGTCACTGCTTGGGTTTTATGTTCATATATTATTGAAATAGATCAGCATGATATTTCCAGTGCTTTGTGTCAGAAATATCATACATTCTAGGCCAATATGGCATGCAGATTAGGCCTTTATTGGAGGATCAGAGAGAAAAATTCATCTTATTACTTCTGAAACATGCATTTTTAATAGAGAAAGGCCGTAACTTTTTTGGCTTTGAGAAAACTAACAGCTCATATTTATATGTAGCCTCAGGTATTTTTAATTGTAAAAATAATGAAAAAGAACCTTAACAAAATATTATTTTTCATGAAGAAAGATTTTTATTGCATGAAGTATATGAGATGGTGATCAAATGACTACATTTATACTGCATTTTAGGTCTTCCTTGGATTGAGTTAGCTTTTGCTTTTTCCAAGGTAGAAGCTGTTCTTTGATCATAGGTAATTTCAAAGTCTTTGTTGCCAAACAAAGAAAGCAGTATGAATAATTTCCAGAGTTTTAGTCTAGCTGGCTATTTCTTGCAGCTGTAAGGCTGTTTTTCTAGTTGTATGCATCCGTCAAAGAAGTACAGATTGCATCTTATCTTTTTCTAAATTAGATCCTTTAAAATATTTTAACTTTCGCTTATAGTTCTTGTTTACATATCATTAATACTATCATGGCTTGACAATGGCTTGACTTGGAAGGAACCTTAAAGATCATCTAGTTCCAGCTCCCTACCATGCACAGGGCTGCCCCACACCAGCTCAGACTGCCCAGGTCCCCATCCAACCTTGCCTGGAGTGCCTCCAGTGATGTGGCATGCGCAACTTCTATGGGTAGACTGCCAGTGCCTCACCACTCTCCATGTAAAAAATTTCTGCTTAACATCTTACCTGAATCTCCTCTCTTATAGTTTAAAGCCATTTCCCCTTGTCCTATCACTGTCAGATCATGCAAAAAGTCAGTCTTTCTCTTGTTTATAAGTTCTCCTCAAATATTGGTCTCCCCAGAGCCTTCTCTTCTCTAAGCCAAACATGCCCATCTCTCCCAACTTTTAGTTATTTATTTTTTTTCATAAAGAGAAGTGCTCCAGACCTTTGATCATCTTCTTGGCACTTCTCTGGACCTGCTTCAGCAGCTCTACATCTTTCTTGTGCTGGGGACCCCAGTACGCTGGAGGGATCCTGGGATGGATACAGTAGAGGGGAACAGTCACCTCCCTCTCCCTATTGGTCAGCCCTCCTTTGATGCACTGTGGGATACAATTGGCCTTCCAGTTAGCAAGTGCACACTTCTGGCTTGTGTCCAGCTTTTTGCCTTTCTGCACCTCTTCTTGTCGGAGCTGCTCTCAGTAAGTTCTGTTGCAGTTTGTATGCATATGTGGGTTTGCCCCAACCCAAATGCAACACTTTGCACTTGACCTTCTTGAACCTCGTTAAATTCACATGGGCCCACTTTTCAAGCCTGTCCTGGTCCTTCTGGATGGCATTGTTTCCTTCCATAGGTCAGCTGCAGCACTCAGCTTGGTGTCGTCAGCAAATTTGCTGAAGGTATACTCAATCTTATAATGCAGATCATTAATAAAGATGTTGAAGAGCACTGGTCCCAAGGCAGATCCCTCCAGGGGTACACCTCCATGTGCTCAGGGAACTACTGACCCTTTGGTTGTGACCTTCCAGCCAACTCTTTATCCACCACTCCAGCTATCAAATGCACATTTTTTTAATTTAGAGATAGGGATGTGGTGCAGGACTGTGTCAGAGGTCCAGAAGTCCAGCTAAATGAAATCAATCACCCTTATTTTGTCCACTGATACTGTCACTGTCATAGAAGGCCACCAGGTTGCTCAGGCATGATCTGCCTTTGGAGAGGCTGTGCTGACTGTTGTGGATCATATCCTGTCTCACGTGTGTCTATGCATAGCTTCCATGAGGATCTACTTCATTATATACCCAGATGCAGATGTGAGGCTTGCCTGCCTGTTCTCTGGCTATTACCTATATTATGAAATAAAAGAAGCACGAGCCTGTTTGCTTGCCTAGAGCTATGTGAGATATGTCAGTGTTCATCCATCATCCACAAGACAAAACTCTTTTCTCCCTCAACAGATGGGTGTTTGTCCAAACTGTCTATTGGAATAGAACACTGACAGCTACCTGAATGGTATCCGTTCATTATGTGAATAAGTGCTAGCTGGAGTGGGTCAAGAATGTAGAAGGAAGTGTGTTAATTTTACAGAAGAAACCTCAGGCTAATGCTCCAATCTTTTCTGTTTACAAATAAAGACACTTGTTTCTAACATAGCAGAGATTTGATCTTTGTATGAAATGAGAACTTAAGAAGGTAGATTGAGTGAAACATATTCCATGGCACAGGAGTTCTTTGTCTTTATAGGACACAAGGGAGCATATTAAAGAACTGTGTTCATGTTATTGCTGCAAACTCAGTGAGCATGTTGGTAAGGGAAGGAGGATGTAGGATTCTGTCTTTAATCTGCTATCTCTCTACAAAGAAGCTCTAAAGGGATTCTGCTATTCTTTTGCTAATTTTGTTCTGTTCCAGTGTGCATCATCAAAATGTCAAGGGGAATTCTTCTTTCCAGCCAGTCTTACATTCAACTGTCATGATAATAGAAGGAAAAAAGACAACAGGATCGCTATCATCTTCGATGTGACAGAAAAATCATAGAATTATGGAATCCTTAGAGTTGGAAGGGACCTTTTAAGGTCATCTAGTCCAACTGCCCTGTAATAAACAGGGACATCCACAGCTAGATCAGATTGCCCATAGTCTGAGATCATCTTGAAAGTCTCCGGAGATGGGGTATCCACCACAACTCTGCACAGCCTGTTGCAGTCCCTTGCCACGCTCACTGTAAAAGACTTTTTCCTTATATCTAACCTAAATCTAGTCTCTTTTAAGCTTGAAACCATTTCCCCTTGTTCTATCTTCACAGACCCTTCTAAAGAAAATGTCCCTTCTTTCCTGTAGCTCTCCTTTAGATATTGAAAGTCCACTATCATGTCACCTCAGAGCTTTCTTTTCTTCAGACTAAACAGCTGTAGCTCTTTCAGCCTGTCCTTGAGGAGAGGTTTTCCATTCCTTGGATCATTCTTGTGGCCCTCCTCTGGGTGTTCTTCAACAGGTTCACGTCTCTCCTGTACTGAAGACTCCACATGTGGACACAGTACTTCAGGTGAGATCTCACCAATGCAGAATAGAAGGACAGGATCACATCCCTCGACCTACTGGCCCCAGTTCTTTTGTTACAGCCCAGGGTATGGTTGACTTTCTGGGCTGCGAGAGCACATTGCTGGCTCGTGTCCTGCTTGCCATCCACCAGTACCAGGTCTTTTTTGTCAGGGCTGTGCTCAAATCCTTTTATCTCTCATCTTGTATAGGTAGTGAGGGTTGCCATGTCCCAGGTGCAAGACCTTGCACTTGGATTTGTTGAACCTCATGAAGTTCACCTGGGCCCACCGCTCAAGCCTATTTAGGTCCGTCTGGATGGCATCCCATCCCTCTGGTCTGTTGACCACACCCCCCAGCTTGGTGTCATCAGCTAACTTGCTGAGGATGCACTCGACCCTACTTTCAATGTCACTGATGAAGATATTATAGAGTAATGGCCCCAGCACTGGACTCCACATTCACTTTAGTGGAACGAAGAATGCATCTACAGAGTAAGCAGACAGAAAGACAAAGATATAGCAGGCAACATGTGGATTCCACCTGCTTATGTCTGCCTTGCTCAAAACTCATACTCTTCTTTCTAAGCCTCAATAGTACAAATATTGTAAGAAAGTTACAATTTCCCAAATAGATCTAAAAATGAAGAATAGTTATAGTAACATTTTGTGTGAATATTTCAAAGTAGATCTCTTCTGAAAAAGATTAAACCAGTAAAATGAGGGCTGTGAAATTTTTAGTTGGCCTATTTACAATTTACACATTGGGTTAAGTAAATATTAAATGCACATGTAAAAACAGTCATTACATCAGCTAAATCTAGGAAATTACATCCTAGAGGTACTTCCTCCTTTATATTTCTACATTTATTGCTTTCTGGATTAATGAAATGAGAGGTATTTTTTCCACAGTTTTATGGGGAAAACAGGAAATAGAAAGCATCATTAAATTGTGTAGTCAGGCACTACTGCCCTCTTGTTCATCTATGCAGCTGTTATAAAAACTACAATAGGGCATAGAAGCCAATCAAGTATAAAGTTTGTGTTTTGGTATCTATTTTCTGAAGTATGAAAGTACTGAAAGCTCAACACTGTTGTGAAACAAAAGAAGCCCCGAATCCTTAGCTAAAATTGTTTGGTTGAATCGTTAACAGTGAACAATTTTTCTCTCTCTGTTTCTAAATAATCTTTGTCGCGAGCTTGCTTGGATCATTTTCAAAAGAATCCAAATAAATATTCTTTTTTGTTTTTCCCCTTTCAAGAGTTTTCTTCCCTTCCCGATGGTGCTAGCTACCTTGCTGCTGAATCTTTTATTGAAAATCCAGGGGCATAAGAGATAAGATTAAAAATGATTGGAAAACTGGACAGCGAGGAAAGAAGAGTCTTCGCTTGATCTTTTTAGGCTCTTTTATAGAGCTCTGTTGTAATGTGCGTTTTCCTTACATTTTTTATGGGCTACTAGTTTGCTTAGTTCAGCATCTGTTGCAGCAGGAATGAAGATCAGATGTCTGCCTTTCATGTTTCAGTGGATGAATGGAAAAACACTGACAAATCTTCTACTAATATTCATACTGTTACAAGCAGATGAGGTTTACATACACTGTTTTAGTAGTCAACGTTCACTACCTGTTTGTAGAGATGATAAAGAAAGGAATACTATGGGGAGATACCTCATGCATTTACTCTTGTTACCTCATGTAATTGTTTCAGGCGTTATTTTCTACCAAATGTATTTGTCTTTAGGGGAATAGTAAGAAAATTATTGAAGACAAGAGCAGAGGTTCCCACATTTTTCCAAGCACTGTATCAGTCCCCAAATGGAAGCTTGCTGAAGCCTCCAGTACTGTAATGAAAATATCCAGCACAGAGCTATTAAAACAAAAATGCACTTGTAACCATAGCACATGAAGTAGAGGAAAGGGTGCCCTGCACAGATGAAAAGTGCTGCAGGACTCTGAAACACAATTGGAGCTGGAGATCACGACCGCTGCTATAGATACTGCTCCTCTCAGAGGAAAGATGACTTCATACATGCTGTCTGTATTTTCTTTACTTTCATTGTATTCTGCAGTTTCTTAAGGTTGTGTGATTAAGCTGCTGTCTCATTATTCAGTGCTAAAGATGGATGAAAAAAAGAGTGGGTGAGTGGATCAAGATGGGCAAATAGTTCTGTGGTTGTGATATCTGCTGTGCATCATTTGATACTTCCTGGGAAAACAGAAGAATAAGCAATCAGTGTTGAGTGAATATTTTGTTGCTTATATTCAATACTACTCTGGTCAGGAGAAAAAAAAATTGATTGGACCAAAGCTCTATGGTTGTATTTGCATGTATATTTCAAGAATCTGAAATACTAAGATGAAGTGAGATTGTTAGTCTTATTTTATTAAGATTAAATTCTTTAGCAGTATCATATCTGACAAATGCAGGAAGAAAACCCTTGAATCTATAAAAACAATGGGAACGCAGTAGTTTGGGATCAGATTCTCAGTATTAAACACCAGTGTCCAATAGTCACTGGGGTCTTCTTACCAGAAATGCACTCCAGATTCCCCCTGGAATCTCCTGGTCTGCTTGCTGCTTCTGTCATCTTCATCACCCATACTCAAAACAGGCACTGCAGAGTATTTTAGTAAACTCAATACAAGCAAATCCAGTAATTTTGTTGTCATTCACATGAGGATTTTCTGTTTCTAGGTATTCTCTTGATGTTCAAAAATATATTTCTTTAGCATAAAGAATTAAGCTAAGTGCAGATCATAATTTATTAGCACACCACTTGATGTATCAGTATTTATTTTGTCTTTAATCAAATTTCCCGGTGTCACTGACTTTTCTTCTTCTGTCCCCAGTTCTGTTACTTGATATTTTTTGTTTTCTTATTATTTATTTTCCGTTGCAGGCATATGTTTGTCATCTCAGAATTACGAGGCTTATTTAATTCACCAGCTTGGGCTCCCCTAGCTGTTTTTTTGAATCTGTTCCCCTTAATGATATGATTTCCACTTTTTATTAACTTCCTTCTTTTCTACTGAAACCTAATAGAATTTTAAATCCTTTATGATGTAGAGTAATATGAGAGATCTGCTAAATATTAGGCAATAAATAGTTTACTTGTACACACTTTTGTAGTGTTGATTTCTTCTGCCATAAATGTTCAATGTAGTGCACTTGAGCTGGGAATCCGTATGTGTTTAGGGAGAGCCGGTGGCACTTGAGTAGAGGTCTGCGTGCAAACTCACAGAGTTATACACCTTATCATTACTAATTGTTTTTCATGTGCTTCTCTTGCTTAAGTTCATTTAATTGTATAGGAAGAGTGACAGCTTTATAGCTCTGTAATGCATTGTGCATAAATTCTATTAATCTAAGCTTATACTTTGTTAGAAGATTAGAGTACAAAATGATAGGTTTTGAATTTGCTTTATTTCTCCATGTTTCTTGTGTTTTCTAGATTAAGCTTATGCCTCCAGCTCCAAATGATGACTTGGCTTCTCTGAGTGAGCTAACGGACAGCAGCCTTCTGTATGAGATTCAGAAGCGTTTCAATAATGATCAGATATATGTGAGTTACTATTAACTTATCAACAGTAAATGATAAAACTTATAGGATTACTTTTATATATATTGGACAGTGACTTGACCAATACTTATAATTAATATTTGAATGGATGAGGACATATGTGTGTATGCCCTGCAATTTCTACAGTGTATACAGGAAAACCAGAAATAAAAAATAGAACAATGCCTCAAATATGCTCACATAAAACCAGTGTGTTTATTTCACTGAACATCCATACTGAAGTAAATAGATAGGCATGCGTAATCTTTCCCTCTCAAACTGCTGGAAGATCCTTTCATCTTATAGTGTTATGCTAACTTAAATTTAAAAGAGCATATGATTACTGGAAATTTAGAAGAAATTTGAGAATTATTTATGGGAGCTTTAATTACTCATAATCTCTTCCTGTATTAAAGAAGTCGTTCTCTATATTCTGCATCATCTAGATACCAAGCAAAAGATTGTAAAACAAATTTTCTAGTCATTGCCATATTAAACACGGGAGGCATGTAGTTGTACTTCAGTAGAAAAATCCACACTTGAAAATTTTGCTATCTCTGTTCTTATCTTACTCATAACTTACTTCTAATGTGTTGAAGAGGCATAGTTATGAGAGGCATATTAATGTGAAACATGGAAATCCTCTTTAACATCAAAGCCTTCTTTTTTTCATGTTTCAAGGTGCATAATAAAGTTCCATTCTATGCGAAAATCCAGCTCTGAAGTTAATCTTGAGGAGAGAGAGGAAAGAAACTACTGCATTTCAGAAGGAAAAAAAGTATATTTTCTACAGAAAGCAATATTTTCCTCCTCTCCAAATAAAAATATTTTATGCTGTTAAAGGCAGCATAATTGCAACTGTTCACATAATAATTTACTGTCACACTTTAGAGACAGAGGTCAGAAATTTTTGCATTCTGAGAGTGTGGTGCAGCAACAGCTACTTAGATGGAGTGAGAAGTATAGCAACAGGGGTGACCTACAACCTTCTACTTAAGTACATCTTTCAAATATGAGTTTATGAACATGAAATAGTGAAGTCTTGGCACCTTCGCAATCAGTGGATGATTTGCTTTTACTTTTAATACAGCCAAGGATTTATCTTTTATTTTATATGCTTGTGCATATTCATGGACTTATATAAATTCTAATATATGTATCCATTGCTCTGTCTCATCTCACAAGAAATGTACTTTAATGTATTGGTTCTGTTTAACGAATATAGCATTTCTCAATTCTGTCATTGAACGTGTAAATTTCCTCAAGGAACTTGTTTATGTGTTAGGCATGTCACAATTTTGTAATTTAACAAATGTTGAGTTACAAAGTAACTTTCAAATAATTTATGCAGTGTAATTTCCGTGTATAATTTCCCATTATAAATAACTCTGTTTTATCACAAAAAGAGTAATTAATGCTATCTGAATTGTAAATTTAGGTCTCAGTTTAACAGGAATCTAAAAACACCAAATTCTCAAATTATATTTAATGTATTGATAGCTAGATTTAAGATGCTTTGTGAAAAGTCTTTTCTGGAAGAAAAACATTAGGATCTTTAAGAATTAATTTATTTCTTAAGCAATTATATGATATGTCTCACTTTTTTTTTTTTCTTTTTTTTTTTTTTTCAGACCTACATTGGTGATAAATTGCTGCTTGTTAATCCATTTAAAGAACTTCCTATCTATTCTACCATGGTAAGCATTCTGTCTTTAAAATGTTGTAGTGTGGAGTTTTTTTAGTGGATTTTTATAATTAATTAACAGGACAGACCTCTGTAATTAACTGAAAGTCCATACCCTTTCTTATTGAGAGTTAAACATTAAGCTTAAATAATTAGCAAAAAACTTTATATTTCTTCTATGACACCACTATTTTTGTGATCTGTCTTATTTGTGTAACAGCCACCTTGCTAATGTTTTATAAGAGAAGTAGCATGCACAATTGTTAAAAAGTGATTCCTGATGTGCAGTGTGACATTGGCATCTTCTGCCACTTCTGAACTTGCAAGAAGCGACAGTCATGCTTTATGCAATGGTTGTTTGGGTTCACAACTTGCCAAAAATGCACTTGTGAAGATGATAACCTTGAGGAATGCTAGAAGGCTCAAGCTTGCTGTCTGAGCTCCATATCAGGCTGTTTGATTCAGGCACTGTACAAGCAAGGAATGCAGAGTGCTTGGTGTGAGCATAGACTATGCTGGGGCAGTCTCACAGATATGGCATGTATTAGGCACAGGTAATGTAGGGGCAAACGTGGGTCCAAGTGTGTGCTGTCAGATGCACAGAGCCACTTAAGAAGCATTTCAGATGTTTCTCTTTCTTTGCTAGGACCCTTATCTTTCTAATTTTTCACTTACACAGTAAACTAGTTACTTACAAGGAGCTTATTGTGTCAGTACGTAGACATCAGTACTAAATTAGGAAGACTTTGCAGTATGGTATGAATACTGTAAAGGTAGATGATTTGATCTCTGCTTCATCCTCACTGAGACATTCCAGAGACTGTGTGTGCATGACTGTTGATTTGTTTTTTTTTAATTCCCATCCTACACTAATTATTTCCTTGTAATTGCAATGAATTCAGGTTCCTTGCTGTATTAGGTAACATTCAAATATATTTATTTAGTTTTACAAGGATTATAAATCACTCAAAATTGGTAGGCAAATTAATCTGTGACTGCTTGCTGCATCATGAGGCTTTGTGTGTATCAGTAGATGCTAAGACGTTTGGTGGTAGGAGCAGCAGATTCCAAGTATGAAGTCTAAATTTAGTTTCTATAAATGGAAATCACCATGAGCCATAGGATTTTATATGATTATTTTTTCCTCTGTATATTTTGCTTTAGATGCACAGTGAGACTGTGCAACAAGAAGGAGCTTTAAAGAAAAAGAATTCCAAGATATATTGACCTGTACAAAGTATTTAAATCCAAGATGAAGCAGTGAAAAGATGATCTATATATTTCAGTAGCAACAACTCAGATTTTCTTCCTTTTACAATCATTTTTCATAACTTGGCAACTTTATGCTGACCTTCCACTCTTAGTTCCAATAGACCACCAAAACCAAATCATTTCTTAATCTGTTTTTCACACTGAGATAAAATAGAGCTTTTAATAGAGCATTAATATATGCTGCTTCATTTGATACAGTTGTTAGATGATAGTATTAACTCATTTTGATGCTGAAATACCCTTTACCTCTACAGTAGCGCTGCTAGATACATACAGACACCATTTTTGAGATGACAAAGTAACTATTTGTAGAAACAGTTATTATTATGGTCATCTTGTTTTGTAACATTTGTGTGGAGTTTGTCAGATTAGAGCAAATGCATATTCTAAGTCCATTAGTAAAATTTCAAACCTTGCAAACATTGTGCAGTGGCAATAAGTGTGTGAAGGTTTTTCAGATCCTTTTGTTTTACGCACTTCCAAAAGGTGCACTGTGGAATGCCAAAGTTGTGTTTAATTTTGTATCTTAATTAGCACTTTAATGCCTACAGCACTTACTATTGATTGTTTGTTTTTTTTTTGAAGTTAAACTCTTCGCAGGTACCATATACTTCAGGAGCACCATATATATGGACAGAGATTATCTTATAATGCATAGAGAGCTTTACAAAGAGTTGCACACGAGGGGCATGGAAGGGATGAAACACAATCTGAAATATATTGATCATGTTAATTTACAACATTTTTTCAGGTCACCCAGCTTTATTTAAGCAACTCTGGAAAACTGTGTTCCACACTTCCCCCTCATATATTTTCCTGTGCTGAAAGAGCTTACCACATGCTATTCCAGGAACAGCGTCCCCAGTGCTTTATCCTCAGGTGAAATTTTATCTTTCTATTAACTATTTTACTACTTCTGCCTTTCAGCTGTTTCCTTCAGGACACAGTAGTTAAGATTTCCATTTTATTTTTTCCTCCAACTGAATTCTTTCTGTGTACTGTTCTCTATATCATACATTAGAGCAGAATAGAACTGAAAAAGGTTTAATTACATCTCAAGTTCATAAAATTTCTTGGGAACTTCCCACTCCATCTAACTGGATTTAATTACAAACAAAGAATTAATGATAATGAATTCAGAGCCATTATGTGTACTGATAATACTACATGGAAAGGAATGAGAAATAGGATCTAATGAAGATAAAACCACAAGTCCTTTACAAAATTGTAAACCTCTAGGTTGATGCACCTTTATTGGAGCTTCCACTTGGCCTCACATGTTGTGTGAGATCCTGAGCTTGTATTTAGAGCTCCGTCTTCAGCACTTTATGCAATTTACAGTGTTGTCCCAATAATGAATACATTGAAGACTGTAAATAAAAGTATTAAAAATCTCCAGTGAATCAGAGATTCATCCAAATACACTGCTTTTATTATGGTGAAACTTTGAATTCTCTTGGCTCCCTACATCTGTTAGTCTGCTGCCCTCCCTTTTCTGCCTTCAGCCTACCTGAAACCAAAGAGTGTGACAAATTTGATGTAGTTTCTAAGTCATATCAGTTTGATTGTTGCTTTTGGCTGAAATATTAACCAGGGGTTGTAGAACTTTGTGGGAAATAGGAGAAAAAGAAAAAAAGAAAAAGTTAATTTTGACTTGACCAGAAATAAAAACTGAACTATTTGAAAGAACTTATAATTGCTCTTGAACTACCTGTAATTTTAGAAGCTAACCGTACTGTTTTAAAGTTATAACAAATACAATGAATATGTAACTACAATTGTATATATAAAGTTTTATTGAATTCTGTTTGTGTGGATACAGACTTGTGTCAGTGTCTGAAGTTTATACATTAAGTCCAGAGCAGGACTAGCAGGGCCCACTGTTTTTGGTAGTGGGATTTGGCTTAGCCTAAATGATTCATAGAATGCCACATAGGAAAATAGACACACTAAATCAGAAGGATGCTAGATTTGTTTGGTTTTATTAGAAGTAAATCCAGTGAAAATTGATTATTCCTGTGGATATGCACAAAACTCAGAATGAAATTCCCTTGATAATTGCAAGAGACACCATTTTTGGCATACAGGTGCTCTGTAAAGTCCTCACTGAGTTGATACTTTTGTCTTCTATTGCAGTCAGTAGCAAATGAAGTGATGCAATTATAAATTTCTAATATATATGCATTTTTTAGGTCAACTTTTCTTCTAATGATAGATAATAATACTTTATAGTATGAGTAACTTGTGAGTAGAGTTTATAAACACGATGCTTTACTTTTATTGTAATAAGTTTTACAGTGAGATGAGTCCACTGTTTTGGTATGCATTTTATGTTGTTTATGTTGTATTTTATGACGTAATAAGGAACAGTGAGAATTAGTATCATGACAAAGATAATGTTTTATTTTCACATACAGTTCTCAGAATATGCAGTTAAACTATATTCTGCCACAGAAGACCCAAGTGATGGCAGTGTCTATGATTGTCATCTGAATCTTCCTGAAAATTTGTAGTTGGTTTTTAAGAAAAAAAAAAAAAAGTGATTTCTTTATGAGAGACTATTAGTTTCAGTATATCTGATTACCCAATATCTTTTCAAGAAGATTGGAAAGAGTTTCAGAAAATATGCCACTATGCATGTTAGTCCTATCATCTTCATCAAGCTTCTTAATTCTGGAGAGAGAAAGTTTATTTTCTGTTAGCAATGTTTTTCAATTCCTTTTTTTTCTTCTTTTCCTGACAAAGCTTAATTACAAGAAGAAACTTTCTATCAATTTAGTGGCAATTGTTCATGATTCACGATTTACTCTTTTATTACACACAGACAGAGTGTGCTATTGAATTCTGCATGCAGCGTAACCCTTAATGGTACTGTTCTTCTTAGTCTAGTCATTTTTGTCTTCCATGTTTTCACAAGGGATAACAATGAATAGAGGTAAAGGCACTTCAGCCTTGACTGAAACTGAGCTATATCCAAAGCTATCATCCTGAAACCATGGCTAAACTTTTAAGTGCTACTTAAATTTTCAGCCCACGTGTGTTTTCAGAATAGATTCATAGTTTCTGGGCTGAGCCTCACAGTGCTATTTATTTCATGCTTAATCCTGACTAAACCAGGAGTTTGGTATTTCTTTACCCAAGTCCCTTACAATGAACTTGCTTAAATCTTTGCTTATTCGTGTCAGTGAGTGAACTTGCCATTCATACCCAAGCAGTTGTACTTACTGTATGTGGTGCTGCTCATAGTTACTGTCCTGTAAGATATCCCGGAGTGCCTAGGACTATTCATATCTATTTATCAGTTTTTCTCTCTGCGTTCTTTGTGTCTTCCTGCTTTACTTATTTTCTTGTATTCTGGAGCTTTACTCTTAACTTCATCCATGGAACTACACTGTTAAAAATTTCTATTATTATTTGGACACCTACCTGTGCAACCTGGTGTAGGGAGCTGCTTTGGCAGGGGGTTGGGCTTGGTGATCTCTAGAGGTCCCTTCCAACCCCTACACTTCTGTGATTCTGTGATTATTATTTGGACTTCACAAATGTCCACTCACTGAAGTCAAGCGTTTTAAAATAGAAAAAAGGATATGTCCAAACTAGTGAAGGGTTTACTATCAGTTATTCATAATTACTTATAGTTTATAGTCAGCTTATGTCATTGATGTATGCTTAATACCAAGAGCTAGTTGTGAATATACTCTTAATAAATATTATCAAATAAAATAATGTTATGCTTTTAAATAGCTTGTAGATAGACTTTTCATAATTAACTTGCTTCTGACTGGATTTTGTTCCTGCTGTGCAGGATATGAAAATGCATTAACCACTGACAAGATAAGTCAGAGATGTCTGGAGAGCCTAAGCATAGTTTATAAGCTTGTTAAAAGCTAACGATCTTTAGTCAGTCAAGCCAGTGGTTTATGGGATGCTAACGGCTAATTTGGTGATTTAAAAAAGAACAACAAGCATTAAGGAATATATATAATGAATTGTTATAATAGTGTAAAAGTTGTCAATATCCGGTGGTTTTACTCTGATATAAACCACATTTATAAACCCAATAATCTGGAACTGAGCAAAATCTTCATCTTTTAAAGTGGAGAGACTTGACAGCCTTTGATTTCCTCAGGTTAGCATCACCACATGTATTCTGTTCAGGTTAATAATTTGTAATTTCTAAATTATAATTCACTGTATTATAATTGCAGTGAGCTGTGGCAGTACAGTTTGACCATCTTATTTATAACACAAAATTGTTTAGAAATACACTTTTCAATTTAGTTTACTTTAGAAAAATAATTTCCCACAAATATGCGGAGTTGTTTAGTTACTTTATATTTAGCGATGTTACTGATACATTTGTATTTCAAGTCCAGCAACCTCAGTCATGGAGCAGGATCCAGTGTCTTGCTGTGATACCATGCAAACTGAGAAGAAATGATTCTGGCCTTCCAAAAGGTCTCTCTCTTTTCCCTAGATACACACTACTGTCAGATTGGGAATTTGTATTAATAATGTACACACTTGAGGGTGGAATGTTAAGGGACTGGCTTCAGAAGTTCAGAAGTGTAGCAAGCATATCTGATCTGAATCTTCCTTTGAAACTGGTAGGAATCTTATTTGAAACGAATTCTGTTGGAAGTTGTCCAGCATTTCTGATTGCAGTTCAAGTAGTGCAAGAGTAGTCTTTGTGTATTTTAAGTATTACTGCAGAATTGGTCAGAATTGTAAATGAAACAGGGCCAGTAAAACCCTGCATGTTCTGTGTCCTGAAGTGACCAGGGAGCTCCTTCTTTCTGTATTTTGCCAGTTTCCCCCAAGCACGTGATTTATTTGATTAAATTACATTGGAACTGACACTTGCCAAACAATAATGATCCAGTTAAGGAAACTGTCTGAATTCAGAAATAAATCATTTGAATATTGTGGCTCTGGGCTGCCTGGTCTAGTGGTTGGCAGCCCTGCCCATGGCAGGGGGGCTGAAACTCGATGGTCTTGGAGGTCCTTTTCAACACAGACTATTCTATGGTTCTATAATTCTGTGATTCTATGAATACCAGAATGATGTAGATTGATATAAAGGGCAGTATGCATTGGACAAGATGTGGGCTGTTAGATTTTCAAGCACAGTGACATCACATGTAGCTGTGATTGCTAAATGTATGAGATAAATTAAGTACAAAGAAGTTCCTTGTAAGCCAGAATAATTGATGGTTCACTGTTGCTAGTCTTGCTGATAACCTGTGATATGATGATAGCAGGTAGCAGCTGTGATTTTGGTCCACGCATACTGTGGAGGGATAAAATTATTTCATATCATGGCACTCAGGTGTCAGTGAATGTGTTCATGTGAGTGAGCAGGAGGAAGTGTGATTCAAGATACACAGATATATCTGTCTATAGGGGAGGAACATCACAGGACTAATGCCCTTGTTTCACTTTTTTCTTCTGTTACTGATGACAGTATAAAAGAGCACAGGATTTGAATACAGCAATTATAAACACAGAAACGTTGCTTCTTAGGAGAAGAGGCAGCTTTGTGCAGTTAACATTAAGAGAGGAAATCCATGCTTGAGGGTGACATCAAAGATAACCTAAAATGAAGTGAATTGTTGTAGGAAGTCAGAAACTGAAGATCTGAGCAACATATTGTGCACTTATGGAGCATCTGGTTAATCCTGTAGAGATACTAGTTTCACATTTTCTGTGGTGGTGGCCTTGATTTCAAGTGATTTGTTTTAAGACCTGGTTTAAATATGGCTTTGTGACCTATTATTTGAGGGCTTTGTGTAGCATATATCCAGGTTGCAAACCTTGGACTACAAACCTCGTATGGATACCAGCAGGAGCTTGAAGTCCAGGATCGGCCTCCAGCTTGTTACTGAAGCATGGAGGACATAAAAGCCACTTGATATATTACATACAGTAAGGACAAATCCCTCCTGACACCTAGGAATGCACATTATCAGGAAAACTAGTATGATATCCACCAGAGCTGAAGGTGTGTCCCATAGAAACTAAGTGGCATGGAGATGCCAACTTTGAGTATGAAAACCTTTTTCTCTTCTCTCTTTTGTTTCTTCTTTTATTTGTTTTTTCATTTGAATTGAGATTCTTATATGTAGGGCAGTGGCCAGGCTGATGATATATTTTGCTACCCTCTCATTTTCATAAACTAACTTTCATACTGACCAACCAGCATGGCCATTGTACTTTTAACTGGCTGCTGTAGAAACAGTCTTTGAAACATGATCAAGTAGGTAAATGAAGGAGCATCATCAAATTACATTTTGTTTGGTTCACTTACAATGTTACAACTTGCAATGCATGTAAGAAATTCCTTAATCAGGCTTTACTGACTTTATCCTATCCATCTTCATGCTTTAACTGCACCACAGTTTGCTTCCATCGTCTATTCCTTCACTTTTCTGTTTTTTTTTTTTTCCTCCTTCCCAGCTTCCTTGATTGAATTGTCCATTACTTTGTTTTCTTCATTTGTATTTCCTCTCAAGAAATTGTTTGGAATATATATTCCACATCATGAGCAAGAGGTTAAATGTTAGCTGTGTGCCTGCTAACTTTTAAATATGTAAAATTTATTAATATTTAAAAACTTTTAAATATATCTTTTTGTTTTACTTTTTCTTCATTTTAACTTCCTTTCCCTTCTTCCTAACTCTTTTTTTTTTTTCTTTCTTTCTGACTTCTGTGATTACCACAGTAGTGTTTCTCCATCTGCAAAGAGCCAGGCAGTGTAATCCAATTCTTTTGCTGATCAGATGATAAAGAAGGAGATAAAAACTTTGCTGTACATACCTTCAGAATGGCTTTAGATTTGGTTGGCTTGGTCTGTGATACAAGACAATACAGATAGACAGCTCTGAGTAACAGTGTCATGTTAATCCTGTCTATCTCCTTTGCTCTGTTCTTGAGTGTTTGCCATCCATAAACCTGTTATTTCAAGTGTTTGACTGAGATGTCATAAATTCATGCCAATACAGGTAGTAGAAAGCATAAGTAATATCTCAGATGTGAAAATAATCAGTGATTACCCTCCCCTCTTTCTTGCTTTGCCATTTTACAGTGGAGAAAGTGGTTCTGGGAAGACTGAAGCCTGCAAACAAATAGTGAAGCACCTCACTTGTAGATCTAGCTCCAGCAGAAGCACCTTTGATACAAAGATAAAAAATGTAAGTAGCGTTCTGAACACTTGAGTAGAACAAGGCAAAACTCTGACCTCCTTATAGGCAAAATCATTTGAACAGCAAGGAAAAACGCATCTGCTGTGAAAAAGTTTGTAAAGGGTTTATCACTACAGTTCACGTCAAAGGAGGCTTCTTTCCTGCCTTGACCTGAATGCAAGTGGATGTAAGTTCTTATTGATATGATGAGAGGAAACTGAAAAGTTGAGTCCAGTTTTGTTTCTTTATATTTTAGTGATTTTGGAAGGTAGTATTGCTGTGAATAGGAAATACAGTGTGATAAGGTTCTGCCTCTTCTAAATGTGTATCAACTGCCTACCGTAACTAAATAAGTTTCTCTGTGTAGTTGTGGTCTTTGTGCCATCCAAGAAGTGCTTGGACATCTGAAGTAACAGTGTATGAAACAGAAATTGGAATGTTGTGGATGATCTGCAAGGGCTGACTGAAGTTATAGACCTGTTATTTGTGCATTAAATATGGAATAGGCAAGAGTTTTTAAATACTTGGTCAGTCATATTTTATTCCAATAGCAGAACCAAATTATGTCCAGTGCACACTATGAAATCATGAGAAGCTGTTTTGCGTATTAGATAAATTAGACTCCATGCTAAAACATTGTGAATGTAAAGTTTTCATTTGACTGAACATTGCAGCTCAGTGGTGTTTTATTGTTACAGCTGCCACAGTGCTATAGCAATTCAGACTGACATAAAAATTTTTGCTGAATTCTTCAGCTTTCGAAAAATTACCCTTCATGAAAATACTTATCTGAGATCCCAGTCAAGAGACAGATTTAAATTGTATGTTTTAATGCAGTGTCCAGTGCGATAACTGAGTTGTGAGTTTCATACTTAAGAAAAAATTTACTCTCATCCAACCTGATGACCTTCCTCCTTCACAGAACTTACAATAAACCCAACATAGTATTTTTTATCTATAACTTGCCACATGCATGGCATTCTATAAAGCTCTAGATTCATTCCTTGTGTTTGTTTTTAAAAGCATCACATGCATCATTCAAAAAACAGGTTTTTTTTTTTTCCTGAATTGTGCATGATTCAGTCCAGAAAGGTGATAAAATAGTGTCAGAAGTCCGGCTGACACTAATGTACAACCAGAAATCAAGATTGTTAGGGTTGGATAGGTTACTAAACAGTGGTTCCTATTTTGTACGTTTCAGTAGGTAAAGTAATAAAATTCCTATGGATTTGGGTTTCATACTAGAAATGACTGATTTTTTTTGTTTTGAAGACATTAAAAATCTAGGTCAGACAGAAAACACTATGGCTGTATAAACACTAGCTTTGTTTTACTTTCTGTAGTCATACAATCGCTGTGTTAAAGTGTTTTTCACAGTGTAATCTGATTCATTGAGGTAATGAATTAGACTGGTGTGTTTTACCTGTGTTTCACTTGCCAGTATAATCAATACTGGTGTTATTTTTTTCACTTTTTTTAATTGAAATTATGAAGTTTAATGTTGGCACCATACACTTCTAATTCTAAATGCAGGAGCCAGAAGCTGTATCTGTTTGCCTTTGTGTTTGCCTTTGAACTTACTAGCTTCATAGGTTTACTTACAGTTTTGAGCTTATAATCAGGCCACAGATATTATTGAATTAGAACAGCAAAATTCAGGTCAGATCTTTCAAATCCTTTTCAGAAAGTTCAGATTAAGTTATGAGTAGAAGAAATAAGTAAATAAGTAACTTTATGAACAAACAAGTGAAAACTGTATGTTTTGGATACTAATGTGGGAACAGTGGAATTGGAAGGTGAGGGAAGTAGTCTTGTCTTTGCTGAGACTTGTCTCCTGACACAGTTTAAATTCCCACCAGGTTCTCTGGCAGTATGTACCAGCAACCATTCACAACACCGTGTCCTCCTTGCTTTGCAAATGAAAAATATGCAGATGTAAACCTTACCATGTCATGTGCCGTGGAGTTTAGAGTCCTAGTCTTGGTTAGTCAAATAGTATAGAGTAAGGCATATGTTTCAATGAGTCTTAATGCAGATAGAAGAGAATCACCTCGTATTAGAAAAAAAGATGAGTTGCATTTTGTCTATTGAACGATCCCTTGTGAATAGCTCTTATGGGACAGCTGGCTTCAGACAGAGAGGAGGTAGTTGTAGCAGATCCCACCCAGGGGGTATCACGTGGTAGTTCTGTTTTAGTTGCCTTTTAAGGTGCTTTGATGAACACAGTGACCTGGATTTGTGCTTGCTGCAGCTATACATGGCACCATTTAAAGTTACTGAAGCTGCACTGGTCAGACTAAGTGCTGAATTAGCCTAACTTAAGCTAATACACCCTAAATCTCAATGCTATAGGAGTGGAACCAAAATTAAGTTCAGTAGCTTTCTGCTGCCACCTACTGCACCAATAGCTTTAATTAATAGCACTGATGGGTCCCCTTTTCAGAGCTACAGTCTGTGTTTGCAACCAAATGTTATCTGTGTGTCTCTGTGCTCCTCTTCCTGCCTGTTTTTCTGGCAGGTTCATCCAGCTCCAGCAAAGCACTGTTAGCTCAGAACAGCAGTGTGTTGGAGCCACACTGTGTTCAGTTTGTTGGGATACCAAAGAGGAAACTGCTGAAGGGAATTAATTTAGTGTAAGAAACTAAATGTAAAACAACAACAAAAAACTAAATACAGAGAAAACATGGAATAGGGCAGGGTATACTTCATATATATTTTTTTCAATTAATGTTTTGATAATGCTATTTTAACTTTTAAATTGTTAAAAGCTCTTTTAATTGTTGTGACCATGAAGATGGCATATGGAAACACAGTAAGGAGAGATGCAAATAATAGTCTGAACCTGTTTTTTCCTCACTTTTTTATGAGTACAGCGGTGAAGCAATTCTATTACAAATCAGTGATTTATTCCAGTTTGTTGTGGTTTGGGATAAAACCAGGGCAATTCTGGCATTGTATTAAGCTTTGTAAATTCCTTTGGTTGGTTATTAGTATGAATTGACTATCTTTTCAAGCATAACAACTGCCATGAAAGACTGTAGTCTCCTTGTTAATGCTCCCAACTGCAGCCACATGAATCCAGCCACTTGTATTCAGATTGCCTATAACAGTGCAGCTCAAGGATGGGCCCTTGTCTTTTCCCTTCCATTTACAACTCCTGCTATTCTGACATCACTTAGGTGGGGTTTTTGAGCTATCTTACTTTAATTTCTATACTGAAAAAAAAAAAAAATCTTTCAAGGATTTTGTTAAATTCCAAGCTAAAAAGAGGTCTTATTTTCCCAGTTAGTGGATAGAAACCAATGTCACTGATGTGTATTGAAATATTTTCTTCTCTTTTTATTACTTTACCTTTTTTCTTTTTTCTTTGCAGGTAAACTGTGTCTTGGAAGCCTTTGGACATGCTAAGACACCACTGAGTGATTTTTCCAGCTGTTTTATAAAGTACTTTGAGCTGCAGTTTTGTGAGAAGAGAAAGACACTAGTTGCAGGTAAATATTATTTAAAATGTCTGATGACTATTTTATGATTACTCTCAGACTAGAAGGTGAGGAGTTGCAGCGTGCCACACACGCAGTTATCAATTGCTTTCAACTATGTGAAAAAAACAAGGGAGTTTATGGAGTGTTCGAGGAACATGATTTGTAGCGTGTGAATTCGCAGCTTGTTCGAAGTAAAGCAATTAGAGGGAGAGAGATGCTCTGTACAACCACTAGGTGGCAGAGAAACACAAGAAAAAAGCTAAACACTACTGATTCCTCTTCCATTGCCCAGGAAACAACATGTCCCTTTATGCCTAACAAATGGTGATGTTTGTGTGTCACTTTACTGACTGATAAAAGTTACTGTTTTGCATTTTGAACTATTGTGACATTGGGCATTTTAAAGATCCCTTAAGCTTAACTGTTAAACTTAGGACAGACTGCTTTATAGCAGATATACTCTCTAATAACCAAATTAGAAGTTACTATAATTTGAGCTTCCTCTGAAGGAGCTAGGAATCATACTGACATTTCTTTCAGTTAGAGTTGAGAATGTGGAGTTAGTTAGTGTCTGCTTTCACTAGAAGTGGGAGCCAGCACACCTTCATTAGCTATGAAAATGGGTATTGAGCAAAAGTTCTGTGGATTCTGAAAATTCTCATCATCTGAGCCAATCTGGGAGAACTGACATTTCTGGTCTCTATAGACCATCAAAATGCTACTCTGTACTAAAGTGAGAGGTGAGTGCAGTACAGTTTCCTACTTGCACTGATCCTCCTGGAGAGCAAAGCTGTGTGGTGACACCTTTTTGATCCAACTAACCTAGATTTCACTGGATAAACATTTCCAAAACTGCTCTTTTCCTAAGGAGTCATTATTAATATGTATTAGTATGTTTTTTTCAAAAAGTGTTCTTTGGAAATACTTCATAGTGATAATTACAGTTTATTTTCTCAAGAGTATTCAGTGTACCTTAGCAAATATGGGAAAAAATATCTCTGTGAGAAATCAGTATCCCACTTTTTCAGTTTTGATTTTCAATAAAAATTTTCCCTTAATCGATCCATATGTAGTTTGTGCCATGTTATCCTGCTCTGAATCCACAATGATGGTTTTTCTATGTTTTGAATCAACATATTTCAGTGTGTGAGCATTTCAGAATCATAAATAGCTTAATTTTCATGATACATCTATACTAAAGTTAATTCATTGAGTTCCTCAGATGAGGATAGTGTAGAAGCCTTAATGTTATGTATTCAGCAAATTTTTGAGTGCCTTGCTTTCACTGAAGGGATCTGATTTTTTTTTAGCATATTTTCTAGCTTAATTCATAGCCTTTGTCTGTAAGTGGTATTAATGTGGAAACAGCTAGTCGGACTTTGATGTCAGTTTTCTACACTGGTGCTGTGCCTTTATCACTTTGAAACCACTGACATAGAATGAGAAAACCTAGGGTTGAGTCAAGGCCATGTGCAAATATAAACAAATTGTTTATCTGCCAAACATTCTGCATATTCTTAAGAATTGCATAAACTACTTAAACCAAATCTTAGGTAGCCAAGAATTCAAAAATTTAGTTAAGAATGAGAAACTTCACTACAGCAGAAAAGTAAGACCATACATATTACAGTTGTTCATTCTGTTTAATTTTCACTGTAGATGTTGGATTTTCTAGGTCATTGCTAAGCATCACTTTTGAATGAAATTGTCCCTGACTGACATTGCAATAAATGAGGAAAAGAATCTGGCATGTTGTCTTTGTCTGGTTTAAATCCTACCCAATGATTCTGTATCTATTTGCAAGATTATTCGAGGCAGTATTTACTGTTTCGCACTGTTTAAACATGAATGAAGACTGTAAATATACAAAGCACCTGATTTTGCTGAGATAAGACTTTATAACTCATTTGAGGAAACTGGGCTAAATATGTCTGATCTGTAAATAAAAATTCAAGTGACACAAGGCTGCCGACAGCGAAGGTCTTAAACACCTTAACAGACTGAGCTTGAAGGGAGAGTTCCAAAACAGTTGTTTAGGAGGAGGTGAGCAGAGTACATACATACATTCTTATTATACAGAACAAGTTCAAGGTAGCATTCTTGGCATTTTAAGTGGAACTGGATCAACTTTGAAACAGCATTTTTGTTTGTGCTGTAGTTCTTTAATGCCTGGACCTTGTAGATGCCTTGGCTTTTGTCACATAAGCTTTCTGGTAGAAGAAAGTCCAGTACATCTGCAGAACAGAAATGTTGGCCATGATTTTCATCTGTAGGCTTGATTTTGTCTTTATTACAAACACTACCATGAGGTTTTGAAAACAAGAGTGGAGCTCTTGAGTGCGGTTCTGCTAAAAGCCATTACAGACATCTGTAGAGGTTTTATGTGTCTCGTTTGACACTGGTGTATGATGAGAAACCCTGTGGTGTTACGCTGAACTGAGACTTTACCTGTAATAAATGGCTACATGGTAAGGTGCCTTCCATTACTTTCATCCAAACAAGTGGAGAAAATACAGCCTGCATTAAGTCACTGTTCATTGTGACTGAGTAAGATAAGGCACTGGGAACTAGTAGAAAGTGATACATCAGAACAGATTCAGAATAACCTACAGATCAGTGGCTTCATTAAGTTTCTAAAATGAACTAATTTGCAACAGAACTCCAAGACAGACCTTTTGCTAAAATATCATCATCCTTCATAGGCAATGCTTCACACCCATTCTGTAGTACTGAAACAAGGATAACATATATATTTCCAGAAGTAAAATTAATGCCTATTGTTTTCATTCGGAAAAGAGGGGGGCAAATGCCTTTACGTAAGTTGGCATAAGTCCTGAGATGAGAAACAAGGCCTCTATAAGTTTCCTCAAAACAACTGAAGAAAGATTAGGAAAAGAAAATCGAGCCTGAGGAACTTATTCTCCAGATTTTCCAGTCTTGTTTTTCCCATCTTCACTATTTGAAAAGCTACATTTTTTGGTGTCTTTGTTTTGTTTTGTTTTGCTTTTAAGTTGCCCTAAATGGAAGGATCTAAATTGATTTTGAAAAAGAAGCGGAATGCGTTTGACCTGCATTTGTTGCAAACATTTTTGATCAATTTTAAAAAAAATTAAAATATGATTTTCCTTTCTCGATGTAAGAAAGACTGTAACTTATTAAGTTCTCTGATATTGTTTTACACCATGTTTCAGCTAGAAACTTTCAAATGTTATTCTGTCTTCAGCATTGGCTGTGTTTAGCAGGAAGGTTATTGAGAAGGCAGTGTAGTTTTGAAGAGTGCATAGCTGGAAGATTTCACTGACCACACTTTCAGTATAGGGTCTGCTTGCTAGCTATGGCTGCTCAGTAGATCAGCTGTTCTGTTAGAAGAAGTACAAGTTCCTTCATAGAGGACAAATAGAGCATAATAGGCATGGCATGAACACAACAGACTTTGCTCTAGAATTCCATTATTTTTCCATTTTATTTCACATAGATTAAAGAACACATCGTTTTTCTTTATAGAAAGGCCATATTCCTGTGATAATTTTCTTTATTAGTTACTTCAGCTTCATTAAGATGGTTCTTGCTGATCAGAAGTTTGACAGTTCTTAACAGCTGTTCCTGCTGCTGGAGATGCTAACTGAGATATCCCTAGAAATGCAGCATTTTTGACTGCACTGAATAACTTGGTGCTATTTTATGCTTAATCTGTCTTCTACAAAAGAGGAAAAAAAAATCTGAAAAAATGTTAGTGGCTCAAAAAAGTTATGTGTTTAAGAGAATGTGCCTACAGTACCACTGGATGCACATGCCAGTATTTGTATTACTGGGCATGCAGCAGCTGCTCATAGGGTTGATCAGACAATTAGAAGATATGATTTAATATCCTTCTATGTTTGCACAGTATCAAAAATATAGCTCCTTCTTTGCTGAGAAGTGCATTTTAACCTCTGAACTCAACAGTAAGTTTTTCCAGGATAGAATTGCTTACTAATACCCTGTGAAAGCTCTGCGGTATTGCAGATTGAAAAGTATAAATTTGCAACTTGGTGTACTGCATCCTTGTTGGAGGTGCCTCTTTCAAAAACCTTAGTGAACACGGAGTTATGTATGATCCTATAAGCAGCAATTCCATAATCAGAGCATAGTTGAGTTCTTCCTCCTTCTCCTTCCTTGCAGATGAGCTGATTCATGTGGTTCTTCATATGGCAAGCTCATCATAGTTCTTCTGAAATACCCAGGTTTCCCCAAGTATTGGTTAGTGTGCTTGTTGACGACCAGACAATTTGTCTCGCTATAGCCATCTAGAAGTTAGGTGGCTAATCTATACTATTAAGATGAGCATTCTTGATTGCCAAGAAAGAAAGAAGAAATGGCTCCATGGATTATTTTTCCAGGACATCTTGAATCTTTCTTACATCTTTCTTCATTAATTCTCAGATAGCTATACTTGGGCAAGATTACTAATAGCCTATCTCTTAAAAAATCTTGCCAGATATGGCAGCTGGTTTCCTAAGAAAATAAAACTAATTTAAACAGAATTATATTGTATATATGGTTCTATATGGAAAACCATGGCACTATGAGAGGTAATATTTTTGATATCGTACATACCTCAAACTGCTTTATAAAAATATTTTCTATTTTTCAGTTGCAATGTTGAATGGTTTAAAATATGTGAGTGTAGAGCAGTCAAGATAACAATGAATTTATTTGTTTGTTTCTTAATCAGCTAGGATTTATACATACATGTTGGAGAAGTCTCGTGTCATTATGCAACCTCTCAACCAGAGTAATTTTCATGTTTTTTACTTGATGATGGATGGTCTGTCTGCTGAAGAAAAGTACACGCTGTTCCTCAGTAATTTGTCTACACACAGGTAGGAAAACAGCTTTATATTTAGTATTAATATTTTTCTTATTTTAACACCTCTAAGCTGTTGAGGGAGGTTCTTCCTCCAGTTGTTAACATTTGTATTCTAAATCTTCAGTGATCTCTAAAATTATTTACTACTGAGCACATGAGTATTTAATTGTGGAGCACATGTCTTGTCTGTTAGGATTATTGCCATAAAGGACAAAGAAGAGGAAAACATCTCACTTCTGAGATTTTTTTTTTTTCATTTTTTGTAGACTAAAATTAATTATTTTTCTCCTTTCTTTTTCTGATGAAACGTTTTGTCTTCAGGAAAGGCTATGTCAATAAAATATGGCTTTTCTTCTGGAATGTGTTGATTTTGGTGAAATTTCACCATGTGTAAGTGCAAATTCAGTTTTCATTTCAATATTTACTTCATGTTATTATAAAGAAAAGAAATGAAGTTTTGACTCCTTTGAAACCAGAAATAAAGTTTGACATCCAGCACCTAAAATTAGGTCTTTGTGTCTCCATGTGAGCTGATTGTTTTGGCACACATTTACATTCAAAAGCGATTGAGTCTCTATTCAGCTGTATGTAGATTTACAAGTAGGCATGTGTTTCAGGGTCAACAGAACCATGTCTGTGAATTCATAAACTGTACATCCTGCTTAATTATAAAATTGGTGTAGAGACATCTAAATGCAGTATCTCTAAGGCTGAGTATACACCAAATGTTTAATATAATAAGAACTTGCTGAATTTTTCAGGAATGTCTGGGGATATCTTGAAATTTATTAATTCAGATTCTTTTGGAATGAAAACGTATTCCTGAATTAGATCATTTGCCTTTATTTCTTCATTTTCTCTTGGTTATTCCTAAGAAATATGACTGAAATGAGAGAAGCCTTGTTGGCATTAATAAACTTCTCTTAAATTGTGTATGTTTGTCATGAGTGTAGTCAGTAAATGTAAAAAACCAACAGTAGTTATTTAAAGAGTGCCTCGAGTTTTTCATATCTGAGCCTTTTTCCTTTGGACTTTTCTTTCAATTTGTCTGTCTCTAGCTAGTTGTGCTATGGTTTGGGCTTGTAGAAAGATAAAGCATTCATTTTTGCAGAAAGTCTGTTACTTGATTCTGATCATATGTTAAACATTAATCTTTAGGCTACTGTTGTAAAGTAATGTTTTAATCTGTTAACACATTTGATATTATACAGGATAGTATAATGCACTGACTTTGAAGTAACCTGAGGCTAAGTTGCTGTACTAAAAATGACCCAGTTCAAAGGAGAAGGAAGGTGTTAAATTCTATGGTTTTAATCTTTTGAAGACCAAAAGGGTTCTGATCTTTACTTTATTACTCTTTTAGCAAAAATATTTTTGAATTACCCAGTTTATTCAGAAAATAAAACAGTTTTAAGTAATTTTGAAAGAAAGTGTAACAGGAAAGAGTTTAGCTACAATGTGAATAATTAGATTCACATGAACAAAGCTTTATCTGATATCTGATAAGCATCCAAAAAGAACAAAATAGCATTTCTAAATATATGTCTGTACACTACAGGGCCAAAGCTTTAGAAGTAATTTATAGCTGAAAATTTGCATAAAGCTGCTTTTTATCAATAAAGCTTTGCTTTGGCTGCATAGAACAGATTTTATCTTGTATGATTGAGAGTTCAAGCCAAGAATTTCTTTCCTTAGACTCCTGGGTATAGGAGTTCAGTGTGTGAGATTTTTCTCAATTAATGGAGTTAAACCAGGGGGGAATTTCTACTGTGACAAACTCATACATGAATCAGGAAGGCAGAATTTGGCTTCTGTTATCAGTTCATGATTTCTGACTTAGTCAAATTTTGATGATATCATATTGTTCTGGTAACATCAATAAGTTAATTCGTTGTGTATTCTTTAAAGAAGTGTAATCTTGACTCTTATAGCAATTTTAATTAGATAATAAACCTTTTGAAATTATAGGTGGCTCATAACCAACAGCTTTGTAAAAATTTTCTGTTCTCTTCACATCGTTTAACATTGCAACAAGTAGAAGATTAGACAGTCTTAATAAATGATGTCTGTTGAGATCACAAGATTTTTTTTGTGGTTTGCTTAAGCCATTGCAATAGGAAAATGAGATGCAGCATTGATTATATATTCTCATTTTAAAGGAAAGTACCAAATTAATATTATTCATACTGGTTATGTTTATACTTGATGCTACAAAATTTAAGAGGTAGTTGATGTGCAAAGCAACTTATAGTCCTCAATTAAGAGTTGATTTAAATAACATGAAAGGGAAATCCCTCCCCTTCGGAGTAACTGAGAGTTTCAGTAAGACTGGGGTTTCACCCCAGTAGGGGAGTTAATAGGTTGTAAGTGCATGATCCTTGATGCTGTCCTGGGAGGGATGTTGAGCTCAGAAACTTCAAGGTATGTGCTTGCAAATATAATGACCATTAGGGCAGCATCTGGTGAACAGTACTGGGCCACTTTCTACTGAGGCTAATATAGCTCAGTGAGTATATAAGTCTATGTAGGGAGGGGTACGTTTCCCGCCATGTCTGCATGTGGATCATGATGGATAGGAATAGAAACAATTTCCAAAAGGTAAGATCACTTTTGAAGATTGAGCGAGGGAACCATGTCAGATAGAGACTCAAAAGGGCAAGTCAAGGCTTTTTACTTAACAACTGCACCTCTGAATTCATTATATTCGGAAGCTGATTTTATCAGCGGATCCTAGATTGAAATTTCCAACATTTCTGTTAACCTTGTGTGTTTCAAAAGAACTGCAGAACTTTATTTTGCTGATACAGGAGATGTTAGAGATTTTAAGTAATATTCTTGATTTACTCTTGATTTGTTCTTTTATCTGTCTTTTTTTTATTTTTTATTTTGTCTGTTTGCTGATATTATCCTATTACTGCAAGCTTTGCTCTTCTGGCACATGAAGTTTAGGCTCATTGGTAGAGTATGTACTACCTTAGTGATGATTCTTGCAACCAAAGTGTAACAGAGGGGTGACAATGCTGATAGGTCAGTTTCTAAGAGGTCTTCCAGTCTGGTGAAGAAAGGGTGCTACTCAGAAAGATTAGAAAGAAAATAATACGGAAAGTTCTTACAGAAGAAAGTTGAAAGATCTGCTTTTATTGTTTTGGATCAGTTGTTTCATATTTTCATTGATATCCCAAAGCTATAGTGTGTAACTAACAATGATAGAATATCTCTGTATAACAATCATAGAATCACCAAGGTTGGAAAATACCTACAAGATCCTTCAGTCCAAGTAGATGTAAAGGCTCAAATATACTGTCATTAAAAGTCATGTTGTCACATTTCTTTATGTATATTAGAGACTGGAAATAGCTTAAGGCTACTTAGTTATAGAAAATTGTTCTAGAAAAGATGGTTCAACCTGATGTCACCATTTTTCGTTCCTAGTTGTCTTAACTAATTTTATTGTTGTGGCTTCTGGTAGGTAAACTGATACTGTACTCTCAGCACTGCAAGTTGATACTGATAAAGGGACAGTTTTCAGTCCTTCCTTGTAATGTCAGATCTCTTCTATCCAATGTGTATAGGTTCACTCATATTGTTTGTAAATAAACTTTATGTGCAAAAATAAGTATACACACTCATGTAGAAACTGAACTCTGATCAGGGAATACATTTTGTGTTTGTAGCTCAGACTGTGTAGTTTCCAGATGGGTAAAACTTTCCTTCCTCCCAAAGCAGAATGTACACTGCTGTGTGTGGACTGCCTGTCTGCATTTCTCCCACTCCTTAAAAGCAGTGAAACTTGTTTGCCACAGTAGCTGTAGATCAGGTCACAGAAATGATTTTCTTTTACAGGTTTTCAGAGCAGGTTCCAATTCACTGTCAGTGAGAAAATTTTGCATTAATTTCATGAAATTTTAGTGGAGTGATTGAATTTCAGGACCTCTTTGCTTGATCACTGAGGAAATCATCCCCCACTTAAATGGTAAAGTTTGGTTTTCATAAAGGACTTGGACAAAACAGCAAGGGACAGTGAATGAGACACTAAGTGCAAGCCTTAACTTTGACATTTCTGTGTGTGTTTCTCAGACCCCTTTTCTATACAATGTGTGCAAAATGGATGTTATTCTGGGATCATCCACATAGATCCACAGTCTACCTTTTCCTCACACATAAGAGCTGAAGATTTCAAGATAGTGAGTGGCCACTAACCCAGACTTCCCAAGTTCAACATCACTTGGGATGTAGCCTTTATTTTCTAACTGCTGTTGATGTAAAGCCAGGATGACATTACATGTTTCCATGTTTTCTTTCTTTTTCTTTTTCTTTTTTTTTTTTTCCTTTTTATCTTAGGACACCACAGTTGATCATTTTCTCATTTAAAAATAACGGAGAGAAATACTCATCTTGAGCATTGTTGAACTATTTTCCACATCTGTGTTGTTTGTCTACAAATCTAGCTGTGGCAGTCTAATGATGCAAGGCAAATTCAGAGGAGAAGGTTATTTTTAAATCAGTTCCACAGAACTGTAAAAGTAGACATTTTAGATACATTCAGGTCCTCTGATGTGCCATTCTTTTTCCTTTTATTCAAGTCTGATAGATTGTATTTTTCCTCATACTTACTTTGATTTAAGCTTTCAGTAGCCCTACAAAGCCTAGCACAGTTTTTAATGCAAATGTTGTTATTGCAATACCATTTTGATCTGTTTGCTTTGTAAATTACATATTGCTGATATACGCCTCATGACTAGTGGGAAATCCAAACAAGTGCTAGACCTGTCTTACAGATTTGGTTGGATCTGAATACTATGAATGAAGTAGCTATATCAGGAATGGTTTAGTGAGATGTTTCCCACAGCTCATAGTCCTGCTTGAGTAATAACTTCCATATGAAGTGCCAAGTTATGTCACCTTACCGAAGTGCCATTAGACTTTGTTTTCTGAAGATCACTTTCACCATAAGGTAATTTTATGAAAATTCTCAGTCTCATCCCAGTACAGTGTTGAGGATATATGAGCTTCACTGTTGAGGCTGATCTTTATTGACAGAATAAAGCTCCAGACAATTAGAAAAAAGGCCATTCGCTGTATTTAGAGTTAGAAGGAGGGTAAAGATCATGCTCAGGTTCCTCAGCAACCTCGTTTTTCTATTGCAGATGTATGGGCATGGGAGGGAAGAAAAACTGTGATAGAAGATGCTAGGTTTATCTGCACAGCTATAGGAGAGAAGTCCTTCACATTTTTTGTGGCCCCAGCCCCTTTATAATTCTTCTGCACAAATAGTAGCAGCCTGTCATTTTTACTTTTCTTTAAATGTTGTTTCTTCTTAAGAACAGCCATGGAAATGGTACTGGAAGAAACATTTGAACCTTAAAATCATTCTCAAGCAGTTTTACTCTGCCTCCTTGAAACTCTGAGAGTCCAGTGACATTTCCAGGATTTAGGCAATTCCATGTAATGGACAGAGAGTAGCCAGGGCAGGCGTCTGTGCTCTAAAACACAAACCTAGGCCTTGAAGTTTGAAAGGGCACCTGAGGTTTTACAGAGGGTAAGTCATTTTAAAGACTGGGTGACTGTATATGGGTGGTTCGCAAAGGCAGTATCTGAAATTAATCATCCTGCCATTATCATTCTCCAACATGCTTTTTTGTAATGAACGCTAATTAAATGTTTATTTTCTTTTTTTTCTTTTTTATCTTGGAATTTTTACCTTGCCCAAAGTCTGGAGCATGCTAAGAAGGAGTTATCCATCATTAGTTATGCAAGCTCAGTTGTGATTCATGTCCAGTACAGTTTCATTCTTTCTATTTTGTTTCTGCTTGTAGTCACTTTTCAGTTTCATAAGCCTAAGGGTTTAGAGTTGAATCTCAGATTAGTGTAAAAAAAAAAAATTAAATTAAAAAAAAACCTTATGAAATATTTTCTGCAGTCATTAATATATATATTTTTAATCTTGAAGGTATGCTCATGTTCTCCAAAAAGCCTGCATTTTAAATATTTGAACATTTCTAGTGCATAGCACAAGCTATATGTATTACTATGGAAAGGACCATTGGTGTTTAAAGATTTTTCAGCATATTTGACAAATCTTCTAACTGATGTGATAATGGAAGTAGCCACAGTGTGAAAGTGCAGCTCTAAATCCAGATTTCAAAAAATTGAGGATATTAATTTTACTGCTCCATCAATGGAGATAATACAAAATTCTCATGTTGAAGTTCTTCCGTGGTCCCAGATGACAAGTGTAAAAAGCTTCAGGAGTGAAATCAGTGCAACACCATATACCTACTCAAAGCAGCTGGTGACAAAAATAACTTCAGTAGAAGTTTCGGTGGGAGACTGAGAGTTGTTTCAACTGCACAGATTTACAGGGATGTTAATGGCAGTTAAGAATCAGAAATAAATAATTTGACTAAATATGGAAAGACTACAAAATCACTTATTCAAATTTTTTTCTGTTCTTCAATTATTAGTAATAAATGTAGTGCTTGACATTTTGTTTCATCAAAGTCAACATATATCCAAGGTAAATCAACTAATTTGTGTTTTCTCTCTGAAAAAAAAAAAGCAAAAAACAAAAACTAAACAAAAAACGAAAGCAGTGACCATACTAATAGTATAATAATATAATAGTATAATAAAATATAAAAATTGGAGATCTTTTTAAGCTTCTTTCTCCCCAGAATGCCTAAGGGTTTGGTTTTTTTCCCTTTCTGTTGCTAAAGGGAAGAGTCCTTCATCACAGAATGTCCTGAGCATTCTTCTTCCAGGAGGTGGATTCTTTGCAAGGTATTTGACTTCCAAAATATGCAGCCTGGAATATACATTCTGTAATATCTTGCAAGAATTTCCCACTTCCTGCAAACATGTATTGCCTTTACTAAGCTGAAAAATTGTAGTATATCACAGTTTTCTTGGAGCTTGAATGAAATAACAAGATAAGCAATCTTTTAAGATTTCTGTATTCTGGAGAACTGAAAAAAAAAAAAAAAACCCAAAAAAAAAAAACACCTGATTTTTTTTACAGGGATTTTGTTGACCATTTTTAGTTCATGTGTATGTAGTCAACTTCATGGAGAACATTTGTTTCTTGTTGCAGTTAGTTCTGTTCTTTTTATCTTATTTGCCTTCTTACACAGGGTGAAGGACTGCTTAAATCTTAATTCTAAGCCACTGTTGTACTCAGATGAAAAAATTTAAAAACAAATTTGCTGTGTTTTTTTTTTTTCTTTTTTTTATGATCCTAAATGGGAGAATTTAAGTTATTTTTCTATGTGTTTTTGTTTTATTTGTTTTAACTACATGTTAGCAAGTAATGTTAAAATTATACACTTCAATCAGTTCCATCTTCATAATACCATTTACTTCTACTTCATCTGTGTAGTGAAAAGCTTTAACTGTGAACGCTTGTTTCTTAACTGTTGTCATACAACACTACTGTGAAAATCTGATATGCAGACAGTGCTACTATTTTAAGGACAAGATCTGTAGGTTCCGACTGAAATGAGGCAATTCCATTTACTTACATTCCAGTGAGGTCTGACAACTAAACTACACCATCTGGTTACTAGAAAGCTAATGCAGAAAGAAGCAGGTTTAAACTTGCTTCAGTGAGTTTTGTATCTATGTAACCTGGAATTGTTTCAACATAAAAGAGTTGCCTAAATCTTCTCTGTCCTGCTTTTTTGTTTTACTTTGTTTAATTTGTTGCACTCCATTCATTTTTTTCCTCTTTATTCCATATTTACTGATATGCATTTTTTTTCAGTGATTCTTTTTTGAGATTGAACCTTCTGAACTGAATATGTAACATACTCTATCAAAATGTGCCTTCACTGCCCTGTTATAAATTCAGTCTTCACTTCCAGTTTATTTAAACTACTAGCATTATTTACCCCAGAACTCAGTTTTCATTTCTGATTTCATTTCAAATGTCTTTCCAAAACAAGAAGAAGTTCGGAGTAAATAGTGTTCATGGTATTATTCAACTTGTTATTATTATTTTTCTTTCCCGGAATTGAACGGGAACTCAACCAAAAGTAGCATTTTCCCCCACAGCTCTCTATTTCTCATCCTGTTCCCTCTTTGAAATTCAGACTTTGTTAATTTCTTGTAGCATAATTTTCACGCACCAGTGTTGTTCAAAGAAGGAAGAGTTGAAAGGCAATGCCAGTAAATGGCTGACATGTGTCGTGATCTATTATGCAGCATGGCAGTAGTCATGATTGACTTGCTTTCGTTGAGATTGGACACCAGAAAGTCTACTGTACATTGTCTTAAGATGTATCTTCATGTTGTGAAGTGCTGTTGATTCTGCTATTGAATTTTATCTGACTCTAATGGAATCTGAATTTTTCAGATATATTGCAGATCAAAAAATACTACAAAGTTTAACTATGTTTGTGTGATTTTTTATATCCAATGTTGACTTCAGGTTTTTTTGTTGTTGCTGTTAGTCGGTGGTCTACTTCATCTAGTTTTAATTGTCTCTCAGGCCAGTAGTCTCTTAGATTTTAAAGGAAATTAGATACAATCCTAAGCAGCCTATTAATGTACAGAACTAATTTATCTGTGTTTTTTAGTATGGCAGATATGATGCATGGAATGTGTAGAAAGAAACTTATTCCCTAACATTATCTCTGTATACTTGAATATTAAGCAGATAGCTAATGATGGTGTCTGGTGTGTGGTGTTAAGTGTAATATTATATCTTTTTGAAAATTGACTCAATTTCATTTATCTTAAGCCCTTCTTTATCTGAGATATTTATGGCTTTTTACATTCTACTTGATATCCTTCTAGGAGGTATAATTGCAACTACATTATATATAATTGGGATCACACCTCATGTTTTCAAAATATAAGTGGAATGTTTATTTGTGTTATCTGCTTTATTTTGCAAATTAAGTGGCTATTTCTTGCTCTCTTTGCAGATTTGTACACTTCATGTATAAAGTATACATCTATGTTATTAACCTGGACAATGTTTGTTTTGGGTATTAGACTGTGTAGTTGTTTTGTCTGGTTCATCCTGAATTTGGGGTTAGTTGCATATACATGGGAATGCGTACACTCTAATTACATGTCAAGATATCCAAAATAGGATTTTTTCAACTTGAAAGCAGAGGTATCTTAGCTGTGAATTTTGATGTTTAATTTATTTATTCCAGTTCTGTCATTAGCTGTATATTATAGCATTAATGCTTTATTCCCAAAGGAACCTTTAAGAAAATATATTTACAGTGGTAGTTGGTATTCATTAATTTACATGAAATCCAAGAATAATTTTTATTTAACAAAACAAAGATAGTAAAATAAGTCTTACACTTAGCTCGGTATCTTTGTCTTACGTCCCAAGTGGGCTTGTTACTTGTCTGGCTTTCAGAATAAATACTATAGAAATTCTGCTTTGTTCAGGAGTGTAAATCTGAAACTCATATTCCTCTGGGTATATTCCTTCATCTGATGTTAACAAACCCCTCTTCATTGTACTATTCTTCATACATATTGATTGAGTAGTGGCAGAGGGTGTGCTGCACTCCACTGACAGACTTTCAGAGATAAAGAAATCATTCATTATGATTGCCATTCTTTTCAACAATGTTTTTTCTCTAACTCATAATTCTAACAAGCCTAGGTTGTAGAGCTTACAAGGTGTAAATAAACAAATGAAATGTTTTCAGGAATAAATTGTAGGTACAGTAAAACCAAGGCAATCCTCCCTGTGTTTCTATATAATCTTAAAGGAACTCAGATATCTAATAATCTTTGATCTTTTATATTCTCTTGGTTCCACGAGCTGTTCAGAACAGAAAAAAATACCATTAGATCTTATAAAACCACTTTCAGTTTTGTCTTTTTATAGCTGTAGCCAGTTTACTTCTGCAGGTTTAGTTACAACTTACAAGCTTGCATTTCTGCCTTTGACTTGGCATGATAACTGGCGTGATAACATTTGCTATTACTTTGATTGAGAGAGGCTTTGTCTTTCTTGTCTCCATGGGAGTAAGTGTGATATAGAAACACATGCAGAAAATAACATCAGAATTATATGTCTGTGGCATGGAAAATATAGAGTGGGAGGCAGTAAAAATGAAATCTGTTCAATCTGTTCAAAAAAAGTTCTTTGAAGAGAAAGAAACATAGTTAGTAATTAAGAGTACCAAGATCTATAGAATATATGTGAGTGCAGTGAATACAGAACATACGTCTGTCTTAGTTTTAACAGAAAACTAAATGTGTAATAAAACACTGTTTGGAATAAATTGCTTCAAGTGGAGAAAGAAAAATGTGAGATTAAATATTATATGAACCAGACAACTCTACCAATTTGTTGTGAATTCTGTTGGTGAATACCTTATACTTCAAAGTTTCTTGGCCACATTCAAGCTTTTGTTAGAAAAGAAAAACCTCCAGAGAGCTGTGCAAGTTCTAAAAACATCTTGAGTCTAAATCTGGCTCCCTGTTGAAGAAATTAAATGCTGACTGTTTAGGTAGCCCATCAGTATTTCACAGCAGACTGAAAATGTACCTCCAAAAGGTGAAAGAGAAAGGTGCTGTAAAAACACTACCTTAAAAAGTAGATGTGATTACTCTCTTATAAAAATGTTAGATGAGCTCATTTGGCTTTTAGTTTAAGCACAAAATATATCTCTGCACATTACTAGGATACTAAACATCCCCTATGTGGGGGGAGATTCAGTGGATCCAACTCTTGAAACTGTTTAGCTATTACACTGCGTGTATCTACAGCAATAATACCATTCTGCAATTTATATTTCTAAAATTTCTCTTAAAACCATTCTGATACAATTACTGTAAATGAATTTCCAGTCAGAAATGGGTCATTTAAGAAATTGTTCCTAGTGTACAGCAACACCAACCATTGAACATATCTCATCTAAAGTTAACATTAGACACGAGAAGGGTGATGCTTCACATCATTTTTAGAACTGGCTGTATCTGCTGGACTTCCTGAACTAGCTTGAATTTTGGACTAAGCTGGAATAACTTCACTGTTACTCTTTCTTTCTCTCTCTGACAAAGTTAAGCAAGGTCAACCCAAAGTGTAGCCTGTTTTTTTTCCCTCGGTTCTTCCATCGATCATAGCTTAAAATCACCCCTACTCTACAGTTAAATCTGACTATGGGGAGTTGGTGCCAATTGCTGTTTCTTTTGATTCCCGTTGAAACTGCATTTAGATCTTTTTGTAGTTATAATGTAATTACTCAAATTGAGTTTTGTCAACCTACATGTAGCCAATGTAATGAGAATATCTGAGTACTGATAACCAGAGGTTGTTAAGATCTCAGTTTTACACCGCTCCTAAAAATGGTAGATTTATCCGTCTCGGCTTCTGAAATGATTTTGTGCATTTTAGTTCTGGACAGAAGAGTCTGGGAGTATCCTGTGCTGTATCACCATCAGCCAGATGGTCTGTGAAAGTTCCTTGTTCTGGGGGCTGTTTTCTCTCTCTTGCTTTCTCTTTCTTGTTCACAACATATCTCTTGAAATCATAGGACAAAGCGTTACTGCTGTGGCTCACTACTGTACACCAACAATCATATGAAACTTGATATCTTAAGTTGATACCAAGAGGTAAGCAATGTAGTTTCAAGAATAGTTTCAGTAGTTTTGATTCACTTTTGATTTGGAGTCAAAAGATTTAAGTTAGTACAGTTTTGGGGAAATGTGTAATGATTTTCACGTATGTTAGCAGACCTAACCAGGGCGAGCTGCATTTTTACCAGGTCTGTGTAGACAGCACCCAGGATCAGACAGATAGATACACTGTGGAGATCTATTTGGGAATTGTTTCAAATGTTTCAGGGAAGAAATGTTTCTGAGGCTCCGTGCTAATAAGGCCTCTCTTCAACTGAGATGAGGCTTTAGTGTTTCTTGAGTAATTGTAACATAGGTGAGAAAATTGTTAGAAGAAATCCAAAGAATGATGCAAATCAAGAAAATCCTCTAAAATAAATAACTTCGTAGAAATTTTCTGCTGTCTAAAATGATGGAAAAGGGCACTGAATCAATGTGCAAATACCATTTGAGAAACAAAATGTGTAACAGCATTTACAGAGAAATGTAATTTCTGGCTAATTAAAAATGCTGTTACCTTCTAATTTCTGCTTTAATCTTTATGAAATTTTACAGTAAGTTGTTAAATGGGTAGAAATCGTTTTATCAAGACAGTATTACGGTTTAGTATTAAACTTAGACAGAAGTTACAGCATTCATTTTGACAGTAGTTGACTAACAACAGCCTCATGATGAGGATCACCAAGACAAAAAACACTGCCAGCCTCTTGGAGAAAAAAGAATCTGAGGACTTTCACAGTAAAATGAATCATGAAAATTATGCTATTAAATAGCAAAATTGTTATTTAATAGAATAAATCGTTGGAAAAGAATTGGGGATTGAAAATGTCATGAAAATTTTGCAATACTGAATTGAACACAAGGAATGTCTGTATGATCCTCTTTTGATAATCTTTTTCTATTGAAATAATTGCTAGGTTGGGCTTTATTTTCTATTACTTTCCTGTCCCAAACTCAAGTGAGTTAAAACTTCTATTGCAGGGGAGTGTACCCATGTATCCTAATATTTCTGAAGATTTAATTGTGTTTGCTTCTGTGTGAATCACCTGTCTCCTTCTTCGGGTGCAGTTAGAGAAATCAGATTCGCCGTTAGAGATGCATATGTACTTTCTTGTATCAGCAGTACTTCCCCTCATTTTCACCACGGTTGTTCTCAGTGATTGCTTTCCCACTATGTTTTAATAATTTCCCTTATGTACACTTGCCATATTTCTGGGGCTAAGTCCTCTGCTAAATAGACCTCCTCAGTCATATAACAAAATTAAGAGGAGCGGAGCAGCTTCTGGTAAAGTATGTACAACAATTAATTGAACTTCAGATATGTTACAGCATCAGGTTGATCCTTGAGTCAAAACTGGAACTCAGGGAACGTATTATCACATTATGAGGTTCTGTAGTTTATTGCAGAGCCTGTTTATCAAACATGCAATTGTAATGCTCTCCAATCTTTTCCAGCTTCCTACATATCTGAAAAAAAAACAAAACAAGAAGAAGCAGAGGGCTACTCCAAGGCATAATTATTCTGCTTTTGTCTTTCTTCTGTGTTTCTTTTTGTTTCCTTATTTTATTTGATTGTAATATGTTCATTTCATTTTCAAAACTCTGTAACTTCTCTATAGAACTAAATTATGCAAACTACAAATCTCTGTACGTAAATACAATGTGATTATAGCAGTAAGAAAGGACATGGGAGACTCTTTGTCCTATTTGGATGCATGAGCCATGAAAGTATGGAGAGAAATCTGCAGGTTTTTTGTTTTTATTATTATTATTATTTGAGAAGAACATTTTTTTTTTATAATGTGTAAATTCAGTGTAACATAAATAACTTACTTAGATGCAGCCATTTAATCACATTCTTAATGTGACACCTGCAAAATTTGCTTCAGGTTCACTGAGCATAAGGCACATTTGTGTCTAGTATTACTGCCTCAGTAGAGACAATGGGAGGCAACCTGGGAGATTGAATGTCAGAAGCAGATCATTCATGCGCTTTCACCCAGCCTGACAGGGCTGAGAATATGGCAGAAAAACACCTACATGCATCCATCCTGTTGCCATCGCAGTCAGTCTTGCACTTGAGTGCCAGGGCAGGGGGAGGTGGGAGCAACCATGCCTTCCCCATTACTGAGCCCTGTGCATGGTACTTGTGGGATTTGCTGGCTGTGGGAGAAGCTGGTGCCTCTGCTTACATGAAGGTGATGGCCACTAATGATTCAGGGGAGTCATTTGCTAAACAGATAGCATACATGAATATATACATATTTAATCCACAAATAAGAATATTCTTGCTTTGTAGAACAAGTGGGTAAAGTTAGGTACTGCATCAACTCATGTTTGTGTCGTGCGTGAGACTTTCTTAGTCCATGAGAAGTAAATAATTGTTAGCAATTATTTATATTATAGTATATTTAAGCTTCTTCAAAATGTCTCCTTTTTGTTCTGGTATTAAATAATATATACATCAGTATTTCAAAATCAACATGTGACTTGGGTGACCTTCACATTTTTGGCAAGGTAGATGGCTCAAAAGGGATCACACTGTTCAGGATTACTTGTTTAGTATACATACCTGAATACACACAGCCATGCCTCCATATACAGGAAGAAGAGGGATTCTCATAAACCAACTCATCCGGGGACTGCAATTATATGAAATCAATTTGAATTATATTAGCAATGTTTTAACTGGATACTAGTGGAAGTTACAAGCAGGTTCTCAAAGCACTTTTTTGAATTGTAGATCTGATACTGTGGCTCTTAACCCAGTAAGCTTTTTTAATGAATCAGCATTAAAGATGTAGCCAACGCTGGTGGAGAAATCCCTTAGGGCTCATAAACTTAATGACATCTACCTGGCAACTAGTGCCAAAGTAAGTCTGAACATGGGAGTACAAAATAACTCTTGATGGTAGGAGCAAAGTTCATACGTAATTTCTGAAGCATTTCAGGACATGGATTGGACCAGTTTGCACTTGCATGCAGACTGACTTATTTTCTTTACACGTTCATCAGTATTTGCTCAGTATTTGCTTCTTCTTTATTATCATCGTCTTCATCACCATCATCATACTTATTCTTTAGTGTATATTCAACTTCAGAGTTGTACAGATAAAGTGATTGTGATCTCCTGAGTGATTCTGTCGTATGAAATGCTGAACAATAGGAATCAGAGAAACAGACACTGTAATGTATGCTGCCTTACTTTTTTCTAATAATTTCATCAGGAGTGTAAAAAATCCTGTTTTTAGTCACTCCTGTTGCGCACTCATTTTTTTTTTCTTGAATTAAATTATTCCGGATTCACATTTGAATGGCAATTTTAGAAACAGAAGCTGGAGTTTCTGATTAAAGTTTATTTCACAGGAATATCAATACAATTGAAAAAAAAAATGCATGCTTGAGTTTAAGCCTGAAGACATTTGGTGTTTTGAGAATAAAGACTGGCCTGTGTTTTTTCACTTTCCATTTGAGTATATTCGATAGCCCATAAAAAATCATGTATTTTATAATATGTGTACACTTCTTGATTTGAGGTTTTTCCTTATGAAAATGTCAAGGCAAAACTATTACTGAACAATATACTGGCTATTGTAATATTTCTGTGCTGAGCCCTGTTTACAAAAGCTGTGTCTTAATACATAATTTTCTTGGTTTGGAGAAGTACAAGTATGAGCTCTGTTAGCTACCTGCAGTTTTTAATTTATTAATATTGTGCTGACACTTTACCTACTGGCATTAACAAGGTTAATTCTTAAATTGGAGTTTTAGTTGCTCTGTTGCACTAGTCTTGAGCAGGAGCCCATGCACTTAATAAATAGTTAACAGTAATTACAGCTCAGTACTACTGCATAGCAAGTTTCAAAGGATGCAGATTTTGTTCTGATTGGAATTGGTTTAAAAGCTGAAAACAAAGGAGAAAAGGCAATAAAAATGTGCCATTTTCCCTTAAAAAAAAACCAAAACGCTGCAACACAACTAGAAACCATTCATTATCATGTTCTGTAAATGTCGTTCACTTCATTGATGTCAACTGTTTTGTTTTGTCTTTATCTCATTTCTGTTTACATATCAAACAGTGCTAAGTGCAAGGCAGCTTTTCCTCACTAAGCAGAGTATGCTGTCCTCTAACACTCACATGGCAGATCTAAAGAAGTAAAAATGTTTGTTGTAATTTCTTATTCTGTGAGTTTGACAATGTAATCTATGTTAGTGCATTTATTTTTGAGAGGTAATGTCCTGTGTTTACACACATAGAATGTTTTAAGAAATTTTGAAAAACGTGTATAAAACTATGAAGTCATTCATTCTCAGTCTGGTAAAACAGTCCTTAAATTCAGTGTTGATTTACGCCTAAGTTAAAACTTGGGATGTAGGAAGCTGTCATGGGAATAGCTATTAGAAAAATGTGGCATATTTCAGAGAAAGACTTCACAAATATTTAAAGTGAGGACAGTAAACTGACCTAGTTTTTAGATAACTGGTCGTATAAGAGGTAACCTTTCAACTGGAACTAACATATATCTGTGCTACTACAATTTAGCTTAAGGTAAAAATTAACTGAGGTGGTAATGTTGAATTTTCAGTGATGACCACTATGCTTAATCAGGGTTGCTACCCTGAGCTGGATGGGAAGAAGGGATGTGCACTGCACAGGCTAAAGCCACATGCTTTTCACATGATAGTGAAGGTACATGGTTCACTGGGCATCACTAATAAGGGGAAGGAAGGGATTTAGCTTGTTAATCCGTGCTTCTTAATACAATGTCACATTAAATGACACCCACAGCACACATATTGGCTGTGTTAGAACTGGAACCTGATTATGAAACACTGCTTTACCCTCCTATGACGTTGACCCTCTTGAGAATTTTCTAGCAACAAAGCATTAATTAATGAAGATTTAAGACTTTGTAATAAGAAAAGTCAAATTAATTTTTAGGTATTTAAATATAGATAAAGGTGAAAGTTAAGTCTTTGGGGCTTATTGTATAGTGTAGCAGAGATAACTCAAGTGCTAGGCAGTGCCTCAGGTACTGAAGGGTAGGTCTCTCTTACTACTTTTTACCTGCAATCTCTTAAACGCTTCATCTCCCCTTTATAGTGAACCAAAGAGCACCATAGAGTGCCAAGTTTTAACATCCAATTGTTCTTCTTATTAACATACGATAATACTAAGATTCAAGTGGAATCAGTGGGATCAAACACAAGTTTGAAGTTACACATGGACGTTTTGCTGAATTGAGAAAACATACAGCAGTACAATAAATTTTCGTACTTCACCGTGCATATAAACCCAGAAAGAAAAAAAACACCCTTTGCTTCCTTTTTATTCCAGTGGCCTGTAACCACTGAACATGGTTTCATAAGTGCATGGTCTGTATTTGTTTTTAGAGCAGTTGATGTAACGTTGTATAGAACTTAGCACAGAAAGGATATCTGTGCATTTTAGAATGTCACTGTTTAATTAAGCTGTAATAGAATCCCTCACAACACCAGTAGAAGAAACTTTCAAATAGCTGTATTTGAATCCATTCGGTCGATGTGATGTGTTCTTCTTCGGGATATGAACACACTATTGTCTGCTGAGACTTGTCAACTAGTTCATGCAAAACAGTGACAAGACAATTCTGTTTCCTGCCTGTCAGCTCTGTAACAAAGAGCTTAGATACCTCTCTCTGGTAGTAGAGATATGCGGGATGTCATATCAAGGATGATGATGGTTTTCTGAAACAGCCTTCATTTATTACTTCATTTATCTGTTCTGCTTTTCTTTAGCTGGTCAGCACAGAAAGGGTTTGGATAACTACTACATCATTTTTCCATGTGGGTACAGCTACCAAAAATTGTGGATGTGCTGGGTTGTGTAAATAAGTAAATATGAAGTATCAAAATCTTTTTTATTAGCTCTTTTGAGTGAACATGACAGCATTATTTATAAGTCATTTTTATGAAAGAATTGAGGAATTTATAGACAAAATCCAGGAGTTTTGATTCATAACATAATCTGCAGTGACTTGTGTTGCACGAATAATAATTGATGTAGTCCTGTGTTTAGTTAACTATTTGTTTATGTTAAATATTTATTCTTAGCATTCACATGTTAAAATTCTTCACTCACTGATCTTGGACTCCTTTACCAAAATAAATATACTACAGAGTGTGGTCAGCTGTGATAGATAAGAGCTGATACTATTCTTTTTCGCTCGGGTTGGCTACGTCGAGAACTGCTATTAGCGGAGAACTGACACCTTGGCAAGTGGATCAGAAGAAGAAAGCAAAGCATAAACCTCATAATTCCTCACAGGAACCAGTTAACTGATATCTCACAAAAAAACAGATTATGACATTTTCCCCTTTCACCAACTAAAGAAACAGAAACAGAGCAAAACAATATTTTCTTTTACCCTTGGTTTGAAAGGGGCCTCCGGAGATCAGATCCAACTCTTTCTATCTAGACAGGATCTGCAGTGCAAACACGCAGGTTCTTTGAAAATCCATTGCAGCAGCTACACAAAAGAAAGAGAAAACTTACTGATTTCTAAGTTAACATCAGAACGGTTTTAGCTGTGTTCACATTCATATTCCTGGTTCTTACCAGAAAGATGGTTTTATTATTCCCAAATCTTGGAATTTGTGATTTTTTGCCCCAGGGTGATCATTGAAATAAGAAAAATTTCTGCATCGACTCTTTGAATCCCATCTTTTCCCAGTTAATGCAATGTAAAAACCAGTATCTACACAAAGTAAGATTGAACTCATTCAGTGTGCTTGTTTGCCTAGTAAAATTTTCCAATGTAGAACTCTTATCTTCGCTTACTGGTGTTATATGAGAAAGGATTATTATTATTAATTCATCTTGCTAGGATAATGAATAAATAATTTCATGAGCCATTTATTGTCTAGCTGCAAAATCAGGTTGAATTGCCTTGGAGACTTTGTTGCCAGCACGAATCATGAAAATTGCTCTGGTGCAGCTCAAATGGGATTTATCTTCCTAAATTCCAGGGGTTTGGCCTGAGCCTTTCTTAAGTGGTGAAACTTTTCTGACTTTGCCCTAATTCTATTTCTACAGCTATTTTGAAGATTAAAACAAAGAAACAAATTCTAGAGGAGTTATTCTGTGATTTCCACTCCATAGAAAGTGATCAGTATCTCAAAATTTTCTATTGATAAATAGTTAATATTAGTTTTTCTAATATTTTATCTCTCTTTTAAAAAGACTATTTAGAAGTTGCCCAAATATTTATTTGTAAGGTGAAAAGATTTTTTTCTCCTCATAAAATAACTAGGGTGCTACTACTACTGGTTGAGGCAGTAAAATATAAAATGTTTTCTACTCTTTAGGTTGACAGATAAAATACTGACAAAGAAAAGAGCTGCTGACCTAAGCAGGGGGGATTCAGAGCACAAATCCTTGGGCTCACACATTTAAGATTGTTTTGATTTTAGAACACTATAATCCTGTTGTTTCTTAAATAAAACTAATTTGTCATCAGAATCTTCCACTGTGAGATGAAAGCTTTAAGAGCTGGGTAGTTGCGTTACTGTGTTTTGGGGAGGTTCAGAGGTCAAGGTAATATATGTATTCTCTTATTCCTTGTATTATATTCTCTTATATCAAGTTTATATCGAACATCCAGGAAGTTTTACAACATTCAGATGTGACAGCATTCAGGTTCTATCAGGAAGTCTAGCAAGCAGTTAGATGTTAACTTAAAAGCATATATACATATATCATTTTCTTTCATAATTTTGGACTTTAATCAACATTTTTATAGTGACTTAGAAATACTTAGTAATATAATCCCACCAATCTCTTAATTATTTATGACAGAATGTATTTACTTCAGGAAAGCCTTATGAAGTGTCCATCTGGCAGAACAAGACTTCCTTTTTTTCCCTAATTGGAATCCAACTTTTAAGAGTCCTGACAAAAGGGAATTTCTGATCAAGTGGAGGCAACCTGCTAATCTTTTTCAGACGGCTTCACTGTCAGATAGGAATTGAACCACTGTAATGAACTGCATATTTTATATGATAAACAGCAATAACATGTATATACGTGATGTAAAGAATCTGTTCATACAGAATACTTGTTTTTTATGAATGCAGAGTAGTCAGGGGTTGAGGTAGTTTTTACTAATTTGTTATTTCTTCTGTTAGTGAAATATCTAAGTTTGTAATAAATCTCAGGAAGGCTTGCTCCTCTAGGGTCTCTGTGACAACACCTCTCTTTGTGATCAGCCACACGTCAAGGCCTTTTTTCCCCTCACCTGGCAGCGATAAACAATACAGACTGAAGTACTTTATATTTGTAGTTGTCCAAACATTTAGTGCAAAATATTATTTGTCACCCTTTTTTATTTTTTGGACAGGGATTAAAGAGTCTCCCTGTGTGATATACATCAGTAGTTCAGGTCTCTCTTGAGACTGATAATCACAGTCTGCAGACTTTGATGATTGTAGTTGGGAAGTATATAGATACCTGAAATTCTGATCAAAGTGTAAGTCAGCTTTTCAACATCAGGGAAGTAGATCCATGGCCAGAAAGTGATTATTTTCTGTCTTTGTTCTGAGTATACTTAAGAAAATCAAGAAAAGCTGGTTTTTGAAAGCCTGCAGTGTTATTGACTGTGCTAAACTTCTTTGACCTAGCATGAGGGAACTGGATCTGAAATGTGAGACGGGGAGGTACAATCTCTATGCTCCAGCTTCTTTGGACTCACTTTTAAATGGTCTGCCTGATTCAGAGTTGGGGAACTCTAGATATTTTCTGCAGGTTGTGCCGAGAACGAGACAGTAACCAAACAAGGGATAACCTCTTCCCACATAAATTCCCAAATCATCAAATTTAAAGATCCTTCTTCCCTTAGCTCTTCACAGATTTTAGAAATGTAACAATTCTAGTAGGAAGAACAGAATAAAAGGATACTTTCACCTTCTGCAATAATTTTGTGACTCCTTCTTTATTTCCTTTGCTTTTCTTGTAGGGAAATGAAACTGTGTTTTGTTTTTGTTGAATGAAGCAGATTGTTTCATTTGATACTGAATGCTATTGAATTGCAGTTCAAAAGAAAATAAATCAATTTAATTTCAATAATTCAATCCAAATAAAATACTGCTTTTCTGAGTTTTTGACAGAGCAGCCAACTGATAGTCTAAACTTCACTTTTCAGTCTCAGTTCCTTGTTATTTCCTCCAGCATCTAAGCTGAAAGTATTTATTTAAAGAAAATTTTTACCAGTATGGTTATCTCAGAAATTTTGGAATGTGCATACACTACAGAGGGCATTATTGTTGAGGTAAACTAGCGTTTGTCCCTGTCTATTTCTTCTTATTATTTGAGATACAGATAACCAAATTATGATGTGGGAATAAATGGAGTAATATAAATGATGCTGATTGTAGCCATTATAATGAGAAAGATAAAGAGTAATTGTTAACTTATATGAGCAGTTAGTACAAAAGCTATTTAATGTAACAGTAAACACTTCTTAAAATATTCTTGGGCACACCATTCATACTCCAACCTGAGAATTTGATGTATGCCATTGCAGTGATGGCTGAAAAATTATGTACCATGATTGATTTATGTTCCCAACAGAACACTGTTTTGTGGATCAGTGAATTTCTTTTTTCAAATGAACGTTCGCTGATCACATGCATAAAACTTTTTTGTCTGCTGATAAGCTGTGTGACGAGAATACTAGTCCAGTGCAAATGTTGACATGGCAACATTGAAACAGATGGTTAGGCAGTCAGTAAAAAAGGAGTTAATTATTAGAACTGCACAGACGAGTTGGTTCATCACTGTCGCTGGAGATTATAAACATCACTTTTCATTTTAAGCATCTATCTTCAACCAGAATTCTCAACTTCAGCCAAGATTTGAGAATCTTTTTCTAAAGTTACAGTAAACAATGTGGGTGTGCATTTGCAGGGTGAGATTGCACTCAGAGATAATTAAGGAGAATTAAACTATGATAAAGTCCACAATTGGTGTACAGCCTACATGAATCCACTGGATGCTGTGGAACATCCCTTCTGACATGTATAACAGCATTACTAAATTTTTCGGTAACAAAGAAGTTAGGAGTCACCAGGTTTGCATCTGATACAGAAACTTACAGGAACGTTGCACACACTCTAGTAATACAATAGAATTTAATGGATGGGATGGCTGTAACTCTGGAAGTTACAATAACAAGCAGCTAAATTAAAGTAATAACCAGAAGTTACATGGTAGGTTCACAATAGAAATTTTAAGCAGTCTTATCCACTTTCATCAGCAGCAATACCTAGACCACTTGAATATCAAAAGAAAAAAAAAGTTCCATAAACAAGAGGAAAGCTATACTTACTAAAAATATTTACAATACAGAATAATGATGTACCTGCAATGCAATGTGTTTAAGTTGTGTTAGAACTTTTACAGTATGAGGCATCTCTTTCCCTTTTCCTTATTTTTATAGGAAAGATGGCAGTTTAGAATTCTTTTCAAACTCTGGTTCATACACATAAATAGGTGAAAGTAATACTATTGGTACTGAGGATGTCTCAGGCATTTGCCATCTTTTTCATTCAGGGTCTTTAAAGGGATAAGAAGGAGATGGCATGGAACAGTTTTAAAGGCACAAAGAAGTTTATATTTCTGTCCAAATTTAGCTGTGCTTCTAAGGTAGAATGAACTAGAGAGTAATTAGAAAAATGTGATCTGTGATTCACTGTACAGTTAGTATAATGTACTTACTCTGTTGCACTGTACAATTTGTACATTTCTGGGGAGTTGTATGGTAATCATCAACAGTTCTAAGCAATCTATGCGATTGATCGACCGTTAATGAGGATATGTTTCATGTAATAAATATAAAATAATTCAATGTTTGTATCTTCAAAGAAATTTTCATTTTTCATTACTCCTTAAAATAGTTTGGAAAAGGAGTGTGGCTCCTTGTGACAGTAAGAAAATACCTTCATTGCTTTTAGATTGGGATACTGATTCTAAATTTAACTGCTCCTTAGGAGAGGTCCAACTTGAGCCCTTTCCAAGAGCACCAGCACATCTGCTGATTAAAACTGGAGGAGGTTTACAGTAGGAAAGTCACGTTGCCTTCCAGCAGGCATGTCCTGGCAGATGCGGCAGTTTATTGCTGGGTTGCTGGAGCCATGGATGTCTGGATTGGCGGGTGCCCAGTTTGCCCCACTGCTGCATCAGCAAGAAATGCACATGCTGAAGGCAAGAGTTGCTGCATGTTGGTTTCTATAACAGCTCTGCTTGTTCTTCCAAGGGAGTGAGCATCCTGCGTCACTTTGCAGTGCTGTAGCCTACCTTGATAAGTGTTTGTAGTGTTCATATACTTTTTGCTGCTGTGATATCCAACACTACTTTAGCTATGCTAAAAATAACTAATTAAGTGAAGTTGCTTATTTAAGAACAGGATACAATGTTCTTGAGCGAAAGAGAGTATTTCCTGGTCAGTTCCCTGAGAGACAGATTTCTTCAGCAAGAAATCCAGCAAGGAGCCTTTTTTGCAAACGTGGCCATAAGCATCCAACTTCTCCAGCCATTCAATAGTAGGATGTTTGACAGCAGAATAGATGCTGCTGCAAGACTCCCAGTTACAGATTGAAAATGCTACAGGCCAACACAGCACTGAATTGGTATAAGCTCACACAGCAGTTAAGAACGATGGAAAATTTTCTGCTGGATTAACCTTTATACCAGTAAATTCTGTGCCAGGTTCAGCATCAGGTTTATTCTAGCCTCCTTTTGAAACAAGCAAGAAATGTGGAAAAAGAAACAAACAAACAAAACAAACAAAAAAAAACAGAAAAAAAAACCAAACAACAGAAACAAAACCCACAAATCTGGCATACACTCTGTATTATCTGCTTCTAGCTAATTTGACAGATGTGCTATCATTTTTATTTACCATTTTTGGAAAAAAATGCCTACATGTTTTTAGTAACCTCCAGGAAATGCTGTGCTCTGGCAGTGATGATCACAAAACCATGTTCTCAAAGGTTGTATTAATGCACAGGCTTTAGCCACTGTGATGTGAGGCTTGTTTGTACTTGAAATATCTGCTAGTTGAGTTCTTCTGTGGGTGCAGAAAGTGCTTATGCACCTGGGCATGCATTTTTCCCATCATTCTCTCTTAGCCCCACCTGTTGAGGTAGCACATACCAATATCCATCCAAGCCAAATCCACACTGGTGAACCCACTATTAATGTGTTAAAAATATTCAGGATATTTCGTGACACATATCTTGTAAATCTCACTATCAGGTACAAAATTTTTTGCTTTTTCTGTTTTGTTTTAATACTATTTTATGTTGATTCTGTTGTTTGTTTGTTTGTTTTCCTGAGTTAGCTGCTGCATTAGATGCCTCTTTTTCTCTCATCTGATCATTACTTTTGCAAGTGTTTGTAGAATATTCTTTTGCTTCACAGTATTGTGTAACACAGTACAGCTTAAGGGCTGTATGTACTTACTACTCTATGTACTTATTTAGTACTTCGTTCTAAGAGAGGCTGAGTGTGCCTGTCAACCCTTTCAGCTGCTAAGTGAGAGTATGATCATGGAATGTGGCAGACAGGAGCTGATCTCTTCCTTAGCCAATGGGGTTTAAAGCAGCCAGAGTTATCAAAGGATCTCCTCAAATGTTTCTTCTGAAGGGGAATCTCTGATACTGCAAGAATGACAAAAATCTCAGTTGTGTAATTTAAATCTGAAATGTTAGTTTAGAAGCCAGGCTTAGGCTTGGAGATGGGGAAGGGACAGTGATTTCCTTTTAACAATCTTTTTTCTGAGGTTGGTACAGGAAGAAAGTATCTAAACACAGAAGTGAACACCAAAATGAAGCAATCTCACTTCAGTGTGAAATTCACAAATGTGAATCTTTACCCATGAACATACATACATAGGGATGTTGTCCATACAAGTTTTGCAACCATACTCTGTGAGTTTATACCTACACTCAAGAAATGTGGAAGTAAGTAAGAGCTTAAGGAAGGAGATGGGGAGCATTCTGCCTTAGGTACTGTTCCCTCTGTTGGCTGAGAAATCTGTGGTAAATCTCTGATGAGAAGGGGAAGAGATGGCTTTTAACTTCAACAGCTTGATTTTGCACCAGCATTGGAATACTCAATGTGCTGATTTTCCTCTGTGCAGGTATCTAAGCCAAGCTGGGCTGGAAGAGACAATGCTAACAGCTAACCCTCAAAACAGAGAGAAATTAACCATTCTAAAAGAAGCTCTTAGTGCTATGGGATTCAATAGCCTGGTAAGTTACGCAAGTTTATGTTATTTGCAAATAAATTTGCATCATTAATTCATTGAAAGCAAGTCATGAAGAACTCTCACCAATAACCATTTGTGGTGAATAGAAGTCTCTTTTTGTCTTTTGCTTTTTTTGTTTGTTTTTTTTTTTGCTGTTGTTAAAGACCTTGAAAGAGTATGAAGTACTACTTCACTCGAGGGAAATTACTGTAATCACATTTAATTAGACACGGCACCAACAATGTATATCTTTTTCATTCTTAAAGATTCACAAAACAGCTTCAAGGTGTAATACTCTGAACAATTAAATTGTATAGATAAAAAGAAACAATCAAATCCCATATGACAGGAACCTTGTAAAACCCACAGGAATGTTCCCCCTTCCCGATTATCTCACTGTCCCTTGTAATTTTGTGAAACACACATTCCAAATGCATTTACCAGCAGCATCAGAAGTAAATACATATTAAGTGAAAGAAAATTAGGGCAGAGTAATTTGGGAGAGCTAACTTAATGCCAGGAAAGCAACAAGAAGATAGGCCTGGTGTTTGTCTTCAACCTTACTGCGCTAATGAAGAAGATAATTTAGAAAATTGATCAATAACAGCTTTTGGAGGACTGTGTGATGGGGCTCATACTGAAACATGAAGAAAAAATGGAGAGCTGAGTATAAGAACTCATATAAACTGTGTATTCCCTAATTCAGAGAGTAACAAATGTTCTTTGGTAATCTGTGCCATATTTTGATATAAGGAAGTGTTTCAAGGTGTTTTGTTTTTTTTCTTCTCTCCATGAATATTCATATGGCAGTATATGAAATGGAACATGTATAGCTATATTTAGCATAATTATCCTTTACTCCTAATGTCTTTAAGTTCAGCACCTGGAGAATAGCAAAAATACCATGCTTTTCCAGAATCCCAGTGTTTAGCCCATATTTCATATAGTGGTGTTTCTCTCTAGCTCCTTCATTATTCTTTATGTTCCACTGAGGAAGGGTTTCCACTGAGAAATAAATAATAGAATGTATAATGAGTTACATTTTTGAAGCCTATAGAAAGATGCAGTATTTTGACATCCAGCTCTTCACCTTGCTGAGAGTTCTTGAAGAATGTGGCATCTCAGGCAAGTGTAAATGAGCCTCAAAGCTCCTCCACGTCCGAATAGTATTAAAATGCTTATTTAGTAGATTGGAAATCTGTGGAGTTCCAGAGTGCTGCGGTCTATCCTGTGCTGAAAGTTAGGAAGGAGTAACATAGATAAAACATTTCTCCTAAAATTACTACGTGTTACTTCTAAGATACATGGAGAGATCTGTGTGTATGAGTCTTTTAATATCTGTTCACATTCAGTAATAGATCAGGTTTTTTTTTTGTTTTTTTTTTTTTAAGAACTACATGAACATTTTTAAGCAGTCTTCAGTGGAACTCTGCAAAGTACCTTAATATTTATTAGAAACTTGTTTTTAAATCTGAAGGAACCTTAGAGCATGATGTCAAGCTGTTTGAGACTCTAGAATCTAAACTAAATTTGAGGCCTTTCCAAAACCACCAAAAAACAGCTATTTCCAACCCCCCCTCCCCACAAGTCAGTGTGGTACAGTCATTCCCCAGACTGGTTCTGAACCAGCTAATAAGTAAGAGCTGTGCTTTATTAGTACGGCATTAGGCCGTGCCTAAGAGCAGGAAGCAAGATGTATCACCCTAACTTGAATGCCAGATTAGTGTGGCTATTCATTTCTTGTAAGATCTGCCTTATTCATAGTTTGTCTATAAATAAGGACAAAGGTTTTTGTTTGTTTTTTTAACCTTCAACTTTGGAATTTTGTAGTAGAGAATAAACAGTTGCCCTGCTTGCATCTATCTCTCACAGTAAGAGACTGAAGTTGTTAAAATATAGTTTAAAGAATCAAATCTGCTTAAACAGAATCAGAGGTCCTTTAGGCTGTATCCCAGGAATTTTGTAAGCTTTTTTTTAGTGTGCTCTGTTTTCAGGATTATTAGAAAATGAAATAAAAAAGGCTTTTCTTTTTCTTCTTTTTTTTTTATCTGTTGCTTTTGCAGACAGTTGAAAAGTTATCTAAACTTGGTTTCGTTGTGTTCAGAATTCAGTGTAGACACGAGAGGGTAGAGGAGGTGTATTTCATCTGCAGTTTATTTTTAATTTTACTCTGCAAATTCCAGTAAGACTTTTTGCTGTCGATTCTACTGATTCAGTAGAATCAGCTTCCAAACACTGTATTTCAAAAATATTTCAAGTAAGAGATGACAAGTAGCTTTGCTATACATAAATGCCATGTAATGCTATAGTGGTTATCAAATTTCCTGTTTTATAATTTCAAAGGAGTGCAGTTGTTATATAACTGATCTGAAAAAATCATCCAAGAACGCGCATTTTTCTTTGTCTTAAGAATTTTTGCTCAATTTTTTGTGATTTTTTTTTTTTAATTGGCTTGAATTTAAAAACAAACAAACACAAAAGTTATTTCTCTTCCTGGTGTGGTAAAAATGAAGGCAGGATAAACCTAGCTCTTTAAGATATCTGTTTCACGGTGTTAGTGACATCTGAACATAGCGTGCAATCATGGGTGACAAGGAAGTTGCTTTTGTTTCTTTCCAACCTTAGGCACAGCTTTTACTGCCAGGAACCTGTTGTAATTTAAAGCTAGACACTTTGCTTGGAGATGCAGTTGGCTGAGGAAGAAACTGACCTTGCTTTTCATTGATACAGAGTTCAACTTAATGGAAAATCCCTATGGAGAAGATATGTTTCCTGCAGAAATAATGCCTCCTTTAATGAGAGTTCAGTGTTTTTTTCACATGCTCTTGAAAAAGATTCTTAATTCAGTAGCTGGCGTGATTTATATTAAAACAAAAGTTGAGAAGGGTGATCTTGTCATTTTATGTCTTCAGTAGGTTCCAGTTTCATTTCTAAATCCAAATCTCCTGTTACTAGTTCTCTCATGCATCCTTTTTAATTTAGTGATATATAAACTTGTGAAATGTGTTTCTATAGAGCATTGCCTATCACTGGTGTGCCCAACAGATCTCTTCTTTATCTTTAATTGTGCGTGAAACATGTGCAGGAGGTGGAGAACCTGTTTGTGATTCTCTCAGCAATTCTGCATCTCGGGGACATTCGCTTTACAACCCTGACAGACACCGAGACAGCGCTGGTGTCAGACCTGCAGCTGCTGGAACAAGGTCAGTGGGATGTGCCCTTGGTAGGCCACTGCTCGACCCCACAGCTGGGAGCTTGTGCTGAGCCACCGATAGGTGGAAACCCAGCTCCAGGGAGCCAGCATCCGCTGCCAGGGAGGCCAGTGCCCCATTGATTGGGTGTTTTATGAGCTGTGATTTTTTATGAGACTAAATAAAATGCTAGTATTGTGAGTTATCCAATTCAGTGTCAAATGTAGTGGTGTCATTTGTCAAAAGAAGTTGTACAGGACACTTTGTGCAGCTTTCTTTTAAAACACGTGTGTGCTGCTTGTCAACAGCTGAACAATTTGCATTGAATCAAATTCCTTTCAAAATCTGTGTATTAAGAGGATCTCTTGGTTTCACGCTTTGAAGTTTTATCCTGCTGGTCACTAACAAATGTCTTATGGATAGAGGTTGTCAATAAGCAGCATACCTTAACTCCTGTAGGAGACAAAGTCTGCCAAGTGCTGTGGAAAGTCCCGAATAACCTTTCAAGAGGAAAGAAAGCTGTAATGTAATATGCAGACATACTCCAAACTTCACAAAGTGCTGATTATAGTAATCCGATTGTATGTGTTCATTAATTCTGATTACTCCCATGACAGAACTCTTGTTTTTTTAAGTAAGGGGCCTTTCACTGTTCAAAAAATAACAACTAGTAACAACTACGTAAGAAAATCTGTTATAAAAAAAGTATGTTATGGAGCTCAAGTCAGGCTTTCTTTAAACTCTCTGTTCATTTCAGTGGCAGGCATGCTGCAGGTTTCACCGGATGAGCTTGCTTCAGCCTTAACAACTGATGTTCAGTATTTTAAAGGTAATCTTTTCCAAGGTTATATTCTCATAGATCATGCTTGGTGACATTTCGATCCTTCCGATTTGAGAATTTTAAAACTGATCATGTTTGTTTTGTATTTCTCCAGTTAGGAATATGCAGGATTATCTGCTTTGTAGTATGTCAGACTGAATTAGAACTGTCTTTATAACATGGAGCAAAGCAGTTTTGCAGTCTAACACAGATGGACTCCTAGCTTGATGAACCTTATAAATATGACAAGGTCACAGATTTGATATTAATCCTAGGAACTGAAGTCAGCAGGAGTGTCTTTAAAAAAACACGAGTTTTGAAGAAGTTCTTTTCAGTAAAATGCTAGCTCTCTGAAATACGTGTACCCTTTTCTATTAAAAAGAAGTTCATGTTTCCAATCTGGAGATCTTGTGTTAACAGTTGTCTTTGCTGGAGGCTTCTGAAAAACACTTGCACCACATATAGGTATGGCAAAAGAGAAATGAAAAAAGATGGGAGGACTTACTGTAACTAAAGTTACTTAAGTCAAGTTTTACAATGTGTTTTATGTCCGTTTTCTGCTGTTTGTCTTAGGAGACATGATAGTACGGAGACACACTATAGAGATGGCAGAATTTTACCGGGATCTCTTGGCAAAATCTCTGTATGGTCGTTTGTTTAGCTTTCTAGTCAACACAATCAACTGCTACCTCCAAAATCAGGATGAAGCTAACAGGTAGGATTACCATGACAATATATTGACTGAGCCATTATCTATTCCAGTCCAGATCCATAATGGAAACACAGTGCTATCATTTAACATTTTTCTGATGGCACTGGCACTTGAATCTTTGAAATCACTGAAATGTTTTTCAAATGTTTCACGTGACTTCCTCAGTATTATGTTTGTTTATTTGCTTGCTTGAGTGGACATGGTACTTTATGCAGTTATCTTTATCGGTGGTTAGAATTAGTAGTCATTTAAGAATTGACATTACAGAATGAATAAAGCCTTTCAACAGGCAGATACCTGCCTGACGTTTAGTTAGTGCAGAATATGCAATTTCTTTCTCCTCAAAACAGTGACCTTAGAATTGGTTATTAAAAACAGAATTTTGCTCAAAGGTTTTTAAATGAACGTTTAAACCTCACTTACTGCTGAATGCAAGTTGCTGTCCAGTGTCATTTCAAAGGAAAAAAAAAATGCAAATTATCATGCATCAGTGTAGCAGTCAAGACACAACGGCAACAATGAAAAGAAGAAATCTCATTAGAACCAAAGTATCAGGTTAAGAGACCTAATTAAATGGTCATATGCATATGAATTAAAAAAGATTCAACATCTCACATGTGCAGATGGGCTTTCCAGTGAACATCAAGTATAAGGTCATAGAATCATGGAATCATAGAATCACCAAGATTGGAAAAGACCTATAAGATCTTCCAGTCCTACCATCCACCTATCACCAGTCATTCCCACTAAATCGTGTTCCTCAATACAACATCTAAACATTACTTGAATACCTCTAGAGTCGGTTATTCCACCACCTCCCTGGGCAGCCCATTCCAGCACCTGACCACTCTTTTGGAAACTAGTACTTCCTAGTCTGAATTTCCTCTGGCACAACTTAAAACGATTCCCTCTTGTCCTGTCACTAGTTACATGAGAGGAGTGACTGACACCCAGTTCACTACAACCTCCGTTCAGGTAGTTACAGAGAGCAATAAGGTCTCCCCTGAGCCTCCTAGTCTGCAGACTGAACAATCCCAACTCCCTAAGCTGTTCCTCATAAGGCCTGTGCTCCAGACCCCTCAACAGCTTTGTTGGTCTTCTCTGGACGTGCTTCAGTGCCTCAGTGTCTTTCTTACTGTGAGGGGCCCAAAACTGAACACAGTACTCGGGGTGCGGCCTCACCAGTGCTGTGTACAGAGGGACAGTTGCTTCCCTGTTCTTGCAGGCAACACTATTTCTGATAGAAGCCAGGATACTGTTGGCCTTCTTGGCCACCTGGGCACACTACTGGCTCACGTTCAGCCAAGCATCACCCAATACCCTCCAGGTCCATTTCCTTTACACAGTTCCTCACTAACCCCAGGCAGATTAACACTTCCAGCCAACTTGGTGTCATCCGAAAACTTACTGAGGATGCACTCAAAGCCTTTATCCAGGTCATCAATAAAGACATTGAGGAGGACAGGCCCCAGTACTGATCCCTGGGGAACACCACTTGTGACCAGTTGCCAGCTGGATTTAACTCCATTCACTACCACTCTCTGGGCCTGGCCCTACAGCCAGTTCTTTACCCAGCGAAGAGCGTGCCTGTCCAAGCTGTGGGCTGCCAGCTTCTGCAGGAGAATACTGTGGGAGACAGTGTCAAAGGCTTTGCTGAAGTCAAGGCAGACCACATCAACAGCCTTTCCCTCATCCACCAGATGGAGATCAGGTTGGTCAAGCAGGACCTGCCCTTCAAGAAGCCATGCTGGATAGGCCTGATCCCCCAGTTGTCCTGCACATGCCACATGATCTCCCTCATGACAGTCTCCTCCATAACCTTCCCTGGCACCGAAGTCAGGCTAACAGGCCTGTAGTTCCCCAGATCCTCCTTACAACCCTTCTTGTAGATGGGAATCACGTTGGCAAGCCTTCAGTCTTCTGGGACCTCACCAGTCAACAAGGGGTGCTAACAGATGATGGAGAGCAGCTCAGATATCACCTTTTCCAGTTCCCTCAGCACTCTCAGGTGAATTTCATTTGGCCCTATGTACTTGTGGCTGTCCATTTGGAGTAGTAGGTCTCTGACTGTTTACTCCTGAATCGTGGTGTGTTTATTCTGCTCCCCAGCTGAGACTTCCATGTCAGAGTGTGGAGTACCCTGAGGATAACTGGTCTGACTTTTAAAGACAGATGTAAACAAGGCATTGAGAACCTCAGCCTTTTCCTTATCCTCAGTGGTGAAATCAGATGTTTAGGCACTGTTGATAAATGGAAATCCACAGAAGATAGTTTTGAGACTAGTAAAAAAAGAAAAAGTAGTTTTTCTTTATATCACATCTGTCTTGGTTTCAGAGAATAAATATTTATCTGTGCTCTTTTAGGGCTGTTCAGAGTTTGGAGACTTTGTTTTTTGTTTTTTTTTTTGTTGTTGTTGTTGTTGTTGTTTTTTGTTTTTGTTTTATTTCTACCCTATATGTAGTCCAGTTAATATTAAATAACATTCTCTTCTACAAGCTTAACCAACAGAAAAGGCTGTCTTGAGAAACTAAGAGCTTTCTGTGCTTTCCTTGGTTATGTGTAACACCAGTTGGAGGCAAATAGAGGGTTCTGCACTAACATTGAATGGGATTACTTGGTCTATTTTTGACTGCACAACCTCTTACAATTGCAGACATATGGACAATCAAGCATGAGCAACATTCTGATCTATGTTAATCTGAAATACTGTGTTTATAACAGGGAATGACGTTCTCACGATAGGGTGTTGAGTATCTCTGTTGTTCAGTAATGCATCCATGTAAGTTCTAGCTAAAACACAGTACTGGTTTTGTGTTGTACAGAATGAAAAATGTTATATATATATATATAAATAAATAAATATATATATATATATATGAATATATATGTATATTACATATACCTACGCTTGAAAAAGAATTTTTATTTTAGGATGGTTAATGGGAGCTAACAAACTCAGGATATATTGGCAATGCTGACAAGACATTAAATTTTAGCAGGCTAACCTCAGCCTGAGGTACATTTCAAAACTCGAAGATAAATAGCTTACTTAAAGCATAAATGAAGTTCAGTCTCCTTCACTGATATTTCAATGCATTGCATTCACCAGCTTAAGGCAGGAAAACACTCCCCATCTCTTCCTTTTGTATAGCCTGATCGTATTGATTTATCTGTCATAGTAAATCAAGGCATAGTGCAGTTTAAGATGTAGTTTGTATTAATGCAAGTCATTGCACAAATCTGTGATGTGTGGTTCAAATTTATTTTATATATGAGTTAATCCAACAATTAGCAGCTTATATTTCCAGTTTGATGCAGTTTTAATAAACCCGAAGGATCCAACAAAACGACAAATTAATGTTGCCAAGTAAAGCCAATAGATTTCAGGCCACACTTTGTTTCTTGGTCAGAGAGTTGCACAGTTAGTACTCACCAGATGGGATAAAGCCTTCATCACAAGTAGGGAATATGGTTTCTAGTGCAATTCTCTTCGTCGTTGTTGTGAGGTAGCCTAACTCTTGATGCCACTGAAGATATTAAACAGCTGCAACAGTAACAGCACTGATCACTGGAGGACGCAACTTGTCACTGATCTCGATCCAGACATGGAGTCATTGACCACCACTCTCTCGGTTTGATCATGCAGCTAGTTCTTCATCCATCAAACAGTCCACCCATCTAATCCATATCTTTCCAATTTGGAGAGAAGGATGTCATGGTGTCAATAGTTTATGGGCTGGTTCAGCCCAGTTCCATGATGAATGAGGAGGGGGATGCACAGGCCTACACCTTGGGAATGGGGAAAGGGGTTGGGAAAAAGGGAAAAGAGAGATGGGCCTAAAAACAAAGCAGTGGCAATGATCTGAGGAGAAAAGATAATTTACTTTAGTAAAGAATTGAAGCTAATAAATCAAATAAACTGAGAGAGATAGTGTCCGAAACTGAAGGCCTTACGCTAATGCTGAAGGCAAGACGGCTAGAGAGCTCATGCTGCTAGGATGATCTGAAAAAGGAAAGAACCTGTGTCTCATGACAGTGAATGGTTTTTATCTTTCCCTCTGAGCAGAAAACAGAACAATGCAATGCAGCACAAAGTCATTTGGAGTACGTAGTACTTCTCTTCTGAGGCAGATATACCAGGAACTATTGACGATCCACGGAACTGGAGCATTAACACTTTCACTCCCAATGCACTACACGATGTTGTGATGTGGAATACCAATAACAAAAAATCTTAAAACCATGACAGATAGGGAGCTGTGTCAAAGGCCTTATTGAATTCCAGATAGATGACATCAGTGGCTCATCCCTTTTCCATTGATGCAGTGACACCATCACAGAAGGCCACTAGGTTGGTCAAGCTGGATTTGCCCTTGCTGAAGGTGTACTGGCTCTCTGTGTCACCTCCCTGTCTTACATGTGCCTTAGCATAGCTTCCAGGAGCATGTGTTTCTTGATCTTTTGCAGCAGAGGTGAGGCTGACAGGTCAGCAATATTCTGGGTCATCCTTTTTACCCTTCTTAAAAATAGATGTGATCATACCTTTTTTCCAGTCACCAGGGACTTCACCTGAGTGCCATGACTTTTCAAATATCATTGAGAGTGGAAATAAATATACTGATTTTTCAGTTTGTAGCTAAAAGAGACTAGGGCAGACAGGGTTGCCTAAACATGGCATTTCAAGGCACTTGATTGCACTTGAGGGAAGTTGGATCTGGTGATCCAAACAGTAGTAATGCAGTGTCATGAGGTGACTTACCAAGAATGCCTGATGTATTCTGTAACAGGGATTTAAATTCTTGAGGATTTAAGAATGCCTGTGAACTCTTTTGAAATATATTTTTGTTTTCTGATGGAAAGACAGATAATTAGATTTGCTTTAGAATAGCTAAATATTGTCTTCCCTATCTGCTATTATCTAGAAGGCACTATGTTTTATCATTTATTTTGCAAAGAGTTTCTGTCTTATGTGCCCTGAAGATGGGGCTAATGCCAGTATACATGCCATGTTATAGGCAAGCGAAGTAAGCTATCATTCAGCTAGTTTCTCTGTATTACCAAGGCAGCCATTGATTTCTATTTCAAGTAAAGCACATAGAATATATCTGGATTTGTATTTTCTGAAAGTATTCTGTATTCTCTTCTGTGTAAATACTTCTGTATTCTGACTGTGTAATCTTATTCCCAGTGAAATTCAAGTACTAGCAGAGAGTAGTTGTGCAACATTTATGTGGGCAAAGGAAAGATCTCTGGAGTCTCATTCTCAAAAGTCTTGATACACATCATCTGATTTATAGTACAATAATGAGTGAGATATTTCTGAAGCAGAAGTCTGCCCAGCTTAAGAAAAAAAATCAGAGCCTAAACTGTTTATTGATCTGTTATTGAACACATAACAGGCATGCTGAGTATGCAGGAGAGACAGAAAGAGAGTTCCACATACGAGCCCACAGGAGAATTGTCTTTATACTTGGAGGTAGGGCAAACTTTAAAACATACATACAGTACAAAGCATCAAGTACAGCATTGTATGTAGCATCATATTTTGAGATCTGCTTGAATCTGGATCTTTGCCAGTGTTTCAGTGAGCCAGACAACATTGTGTATTAAACTATAGAAAAAATTCTGTTTTGAAGAGCCAGGGTAGTGTATGTGTTGTTAATGAGAGAACTATAGATCTTGAATCTGTTAGCAAAAATGTGTCTTATATCCTGCCATACCTGTCAAGTCAGTCAAGGAAATGTCTGTCAGATGCAGAGCTAGCATTTCTTTCCACTGTGTCCAACTGCTCTTTATCTGTACCTTTCACGCTTGGTTATGGTAATTTTAAAAGAAAAAATATCAATTGTTGAACAAAATGACTGAGCAATATGGAAATTACACCAAGTCTGCACAAGAATCTCAGAATCTTATAAAGAAACCTCAAGAAAAATCACTCTCAAAAGTTTGGTTTGTCAGTAACTGGTTGAGACGAAGAACTTTTATAACTGGGAATAATAAGCCATTGTCTCATGAGTAGTACTGTTCAAGAGCAGCATTTATGGCGACTGGTGTAATCTGTCCCTGCGGGAGAACTGAGGTGGTCTAGGTAGGTTCTTGAGTGCAAGAGCTCTCAGTTGAAGGCTTGGCTATAAATCCTATCTAATCCTAGAAATACTTCCTCATTAGCTAATATTGCTTCTGGTTTATCCAGATACATAAGCTAACTTGCGTCCTTCCTTGCTTCTAGCAGAAGTTAGAGGAAGAACAAGAAACCTTCTATCCAGGCAGATGAAAAGGCTTGTTTAGATAATATAGCCTCAACAAATTCACTTGCTGCTGTGTAGGTGGAATATGAAAAGCAGCAATGGAAATGAACCCTATAGATTTCAGAGCTGAAAACCATTGGGGATGAAAAAACAGAGATCAGATAACCAAAAAAACATTAGACTTGTCTGAAACGATTGGTCAGAACTATGTAAAGGGAACTCTACTCACCTATATGAGGAATGGTAAACAGGTCAAAAGTCTCTCATGGTGATGATAAGTGGTCTGCCAAGATGTTACGTCATCTTACAGGATATTTTATATATGTGTTGTTTTTAGGAGCTACCAAGAATTTTTGTCATTTCTTCATAAAGCATCTGTTAAGAGTGCAAGATGAAAAGTTGTTTCTAGTCTATGAGGAACTAATATGCAGTAGGAATCATTCTGAGGAAAAAGGCAGAACTAAAGACATTGTAAAGTACTTTTGGTTGAAAGACTGTTTTTGTAAATCACAAAAATCAAATCGGATATGGTTAGCATCCACTGTATGTTTAACTATTCACAGCTATGTGCTTGTGTCAGAGATTGAAACATTCTTCAAATATCGGCGAGGTGCTGTTTTCCTAATTTTTATTTGAAAAATTACTGAGAAACCTAAAAAGAAGTAACAGTAGTAATAGTACAGTAAAAGTAATTACTACTTTAATTACTGAATTTCATGTCCGTATAAAATGGAAGTGTCATCTTCTTTTCTAAATAAGCACAGAACAGTACCTCATGAAACTGAAGGTTTGGTCACCAGTAATTTATGAGAATGGTTTTATTTACACATATTAAACACTGAATATCTGAAACACAGTGAGGGCAATTATCAGTGTGTTCAGCAACCATAAAAAAAAAAAAAGGGTGAAATAAAGGACTTCTTCAGAACAAAAATACTCTTTTTAATATTTGTTCTTTTAGACACAGGTGACATGCCCTTTCATTTCTAAACATGGAATCATGCATGCTTTATTTTGCCTTGGGAATCTCTGCTATGTTTAATTTAAAGAAAGTAATTTTGTTGGAATTAGTATGATTGACAGATAGCCAAGAAACTATATATGGACCTACTCTCTGAGGAGAGAGGTAGTGTGAAACAGAGGATGACAGAAAGACAGAGAAAATAAAGTCAAATAATTTGTAACTACATATAAAACATGTAATTTTGATGTTGCTCTGTCTGTTGCTATTTGATTTGCAAAATATGGGCAATATTAAACATAATCATAGAATAATCATAGGCAGAGATTGGAAGGGGCCTGAAAGTTAATCTAGTTTCTACCCCCAATAGGTGATATTCCAGTACACAAAATAACTGTCATTCTTGGTGAAATTTTGCATTAAAGTGTCACAATACAGGAAGAAGTTACCACTGTCCTAGTGGAGATAGATTGTTGTTCTATTTGCCTAGTTGACAAGGTTTTCATATAGTGAATGCATCTTTTAACATTATGTGGCCAAGATTATCATGTGAAGTTCAGCACAATATTAGGGTGATGTGTTTTCCTGTCAAATAGGTGCATCTCCCTGAAAATCAAGGTGTTTCTCAGAATTATCACGGAAGGAATGTTAATAGAAGTAGGTTATAGTGCTAGAAACTAGGACCAGGTGGGTTTTTTTGTGCCTGGTTTACAGTGTTTCCATGGGTCAGTTTGTTTGGTCTCTTCCTTATACAAATGTTTACATATTTATTGAGAAAGAATGAGGAAGACTGATTTGACAAAATAATGGTTGTGGCACTCAAATGAGATGTAAGCAACCCAACCTCAGATCCGTTCACTGAATTAAACAGAGAAAGATGAGCTGTTCCTTCAATATTAAGTACTTCTTAATAATTGTGATATATAAAGCAATATTTCAGCTATTGTATTACAGAGCAGTTCCTATTACACTTTTCTATGAGGCAGGCTATATGTAAATAACAAAACAATAAAGTCAGAATGAAATCATATCAAGTATTCTGAAATTCGAAGTAATTCCAAGCTTTTGGTGTTTTTTTTTTTTTTTTTTTTTTGTTTTTGTTTTTTTGTTTTTTTTTTTGTTTTTTTTGTTTTTTCCCAAAACCTATTTGAATAACATTATAATTCTGATCTTTAAACATTATTCACAGGTAGTTTGTTTTGAAAATGTCTAATTCTTCTTTAGAGAAGTGAACAAGTTTTTTTTTTCAAAACTCATTATGACAAGGAACATACATTCATCTCTGATCAGTAACACTTGAGAATAAAGCTTCCATTTTGCATACCATTTAGATCACACTTAGAGAAGGAGATAGTGATATATCTATATTCTTGTTGCAGAAATTTCCTTGGAGGATAATCAACCTCACAATAACCTCTCTTGCCCAAGAAAGTCATTTTAGGCAAGATCTATTACACAGCTCTCAATGTCTGACATTTATGCATATAACCAGACTTGTGACAGTCAGTAGTGCATTGAGCTATGCTTTGGAAAAGAAGACAAATTTCATGGATATAATTTCTGAAGAAGGCTCTGCTAGTCCCTTAGTACTATTGTTTTTGGGGTTTCTTTTTTCTGATCATAGTACTTTTTTATTATTATTGTACTGTTTTGTAAGTTCTATGGTATTTGTTTTCACTGCTGCTGGATCCTCAACCAGTTGAATGGTAATTATGGTAATTTTATATTAACTGTAGTAGACCTATAGTGAAGTACTGAGCTGTGAATCATCTTTTTTTTGCTTTAACTCTGTAATGTGGTATACATAAAAATCTGAACAGAGAGAAAATATGGAACATGAAGGAAAAATGTGGAAGGAAAAGTAGATCTCAGAAACAGACGGATACAACATTATTTGCATGTATTTACATGTTACATGTACATTTCCAGATTATGTTGTAAAAGAGAAAGGAAAACTCATCTGCTTTAAAAAGTGTCCATTTCTTTTCTCAAGAATGGAAAGATTTTTCCTTTTCTGTTTTATTCCTCTCTAAGACAGCTATTGGCTATAATGTAAAGTCTTTCATTTTACTTGGAGATTACTTCATGCTGAAGAAATTCATGCCGCATTCATAGCCAAACTACAACCTGTTTTTGACAGGTTTTTCTCTTTTTAATGATACACTGAGAAAAAGCTCAGATTCAGCCACTGCAGCACTGTCATATAAAGTTCTCAAATTCTTCCAAAGCATGCAACAGGGTATCCCAGAGATTGATTTTTTTCTACCTGTAATGACTTAAGTTCTCCTCCAGATCTGGATGACAATGACTTAGTCCCAAGTAGAGAGTAGTAGCACCTTTGTTCTTTTCCTATTTTCTCTACCCAAATCCTAGGTGACTATCCTACCCTAGAACTTTCTGGCCCAAAATAAAGCCCTTTTCTGGATGTAGGCAGTGGTATATGATAAATACGATGCACTGTCAACAGGTACTTTTTATATATATATAGAGAAGAAATGTGTGTCGTCTTCATGCCAAAATCCTTCCTGTTCTTTCTTCTGGGAGGTGTAAACTCTTGTGCAGCTGGAACTCAGAGCCTTTGGTTGATTCTGGCACAGAGAACCTTGCCTTATAGTGTGTTTCCCTTGATGTGCATTCAATAGAGGCAGTTCTGGCTGTTGGGGAAATAGAAACTGAAAAGGGTGACTGACTGCACCCAGACAATTCAGAAGCTTCCCTTCAGTGGCTATTCCTCATCTGAGTGAATAGATACCTACACCTTTAGAAAGGATTTTAAAGAAGCTAAGCATTTATTTCCCTTCTTTTTTTGAATTTGTTTTACTAGACAGCTGCTAAAACAATCTCAATCCTTTATTTATATGTTTGATGTGAGAGACTAGTGGGTAAACTTTATTCTGTTGTGTATGTAGTCTGCTGTTTGCTTCAAATCATTTTTTTGAAATGAAGGCCATTTTCATCCTAGAGAAATACTTTTGTAAAGAACAACAGATATATTATTCTCTTGTTTGATTTCTTATTATCTGTAATATGTGGTGTTTTTTTTTTCAGTGACCAGGTATTTGAAATTGGAATACTGGATATTTTTGGATTTGAAGAATTTCAAAGGAATACTTTTGAACAGGTAAATAGCTTTGTTTTTATGAATTCACTGTAACTGTCAGTCATAAGATAAATTTTCTTTTTTTTAGCCAGAAAAAGTGTTTGTATCAGAATATAAATTTCAAAGAGGAAAAAATTTGTTCATAAAATATTTTTTTCCTATCTGTATGTATAGGTCTGGATTAAAACCCAAGCTTTATTGAGTTTCAGAGTTATTCATCATTTTAAAAGAATCTGGTAAACATATATATTATAATGATTTGAAAGAGGGGTAGTGTCAACACTGAAAGACAACCTGAGGGAAGTACTTAATGTTGTCTGTTTTCATGCTTGTGAAAGTAATCCTTCAACTAGGTCAGTGAGTAGGAGGACAACAGACTAGATTGGGATAAAGACCAAAAGGTCTTCAGATACCTTGGAGAAAAAAGAATGAAAATGCTTCATTTTTCTAAGTGCCATCACTGGCAGATTCATCTTTCCGTGATGAATCTTCAACATCAAAACTCTTTTTCCACTGACTCTTTCAAAAGTTGAATTATATCCATGGAAAATTAATTAAACTTAGCTCAATGAATGCCTAAAAATCCATTTAAAAATGAAACATTTTTTTAAAACTGAGAAACTGTTTGCTTACCTTTAACAGTACTCTCCGAGCACCAAAGCTCTTGTCAAGTATATATTCCAGAAAATGCTAGTACTTGTACACAGCATGCCAAAAGAGACGTGTAAGTTTTTGTTCTGTTGTTCATTCATTCTGCAGAAGAAAATCAGAGCAGTAGGAAGAAGAAAATAAAGGACCTATTATTGTTTGAAATCAGAATTTGCCCCTTTATCTCAGTTAATCCATTGTTTTATGACTCAACTTTCTCATGATATGGATGTCATCATGCCACATTAGTTCAGTATGTGTAGCATATTTTACGTAGACATAGTTTCAAAAGTCTGAAAGCACAAAAAGGTGAGCTTACCTTTGTCTTCAAAATAACATTTAAGAATACAACAACATTTAAAAATACAGTAACATATTTCCAGCTCCCCTCTCACAAAACTGCTTTTGCTATTACAGTTCTGCCTAGCTTGAAAGCTTTGCTGGCCTAAAGATGATCGCCAATATCTGTAGCCATTTACTCAGTGAGAATATCTTCTTTGGGGGAAAATACAAAATAAAAAATAGAAAACATTTTGATGGACCAAGGATATGTCCACACTCAAAACTAATCCCATAAAACCTGATGATTAACAGGGATAAAATATTCTAGGCATTTTGAAAGAATCTCAAAATAGAGTAGTGCACTTAGACACTTACTGATGGTTGGTTGATTGTTTTTTTTTTTTCCACTGACTCTTTTCTGCATTGTTTTTTGTCATGAAATATGTATAACTTCTGTGACTGATATCACCAAAAATACCATGAATTCTGCTTTCAAAGATAAATTATTTGCTGTCTAGTGACTGCAGAGGGTGCTTGAGATAAGCCCAGCAGGAAAATGAGTGAAAGTAGTTTTAGTATTTCTTCATAGTAAACATGTTAATTTCAAAGTCAGCTTTAAATTATTATTGTATTTTTTAATAAATAAGTATGTATCAGGAGATGCTGACTGTCTCTCCACTTGGACTGAGTGGGTTTTGTTGAGTAATATTGAGTAATAGTGTGGGTCATTTCATCAGAAACTGGTAAATTGCATTCCTTAAAAGACAGAATGGTGGTGAGGGAATTACAAAGTTCATTTTCATATCAACTCTGTAATGTGGTTAACACATCAGATTCCTGAAGCGATAGGTTGCAGTATTGGCAAACAGAAGCAGATTGTATCTCCACATGGCGCAATGTAATCACGCGGACACACATACCCCAAACTGCCTGCACACAGGAGCTGTGCAGCAGTCTAGGCTAGCTCAGTATCCTGCCTGGGCTCGTTAACTCTGTTGATAAACAGGCTTGCAGCCCAGATATGGTCCTCATGCAAAGCATTGCATCATGTCTACAAACACATTCAGTGTCAAGGCCTGTGACTGCGGAACGTTAAGAGTAAATGGGCCTACCAGCTGAACAGTGAAGGAGCTGTAAAAATTCCTTTTTCATTTCATTTAGATTAACATATTTTCAGATGGCATTGCAAAAGTAATTTGGCAGAAATTAACCTTTGATTTCAAATTAGTGTAAGACAAGGCATTCTGTTTGTCTGCTTTCTTGAAAAAATATTGCAACTACTTTCATGAAAGAATAAAAACCTCTGACTGCTGCAGTCTGGGGATGTTCCAGGCAGATGTGTAAATCTTTCTGGTGATTCAAATCAAGTCAGTTGGTAGAGATTCTAATAGAAAATATGAAATAAGCCAACAAAGAGTCACAAGGATAATGAAGGGACTGGAGCACCTCTCCTGTGATGAGTAAGAGATCTGGGACTGCTTAGCCTGGAGAGGGCTCAGGAAGATCTCATCAGTGTATACAAATACCTAAAGGGAGAGTGCAAAGAGACTGGAGCCAGGCTCTTCTCAATGGTGCCCAGTGCCAAGACAAAAGGCCATATGCACAAACCAGAACACAGGAGGCTTCTTCTAAAGCCCAGGAAGCTCTTCTGTGCTGTGCAGTTGATGGAGCCCTGACACAGGTTGACCAAGTAGGTGATGAGGTCTCCTCCTTAGAGACACTGAAAACCATCTGGAAGTGATCCTGGACAACCTGTTCTAGGTGGCCTTTGTTGAACAGAGAGGTTGGACCAGGTCACCTCCAAAGGTCCTTTTCGTTCTGTGATTCTCTGGTCAGATGAGCTCTGCAAAAAATAGCAGTGTCAGTTTTCAATGTTTTCTTAGTATCCTTGTTTGAGAGGAAATGTATTTGTGTACTGTTCAATTTGTTCTTCTCTAAAAGTAGAAAATGTCTACTGCTCTTCTGATAATGTTTAAAGCTAGGTTAGATCTTATCCATGGTCTACACCCTTTTCCTCTAATTCTTTCTGAGTTTATAATGTCAGAAGAACCAGATGGTAGAGTAGTAAGAGTTGTACTTCTTTCCCATGTGTAAATTCAGAATAGTTAAGGTCTGTAGTTCTGGAAGATTATTAAAAAAACAATAATGCAGTTATAAGTAAAATGGGCTCTAGTAGAGTCCCCTCTGTTTGTCTAAGTCAAGTAATAAACTGAAAAAATATTTAGCTCTTGCTAAGTAATGTATTTAGCTCTTGCATGGTCTTTTGTCACTGTAGACCTCTTGTGATTTGCAGAGTAAAGTATATACTGTAACCTTCTTTTCATAGAAAATTTAAGTGATTTATCTGAGTCAGGACTGAAACAGTCAAGTGTCTCTTGTCTCTCATTCAACTCTATGCCCATTAAAGTGTGTGCAGCAGTGGAGAAGCATGGCTCCTGTGGCAGCGTGGTGCTGCATTTCTCTTACCATTGCGGTCAGCTGGCTTCTAGAGCACAGTCCATTACCTGCTCCTCTCAAGACTTCACTTCAAGTCACTACAGTAAAGCAAAAGGGCTTGTATAACCCAGCTGTGTTCACAGGATTTTTTGCCTGCATTTATTATTAGGTTTAGTAAGTCTTTTTAATTATTTCTTAACTTTGCTGATACTTCATTTGATTTTGTTATGTCAGCTTTCTAGCCCAAAACAGTCATACTGAAATATTTTTTAAAAGAAATTACTTCTTCATAAACCTTTTTCTAGCTATCTAAATGTAAGTTCATGTTGCCTATTACAGAGATAGATAGACATGAATAGGTAAAAGTTATATGAATTAACTTTCCTACAGTCATTACAGTCTCAGTGATAGCAGATGGGAGGTCAGTACAAAAGTGTCAACATTCAGGCAATCTGAAGAGCATTCAAGTAGTTAATTTTAGACAGAAAAATAAATCTTTGGTTGTACCTCTCCTGAGTAATAGGAATGTGGTCCAGCTAGCCTCCAAGCACAGGAAGGTTTTAATATCCCTATCAGAGAACAGTGAGAGTCACCTACCATGTTGGTACCAGGAAACTAGCCTTGGCTGTCCTAATGGTCACCCAAGGTTTGCTCATGGTAGCAGAGCTGAGGCCAGTAACTAGGCCCATCAGTGGCAGCAAGGCAACAAGCAGCAAGTCAGGGCTGGGGTCCCAGCAGGAGCAGAGAGACATGTCTGAAAACTGGGGTCTAGGACAGGAACAGGATGTGGACAATGGGGAGGGGCCCAGAAGAAACTGAGCAGGACTATTAAAATTAGTTTCCTCAGGGACCTGGCAACCCCGTGCTATATTTCATTCCCCAATCCAGTTTCTGAGAATCTTTCACTCATTGTGGCTTTTGTCATGCTATAGCCTTGTTACCTGTTAGTCTCTTTGTATTTTTTTCATTCTTCACACATTTGTTTCATTTGGGCAAGATGCTGCTATCTGCCCAGTGTTCAGAAAGCTGCTGGAGAGTATGTGTTAGTCTTTTTTAAAGTTGGCTACCTTAGTATGCTCACCATGTGCCTGACGTGAAAATACTTTTTTTTTTTTGTCTTCTTTTTCTTTTACAGTAGATACAATGTGGCTAAAAATAAGATCCTTTATCTAAAAATCTAGACTCCCAGATAAATTCAGTTTGTGATAGGTGAAATGCTGCCTGAGGCCTTCTTTTAACTGGTTTCTTGCTTTTCCACAGCAGCACCCCATTGCATCCCATTGCAGCAGTATTGCTGACCAGCTGTAGGAGGGAAAAAGTGGCATGGATGTCTTTAAGTTCAGTTTCCTTCAAGAAAAGAACTGTTATTACCATGTTAGTTTCCTTGCTTGTTTAATATTCTTGTGTGTTCAAAATCAGGTGGATGTATATTCCAGTTTGTTCTGAAAATGCATCCCTTATGGAAGAGCTTTACAAACTCTTTCTTGTGGAGGGACTTTCAGGTAGCAATTATCCATAACAAAATTTTGATGTATGAGGGTTGTTCTGAAAGTAATGCCTCCTATTTTATTCTGTTGGCCCACAGTGTTGGAGGCAGATGTTGATAGCGCGACAGTAGAGGGTGAACCTTCCCACCAATATTCTGTTACATTTTGTTGCCATATGACAGATGGCATCACAGGGGCACTCTGACAAAACGGCATCTGACATGGAAGTACAGATGGAGCAAAGGTGTGTCACTGAATTCTTCCATTTGGAAAGAAAGTAAAAGACGTCAGTAAAAAACTTACTCCTAACATCTACTCTAAATCTCTCTTCCTTTATTTTAAAATCATTCCCCCTATCACAATCCACCCATGTAAAAAGTTGATTTCCCTCATGTTTATAAACTCCCTTTAAATACAGGAAGGCCACAGTGAGGTCTCCCTGCAGTCTTCTTCCTTCCAGTCTGAACAAGTCCAGTTCCCTCAGCCTGTCTTTGTGGGAGAAGTGCTCCAGCCCTTGGATCATTTTTGTGGCCCTCCTCTGGACCATCTCCAGAAACTCCACATCTTTCCAGTCGTGGATGCAGTACTCCAACTGGGGCCTCATGAGGGCAGAGAGGAGAGGGGTCAAAAAAGTCCCTTGCCTAGCTGGCCACTCTTCTTCAGATAGAACCCTGGATGCCATTGGCCTTCTGGGCTGCAAGTGCACACTGCTGGCTCATGTTAAGTTTTTCATCAGACAGGACCCCTAAGTCCTTCTCAGCAGGGCTACTCTCAAGGAGCTTTTCTCCCAGTGTGTATACGTACCTGGGATTATCTTGACCCAAGTATAAAATCTTTCACTTTGCTTTGTTGAACACTGTGTTCTGTTATACTTTGGGGAACACAGAATGGCAACTGACTCCAAGACAGCATAAATTTCTTGTGAAATCAAATTCTTCTGACAGAGAGTCAGAAGCACTATGAATTTGTCTTGACTCTTTGCAGAACACGAGAATTCTGTTTTACATCCTATTGCCCCTAAAAGGCAAAGGAAGAAATGTAATAATTTCTGATGTTGCACATTCATTAAAATTATTCTAATTGGTACTCTATATAAAAGTCGTGGAAATCCAGGAACTGTTACACACAATAGTAAAAGAGAAAAGAGATGCATATGTATATCTGTGAATGTATGTTAGTTTTTTATTTTCTCTTAGAGTAGCAGATATAAGAGGAAACAGTAACCAAGATACTTCTGAGAAATGAGTGATAACCTACCCTTACATCTAAAAGTATTTTTGAAATCCAGACTTTGGAAACAGAAGTTGATTCAGCCTTCCAGTATCTCAGAATCATGTATTTGAGAAAAGCTAGAGCATGTCTTTACAAATTAAACTTGGCGTCATAATTCCTTCATCTTGGCCTATAACATACAGTCTGATAGATGGGTTGATATGACAGGTGTAAGCTTTACTCAGTGCTCTGAATACACATCCCTTGAGAGAACTAATCCTTCTGAACAAGCAGAGGATGTAAATAAGCTTTGCAGAGGGTGGTTACATCCATTGGTTCCCCCCACTGATTGTCAGTCACCAGGTTTTCTTACTTGCTTTTTTTTGCTATGCTTTTTCAGATGTTATTTGCTATACAGCGAGGAGCAAGGAAACAACAAAACCCGCAAACATTAATGATAGATGCTTTTCTGTCTTTGGAGCACAGTGTAATTTTCTACCTTAATTTTAATTTTGAGTGTACTCGATAGTACTAACCAGCCAAATACAGTAAAGGAAGAGAGGTCAAGCTGATGTGGTGAAAATATATCAATTTTACCAAATGGCACTTATACATAAGTTGTGTGGGGTTTTTTTCACATACACAAGACAGTGAGTTAGAATTAGAAGGGAAGGTGGAACAGAAGGTTTCTACTGAAGAGATATACAGTGGAACCAATTAGAGGCATGCAAAGAATAGTTTAACCATATTTGATGACAAGAGGCATTGTTGGTAATGCTGAGTAACTCTGTAAAGTTAAGCAAATGTACAATGCTTAGACATACTCCCACAACATCTGTTTTGGGTAAAAAAATAATTACTACTACATTTCCATCCAGTTTGCATGGGTGAAATTAAGTACACGTGGTTTTCTCAGTTTTTCATATCTTTGGACAGAAAACATGTCATTGTTTTACAAAATTCATATGACAGACTGAAAGAAGATAGGTTAGCAAAGGTAGTGTTCATTTTCATCAAATTTCTCTATTTCAGGTGCTTTAATTGTTACAGCAACCTCTGTCAAGCGTTTAAATTAAAACCTTCAGTTTATCACCTTTTATTCCAGTGGGATTTATAAAACACTGAAGTGGGGAAAGATATGATGAGTGTTTTGCTTTTCAGCAGCCATTGGCTGGTCTCCTGGTGCTCATTTTGCAGAGCAGTGGCTTGCAACCACTGCTAGATAGAGCAGTGAGTTTATAAGTTTATGGGGATTTTGCTTCTCTTAGGGTAAATTTAATTAATGGTAAAATTAAATGGTTCTCTAAAGATCTCATTTGTGAATATAGATATACACAGCATGTGTCATGTCAAAGCTTTACATATACTGTGAAATATAAGAGTATAATGTTATGTATACTTTGTAAAATAGTCTGAAGAGATTTTGAAACTAGAATTTGAATTTGGAAAGCAAGCAGCAAAGCATATATTTGCCTGACACAAAGTTTTAAAAGCTGTCTCTTTCCATAAAATAATTAAATAATACAAGTCAATTTATATTTTCACTGTTAACAAAATAAGACAAAAATCCTACTTTTAAAAAAGAATGGTTTTATTTGAAGCTGTCTTTTGTGTACACTTTAATGTATTAGTAAAGACAATTAGTAACAGACACTTAGTTACAAAACGTGTTTCTTCTTACAGTTGCTGACAGTGGCCTACTTCATTGTAGAACAAGTGTAAGGTGGCTATTCTAGCATGAGGAGTTGATGGAAAATTCAGGCAGCTACTATTCTTTAATCATTTTCTTTTCCCTTACCTGATTTTTAAGTCTGTACATTTATGCTTGATCTAAATCTTTCATATTTTTTAACATCACTTGCTGGTGGAATTGCTTTTATACAGTTTGTTTGTGGAAGATACAGTTTATGGCCAAAAGAAACATGTGACTGGTTTAATGTGAAGAGACTTTTTGCATTCGTTCTTTGCATGTTTCCTCATATGAAGTGTCTTCCAGCCTTCTAAGAGTTTCTGTTTTCTTAATTTCATAGTGATAGTTAATACACCATTGGAGGAGATTTTGGAATTTCCCACTAGAATTTCCATAATAAAATAGTTTAAAATTTATTCAACAAAGTTATTAAACTTTGTTGAAGATTATGAACTTTTAATAAAGTACAAAAATAATAAGCTGATTCAAGTCTCACCTGTCTGTAAATGGAAAAAAAGTTTGTATTAAACTATTTATTTTAGAAAAGCGTCACTACAACTCTTAAAAGGCAATCAAAGAAAATATTTGAGAGTTTTTTATATTATTTATCTCCACAGACTTTGAACTTTTCTATTGAAGACTGTCTTCTTGCCAATTTTCCCTTAGAGTATCAATAAAATTGAGTCATCTAGTAAAATATTCCTAGGTGTTTTATATGATCTATTTGAACAAGACCTAGTGAGTTCTTCCAGTGATCTTCTATGTGGAAGTAGGGTTTGAACATATTTGCTAATAATAAAATAACTATATAATAAGGTTCTTGAGCAAATTTGTAGATATTTTTTTTCAAAAAGCACAATGCATCTGCGTATTCTCTCTGAATATTCACAGCAGAAGAATATTGAGTGTATACAGTTTATACTGAAAGTTGCTCTACTTCAATCAATGGAATTAGAATAAATTTGCATTGTTTGGTAGGGGTGGTATCTGATAATTCTTATGAGGAATTCACAATGATCTATGCAGACAGAAAACTGTTTATACCCAATTTAATACTAATAGCTGTTAAAACGTAAATTTCCCTAGGGTCTTCCTAATCTGTGGTCTACAGAGAGATAATACGTTGTGAAATGATGTTTCATCAAATTTAATATTAGATGTGCAGTAAACCCTACACCAATTAATTATCCAGTAGACTTCTAATCCTCATGTTTTCTTTGTTTTGCAATAGCTGTGTGTCAATATGACCAATGAGAAGATACACCAGTATATCAATGAAGTGCTTTTCCTACAAGAGCAAACAGAATGTGTACAAGAAGGAGTTACCATAGAAACTGTGTATTCTCCTGGAAACCATACTGCAGCACTGGATTTTTTCTTTCAGGTAGTCTTCAGATCCACTTTTTATCATGTGTATTTATATACATATTGCACATTTCAGAATAATATGATTTGCTGTATTTTCTGATTTATGAATCTACTGAAAATGTTACGGGCCCAAGGAAACCACAGGGAGTCATAGTAGCTGCTGTTAAAACCTGAGGGGTAACAGCTTTGTTACAATCTAGGGTTGAAGAAGATGTAACAGAAAGTCATTGCCCACACGGATTCACATGTAGCATCTGTGTATCATGCCGTGTCCTGGATGCACCTATAGTAGTGATCAATCTCTGTTGTAAATTTGGCAGTTTCTTTGTCCCTGGAGCTAATTTCTGCAGTAAAATTTATAACATAAACATAGCCTAATCAGATTCCTAAAAGATGAGCAGTAATTATCATTTTTGGCAAATAGAATATTATTACATACGTTTATTGCAGTTTTCTTTTGGAAACTCAACAGAATATTTATATTGTTTTTTCCCTTTTCTTTCTATAAGATGTGTTACATGTTTCTCCTGCTAAATTACAAGGTGTTTTACTTCACAAGCGACAACTGGAATTCTGCTGCATAAAAACAGAAAAGTTTCTTTTTCATTTCAGAAACCATCAGGCTTTTTGTCAATGCTAGATGAAGAAAGCCAATCTAATTGGTCAGTGGAACAGAGTCTTTCTAAACGGATTCAGTCTTACCTGGATGCATTAGATACAAATACAGTGTATTCCTCCTCAAAAGATGGAAATGGCAACCTTGCACCAAAAGAACAGGGCTCTACCTTCACTGTTATGCATTACGCTGGCAGGGTAAGTTCTTTGAATGATTGGTTACACACAGTTCATGAAAAAGAGTAAATTCTGCAAGGCTGTCCAACATCTGGTTGTAAATGACAATTCACTTTCTAATGATGGATTTTCAGATGACAGCTTAGTATCATTGCAATATGTGTATAGAATCGCTAAACACTGCTATGGTGTTTTCTAGTAGTGTTACAGAATACGTAGATGCTGAACTGGACTTTTTTAGCAGGATTGTGTGTACATAATTCCAACTCCTAAATTGTATCTTCACTGCTTATGAGGAAGAGGGGAGATTGTGATATCTTGGCATAAATGTTTAATGCCCTATTAGTTGGCTTTTAGTTTGCTTTCTGAAGTTATTTCAGAACAGTATAGGTTCCCTGTAGATCGTGTGCCATATTTATAGATACCATGGATACAAGTGTGAATCTGATCTAAGAAAAAATTGCATTTTTTTGTTGGTAATCAAAATTAAAGTATTTTTTTTTCTCTTTTTTTTTTTTTCTGTTGAAATCTCAGAATATGCTGTCTCTAAATCTGGCTGTGAAACAGGATGAATGTTTTTCAGTGTTCATGGCAAAAGCACAGTCAGTTTTGTTAGATAGGCCTCTTACCCTTTTCTTTCCAATACACTCACATTTTCACATTCCTTCCACAATAGCCTGCAGCCAAAATCGAGCAAAATAGTTACATTTAAGTGCATAGCAATTTTTTTCTTGTAATCTGACAGATTGGCCCTTAGTGTGATCTGCTGCCACTTCTCTCTGTTCAATGTATATTATTTGAAATGAGCCAATGAGGTGATAGGGCCATAATAAATTGGGGTTCTTGGTTATCTCTTTTCAAAAATTTCTGCTTTAATTGGGTGAGAGTGTAAACTGAAAGTTGCAGGAATCAGTCTCTACATCTGAAAAAACTGTTCTGTGTCTTTCCATACATTCCAGGTCTTAAGCAGTGATTCCATGAGCTGTTTCTTCACTGATGGAATCCCATAAAAGCTTTGTACCTGGCAGATTGAATTTGTGTTCAGCTGCTGCGCCTAGGATCCACAACACTGTGATCAAATGCACTCTGTTGTTCATAAATATGAATGTACTTGTTACTGGTTGATGACTTTACATGTTAGGTGACTTTAAAAACCTAAGAACTCAGGAAAACCTGCAGAACCTGGCTTTTTAGTGACACAGTGGTGCTGTGTGACCTCTAAGTAATCACTTTGGAAGCCACATGGACACTGCAGGTACTTCAGCTTAACCAGACAACTGACACCTCAGTGGTCCTTTATTTACCTTAGCAAGAGATAGAAAGGTTGAGTTCAGTGAGCAAGAAACTGGGCGATTATAATAAAGTCTTTTGATTTGGAATGCATATTACAATGCTAAAACAAATGTAACAGCTTTGCTGCTTTTTACTGTGAAAGGTAATTAGAGCAACCGTTTTTTCATCTGATTTTCCACATAGCAAATGCTGGGAGTTTTTCTAGCGCGCTGCTAAAATATCAGTTTAGATTCAGAAGGGAGCTCTTTGTTCTTGCAAGGATAAGAACAGAAGAAAAATAGCTCTCATCTGTGTTGCTAAAGGTATTCCACTGGATGACACTTTCTTCTTTGACAGATATTTCAGGTGGAACAGATTTATGCTAGTGAATGCTCAGTTGACTATTGGCAGTGAGCACTCTCTGGGAGATAAGTTCAAGACTTGCCTCCAAAAAAAGACTTGCTGGCTCTGTCATATCTCTAGGAAACATTATGTCCCCTGAGCTGTCCAGAGAGATGAGAAATTGGGCTCTGCATGCTTAGGCTTCTTTGACCAAGTTTGTCTTTTGCAGTAATATATAGAAATATATACAGAAAGGTCTATTCTGTGTCTCTCACTTGGCAAATTTGTTCCTGGCCAATGATATAACTGTGGTCATTATGGAAAGGATAAAGAGTATTTGGGCAGTACTTAAATTCTTAACCTAAATACTCTGAATAGCTCTCTGGAGGCTCTACTTGCATCGTGAGGCCTTCTACTTAGGCCCAAATTATTTGCCAAAGGTAAGTGGTTTGAATAGGTCTGCTACTGGGACAGAGTTATGTAACTGTCCAATGAATGTTTTGTGAAATTTATTAGCACTTAAAATGATAGAGAGAAGAGCTAACAGAGGGAACCAGATGTCTAAATTCCTCTATAAATCTGTTCTGTACTTTTAGGTAAATATATTTTCATGAAGTTTTGTTGTGATTATCCAGATTTGTCAAGGCAGTGTAAAAAGCTTCCACACGCCAGAGAACTGATAAGAAAGCAGCAGCAAGGCAGCTTTATTAATAACACAATCACAGGAATAAGCACATTTCTTAAAAATGAAAGAAGTTTGTCGTATTTTCTAAAGAAGGACTGGGTAGGACGTTTGTTAACACTGAAGTTTCAGGTGCTTGGTTCTAAAACGTAAACCGTGAGTGGTATGGAGTACTCTTTTCATTAATGTGTATTTTATCTTTGCATAGTTGTTTACATTTTTGTCTTTTATTACATAGACTCTCAGTTTGACCTTTTCTTATAATAGTAATGACATTTGATCTAAAATTATGAATACATAGATGGCTCTCCAAGTAATATAAATTCACACATTCTTTTGAAGTCAGTGGAGATCCTTCGGTTTACATTGGCCTAGTAACTATGCCAGACTGTCAGGTTGTACTTTGCAACCATATGGCAGTAAAATGCTCATGTCCCTGCCAAAAGAGAAGAGTTCCTGTGCAAGTGCTTAACAGCCTGTACTTTAATAGTGAGTGAGCAAGATCTTTAAAGACACTTGTACTTTTCCTAAGTAATGGAACTCTTATTGATCTATCATTGATTGAAATTTCCTAGGATTTGATAGGAATTTACATAAAATCTGATGATAGCATTCTAATACTAAATAATTACTTACATGGATTTTTTTCTTATCAGATGAATATATCTTCCTAAGTTGACGAAAATATTGAATTTTAAAAATCAAGTTTTTAAAACTTCTGGTGCTTTTCTTCAGATTGTACTATTATTATGTCGTGTACATATGTGGTAGAAGTTATTTGTGACTTAACGTTTAATGAAATTCATTAATAAATCAGACTTTAAATACATCAAGTCTTATTGGCAGTCAAAAAAAAAGAATTTAATATATTAAGTGACAGTATAGTTTGACATGTTTTAGTAATCATTTTTGTAGTCTGATATCAATTGAATGAGTTAAAAACAAGTTTGGATGAAGCAGTCTTTCTCTGTATTGTTACTTTCAGAAATCACCAAATTCAAAACCAGGAAGCTGATTTGATTCACTCTAACAGCAATTTTTCCTCTGATTGTAATGCCTTTAACTTGGTAAAGCTTCTCATTATTTACATGAGTATAGCTGAAAGATGAATCAGACCCAGAGGGTTGAAAAAGAATTACCAGTTAAACATAGCAGGTAGTCGAAATTCTTCTCTTCTGGTCTTAATCATTTGTTTTCAAATGATGGCTCTAGGTTGCTGCTTGTGGAAGTAACAGTGAATGCAGGCTTTATCTTCAACAGAAGGTGAGGGCAGACAGCATGATTTCCCTAGGTAACAAAAATTTTATCTGCTGTGTAGTTCACAGTCAATGTAAAACTGTCATCTGCAGCAAAAGTTAATGTTCCAAGTTGGAACATTAGGCTCCATTTCCTCATGTATACAGTTCTAAGTCCAGAAAGAACTGGGTTTTGATGTATTAACTCAGATAGCTACCATTAGAGTAGCTATTTAAGCAAACTCACACATGCAGTTATATTGGAAAAAGCAGCAATTAGAAGTGCTGCCTTACTGAAGTGACTGGCCATTTTAAATTTAATTTAGATAACAGACAGCCTTTTGTGAGCAAAACTGGTACCTTTAGCCTTATATTACAAGGAAATTATGACTGACACAAACGTCTCTGTGCAATCTTGAAGACCTCTAACGCTGATATCTCAATATTTTATCTCAGATAGTTATAGGAAAGTTGTCTTTTTTTTCCATTATCAAGTCTTTTTGATTGATTACAGTTATACATTGTGAAGTATCACCTGTTCCCTTTATGTTTTATGCTCAGTAGCCTTTCCAAGGACTGCACATACCATACTGTTGTTCCAAGACTAATTAGCCTTACATTATTTTAGAACAGGCAGTACTAAGAAAAGAAGAGATAATGGACTGGAAAGGCACAGAATCAAAATGAATCCAGGAAGGAGTATGGGGGAAAGAGGCCCTGAGTAATGTATAAGGGAAAACAGCACCAAAGAATTTTGAATCCATGCTTGATTTTCTAGAGAAACAATACTTTAAGAACATCTCTATGTATGGTACCATTTGGAGAGACCTTAGTTGTTTTTTTTTGTGTGCTCTTGACTGCTTTGGAATGGAAAAAGTGAAATAAAAAAGGAAAACAGCATGCACAAGTAAGCTTCTGCACACAGAAGAGATCAGTGCATAAGTGAGATTTTTCACTGAAAGCCAAGAGAGAATGCTGTATTACACAGATGTGACAGAACCATCCTGTGGAAGGAAGCAAACAAATCTTTCTTCATTGCTCTTGAATTTTACTCTTATAGCCTGCACCACACTGAATCTGCCTTTATCCACAGAAGCACTATGATACCATAGTTAACTTCATGATGACATGCTTAGCAAAGGCTGCTGAGAATAATTGTATTTGATAATATCAAGTATTTTACTTTGTCTCCTAGTTTTAATTTTGCAGCTGAACAGAATTCTACAATGCCTTGATGTATTGCAAGTCTCTTCTAAGATCCATTTAATGTCTTGGTATCTGTGTGCTCTAAGACAAATGCTTATCTGCTCAGTTCAGGCAGAAAGGAGGAAAGAATGATTTAGGTTTTATAAGACTAAAAATAATTCTAGTGGAAGCCTTTATCTGGAAGTTGTTATACACATTGCCCTGAACACTGGCAGTCTGATCTCTTCTGGAAAAAATCTGCTTGTACAGGTTATTGCTTTGTTTCTGCTGCCTGGTGTAAATGTAGGTATTCCCAGCTGCTTCTCACCAAGCCTGACTCCCTGGAGGAAATAGGTGTTTCATGGGTGTGATTGATAAACACATTTAGCCACTAGCTGAAACTCCAAAAAAGTGTAATACTGAATTTCTAGATATTTTTCTCGATAACATTAATATTTACACTGTGGGCTCTCATGTATTATAGAGCTTGACATGAATATGCCTCCAAAATCTCAACCTTACTGATAGTTATGAGTTTTGAAGAATAACATTTCATCACTATTGTTGTTGTTAATATTACTGTTTTGAGGGAAGAATCAATGCTAATAAGTAAACCAGAAATCTGTTATCTTAGCACAATGCCAGGAGACACAGCTTTACCTGTAGTGACATTTAACATAGTGTTGTATGAGGTAATGAGCAATTTCATTGTTCTTGTAATCTGAATAATGTGTCATAGTTTAAGCTTTATGCAGTTTAAATTTATACTTGCATCAACAAATCTGGTAAGCCCCTTGTCACTGTTTCCTTGCTGCTGTTTCGACTTTTAGTACTGTAATAAATTGTTCAGACCAAAAGACCAACTTCTTTGCTCTATAAAGCAGCGCACATAATGTCCTTTAAGTGCAGATCAATGTCTGTGCCATTTCTCAGCAATGCACATTTCAAAAATACCTCTCAGCTGTCAGCTCACCTTCACCAATGCAGTTGTCTCCAAAATGCCTTATATATCCCAGGCAGACTCTGAAACTGAACCTCTAAATCAAAAAACAAAAGGAGATGGATTAATCAATAAGGATGCTTTCATTTTCTCTATTTTTTTCCCCAGGCTGAATCCCCAGACATAACAATCAAATCAGTCTCGTCTAAGCTATACCAGAGCCTATAAAGGTTATTTGACAAAGATTCTCTTTTTCACACAGACAAGATAGTTGTACATTTTCCTCTTTTTTACCTTCTTGCTTTCTCTCTTTCTTTCCTTAAGTAGATTTGATTTTGGGCACTCACTTGCAGGCTTGCTTTAAGGAAAGAATAATAAAACATCCCTTTGGTTTCTAAATATCTGCTGGTTTTAATATTATATTATTTTTATCTGAATGTTAGGATAAGACTTTAAAGAATGCTTAAAAAGTATTTACTCTACTTATTGCTTAACAAGACTTGTCTGGAGAGAGTGAGAAGCCCAGTGATCCTTAGAAAAATGGCATATTCAAGTTATTAAATACTATCAGAAGCATTTAAGTACTGTTAGAAAAGTAGCAACTACAGGTGATCCTTCAGTTCACTGAAATTTACCTTATTCTAAAGAATATTTATATAGACATTATCTTCTTATAATGACTCAAAAAACTGTGAGTTTCATTATTAAAAATAGTAATATTTTCCTTTTTAATTGTGGATGCAGCCAAATGAACATAACATTCTAGGTAGCATCTTCCTAGCTTTTAAAGTCTTCCATTAACTGTGAATATTTTTGGCTTATCACAAGGTATGAAAGCAAAAAATAACTGGAGGAGTTGATGAAGAGTATTTGTAAAGGTGGCCTTATTGATAAAGTATTTTGGGGAATGCAGTAAACAAACAAAACTCTTGTCAAAGTCAGGTGATACAATTGGGGATACTTCATCTCAGAATCAGATTTCTCGGGAGATATGAAATTGCATGGCATGAGGATAACTAAAGTGAAGAAGTGACAGCATGTTAGACAGTAAAAGGGCCATACAGTTCTCTGTGAACCTTCAGTATGCAGGCCTTCTGTCTTCTGGCTGTTGGCTTTTTATATCTTAATCTGATTTGCTTTTTCTCACATTAAAACCAGGCACACAGATCTAAATGACCAGAAAACAGGTTTGAAACAAGCAGAATGAAATTATTTTTTGTTTGTTTGTCTTATTTTTTTGCATAGCGAGTAACCAGTGAAACTCCTTTCCATGGAACATTGGGAGTGCCAAAAATATTAATGAGCTCAGAGAGGAAACATCTGTCAAGAGGTATTAACCCAAAGATGAGATACATCTTACAGAGCCAGAGCTCCATAATGGACAGAGAGTAACTTAAGGGAGGCAAAGTGGAAGTATTACTCAGTATTTTCCCCTGAAAGTCCAAGACTAAATGATTTTTGGACCTGCCCCACTACCTATATGCTTAGGTTAAGCTCTCTTCCTTTCTGATCTTAAGTAGGGAAGCAAATCCAGTCCCTTTCTTTTTTTAACGTTTTACTGAAACAAAATACAGCATGGAACTGTGCGCTATTTATAATAAAAACAACTGGTTCAGATATTATCTAAAGATCTTGTTATCTTTGGTTACCTTTGGTCTGCTCTGAAATGTTCGTCGTATAGAGCAAAACAGAACAAACAGTTATAGTAAATGGAAGTGGGAATAAGAGGTATGTTTTATAATAGCAGAACCACGAGCTAAGCTAGTGCACAATTCCTACCAGAATCTTGTAATGTTTGTTTGGGATTTTTCTCTTCAAAATAGCTATACACTGGACTTGAGTGCTAATTAGTGCTGAGTTTTGGCTGAGTTTACTTTAGAAAACCACTGGGAAAAAAGCAGGGAAAATACACATGCTTTAGGCAGAGTACCTCTGTAGATTGGTATCTCAGAGGGGGCCAGGATAATACTAACAGGCATCGTAGAGAGGCCTTCTTTTTCTTTCTATGTAACTAACAAATACTGAGTGCCATTTCATTAAGTCACTTTTCATGTCCTTAGGCAGTGAATTAATTTACCAGTGTACTGTGGGAAAAGTTTCAGAGACTTAGCAATGTATTCATAAAAAGGAATCCTGTGAACATTTATGCATTTTATATGTTATGAGAGATGTCTGATGAGTATAGTTCTAGAAGTCGATGATGTATTATACTACTACCAGTACTGAACCTTCTCCATTTCAGGGTAGACATTTAATCATAATGTATTGTCTCCCACTGCTATACTTACCTACTCTTCCCATCAATAGTAATCCTCTTCTTCTAATTTAGTCGAAGCCTAAGACACTCAATTAGGAACTGGCATTATGAATTTGTCAAATAAGTTCTGTTAATTACCTTTTATAGACCAATATGGAAGAACATTAAGTACACTGAAAACATTTAATAATCTACTTAAATTATTCTAATAGTTTACTATGTTGTATGTTCTTATGAGATGCAGTTAAAATATTATGTATTATTGCAACTGTCATGGAAATTAATGTAATCTATTGTTATACTTTTTCCATGGGAGATGCCATACTAATTACATCATCTAAGTATAACGGATTATACACATAATAAGTCATATAATCTTTTTCATGAGTAAGATAGCATTACATAATTGTCAAATGACCCAATGGAAAAGAAAATTAATGAACTGATTAGTGTTACTTATCTTTATTATATATTTATAGCTTTATTAAATATACAGGGATAAAAATTCCCCAAGTACCTAAGGGACATAGATTCAGTAAGAAATTTAAAGTAGATCTTAGGTAAAAGCATGGTTCAGAAGCAAAGAAAAACAAACCATTTTAAGAAGTTCCTTCGGGTATCTACCTACTCCTGGTGATGCTAAAGACAATGTTTTTTTTTCCTGTTTAAAATTCTCTTTGAATACTACTATTGTGCAAACCACAGTTTGGTTCTAAACCCTGTAAATTAACTAGCTGCCATCATTATAAAAAGATACCAAACACCCATCTATTTTTCAGAAATAAGCTTTCTGTAAAATTTCCCTTCCATTCAGAAAGTCAAAAAGTAGTACTTATTCTTCATACAGTAGTCGAATGGTAAGAGCTTTCATCTGAGAAACAGGAAGTACTGGTTTAGCTACTGTCTTAGCCTGAACCTATGGGGACACAAATAAGGCTCCATGATGGGAGTGATCTTAGAGTTCTGGGAGATGAGAAGGAAAATCTTCACTGAGTTAAAGCTATGTGTGGATACGGCACAGAATTCTAAATTAAGAGAATATGACCCAGAAAAAATTTAGAAATTTAATTATTATTATTACATGTCTCAACATTAAGGGAAGAAGCAGTTTCTTGTAGTGCTGAACAGCCTGTCCTCTTAGGCTAACAAAATTGCCTTGTGAGGTAAGAAATTTTAGTTCCCACCTCAGTCAGCAGAAGGAAATGCAGCAGAGGTACTGAAATTCACTCTGTAGGTTTAGCAAAACTGGCAAAGTGTACATTTGTCTGACACTTGGGCTGATTCTTGTTCTCCATAAGGTAGCAGGCCTTAAAATACTCTAAGCTTTGTAGCTATGTTGCCTTGAATCTCACTTGTGAGTTGGGTGTTTCTGTCTTGTTTTCTGAAGAGTAGCATCTATGTTGGTAAACACAATTGTCAACTACACTAAATAAATAAACAAGAGGAAAAACTGACAAAAAATTGATTGACTTGGAAGAGTGGTTGTAGGAAAGAGTTGTGAGCAGCCCAGTTCTGGGTGGCAGTAGACATCTTTCTACAATGCCAAGTTCAATTCTAGGTGGAATTAGATCCTTATTTCATTTCAACTAGTTCTAGAGCATTTCCCTTTCAAGGATCTTTTTGATTTGGTCACTTACTTCTCTCTCATGCTGAACTTGAAGTATAGCAAGTCCAGTCCTCGATTCTTTTCTACAGACCAGTCAGATAAAGGCTGGGCATCATCATGGTTTCATAGTTTGTTGGTGGAATTTAGGTCTGTTGAAGGATTGTAGCCATTAACCTCTGTGTTTCTGCTTCATCTAGCTAAGTGTCCTCAGCTGCAGCTGGTGTCTTGCATATCAGGGCTGTCCATCTAATCTACACTCATAGTGGTTGGGAATAAGCACCTGCTAGAATGGAATGCATCCCATTGAAAAATAGGGCAGATGATTCATGGTATAAAATACCTTTTCCTGCGTATGTACAGAAGTCATGTGTGCCTGAGTTGTACTCAACCATACTTACGTAAGTTGAGATAAATCCCATCATTTGTATTTAGACTAGATTTTAAAACAGAACATCAGTAGCACAGTTAATTTTCAGTTGTGCCCAAAGCCTATTGGTTGCCGTACTAGCCAAGATGTGAAACATAATCACAAATGATTGATATGAAAATTCTGTTTCACTATATTATTTTAATCATTGTATATTGTAAAATATTGATATTTTAAGCAAAATAAATTTAAATTTGGAAAGATGAGGGCAAAGAAATCTGATAATGGGGATACAAAAGTTTAATCTTGCACTTCAGGCTCAGTGACTGCATTTTGGTCTCAGTGCTACTTTTCTGTATAGTAGAAGCTGAGGTAGGCTCAGTATTAAAACAGGCACTTGGACATATTTAATTATTTTGGACGTACCTTCAGGAAGTCTGGCTGGAGCATTGGCTTTTGTTCACTTTGGAGTACCAAGCACATACATTATTTTATCCGCATTCAGATGACAGATGGAGAAACACTCTGACAGTCTGTTCTTGAAATTATGACATAAGTCTGCTGATGTCTTCCAAAGTTTTTATGTACATAGATGTTAGAAGGGTAAATGGAATTTTTACATAACCTATAGACTGAACTTGCATCCAGAAGCAGTGTAAATGACTAGGGCTTGGTGTCAGTGTGAACCAGGATTCAGATTGCTCCACGAGTGTCTGTTAGGGTTGGTGTGAACAAAACATGGTGGTCCAGGACCGATGCCCTCATCCTACAGGGAAAGTAATGTTTATCTTACTGTTTTCTATGCACTTCTGATTCAGCCTTGCATTGTGAAAGTGTGTTGGAATCAGTCTGATGAAATTTCTATATGCTTGCGGAGACACAATGTTCAGCAACCAGTTCTTCTGGTTAGCATTGTTATTATTAAGAAAGACACTACCTGGTGCCAGTCTTTAACTGTTGAGTGGAAAAAGAAACACAGCTTCATTTCTACTGCTGTAATATTTTTAATAGGTGCAGTGATCATTACTAATGATGTCACACTATTTTATTGTAGGTTACTTACGAAATTGCTGGTGCAGTGGAAAAAAATAAAGATTCCCTTTCACAAAATCTCATATTTGTAATGAAAAGTAAGTAAATGGCTTTGTGGTTGCTGTTGTTGTTAGATATCAAGATGTTACAACTGGACTTTGATTTTCATTTTTTAAGATAGTGCATACATATTTTTATTTCCAGTAAAACAAATAAATAAATAAATAAAAAGTCATCCTCATCTTCACTGCTTGAGTATGGTTTTTAAAAGCAGCATCACCTGGGTATTCTTGTTTTCCAGTGAATAGATATGAATCTTCATTGAAATACAAAATTAAATACCTTTCCACGTGCATATTGTATTATTATGCCTTATAATAATGCATTTCCATTTATTAATTAATGATTCATAATTGGATAATTAAAAACCTAATTCATTTACTCTTTCTATGAAGAAAAACAAAACATTTTCCTCAGGGAGATGTCAATACACTGTGAGATGTTGTTTGTTCCAACTAGTACAGTCTTTCACTTAATATCTTTGATTCATATTTATTTCAAAAGGAACAAAGATCTTTTGGAAGCAGTATTTGTCTTCCAAATCAACCCTACTGTTACAGTTTATTGTTTTTTAGCAATTTTACTGTGAATCTAAACTAGTAAAATAATTGATGCTTGTTAAAGGCAAATAGCAGACGTGAAGGCTTAGAAGAGAAATGAAAGAATTAATCTTGACTATAATCCTGTTGATTATAGTTTAAAATACGTTCCTGTTCTTACTATTGGAATTTACATGATAATGTACCAAATAGCTTAAGAAGTTTTATCATCAATTTCCAGTGTATTCTACAGGAGAGCATTCTTCCATTCTCTCCGTTTCCTTTTGCATCATTGTTGCTATTTTGTGTAATAATCTATGCAGCTGTTAAAAGGGAGAAATGGAGAATTGGATTGCTTATAAAATATTTGATTTGCTGAGAGTGAGTATATATTATTAACAAGTCAAATAATAGTAAATATAATTAATGGAAAAATTCTGAAAGCAGAATATTTAAAAGGATCTAAGTGACTTAAGGGCTACATTCCTTCTTTTTTAAGTGACTTAAGCTTTTCAAACTTAATACTATTGATTGTCAGAGACATTTTTCCTTTCGTGTCAATTTCTTAAGGTATGTAGATGTATAGCTTAAGTGCTTTCTTCTTTTGTTTTTCATTGAATTTAGTTTCCTTACTTAGCTAAAAACTTTTAAATACACTAACAATAAATGTCAAAGTCATTTTCATGTGTATGTTTGAAGGTGGAGCATGTATGTCCTGTACATGAACCAGGAGATACTATTAACATAGTTTTTATCTATTTTGACTTGAAGGGCATAATTTTAATGTCTTTCCTAATGCTATCTATTAATTTGCCCGTATTTAAAAAATGGAATATGTCTACCAATTTTGGTGAAAGTATCTTTTTCATAACTTTGTTATTAGTGCTAAGTCAGCAATAATAATCACAGAAAAGAAGAAACATCTATTATATTTAAACATCTAGTAAACATATATTTACTCTGCTATTAAAGAGCAAACTGAAGATTTCTACTTGTTATGCTAAACTTAATGACATTTTTAACAACCTTTATTTCATTTATCCTTTAACTAGAATTATTATAAAGTACCCTATCTATCTTAAGATTCACGGTTTTTGTTTAAAAACATCCCATGAAAGTAATTTGTTCTGTATTATTTATCACACTGCATCAAAAATGTGTGGCATTATTATTTTTTTAATATTTTAAGTGTGATTCTGATGTTAAGAAACATGAGCTTAGCTTGCTATAGTTCTGTCCTTCACCTAGCCTTTTTTTTTTTTTTTAATTTAGTCTATTCCTGTGCTATTTTTTATATAATTGTTTTCATTTGGTACAGTGACTGACCAAAATTAACTGCTGTCAAGTGCCTTGATCATTTCTAAATGCTACTTGTTGGATAAACAGTGCATCATGCATCTCTTACATTGCTTTAATAGATAGATATATTAGTAGTCAGTAGTGGAATGAAAATCAAACATGATCATAACATACGTGATTAAGTTTGGACAGATCATAGCATAAGAGGTTTTGTTTTCTGTCCTGTTTTGTTTAGAGTAGGACCTAAGTAGTTTTAAAAAGAATGTTACCAATGACTGACATTCTTAGGTATTGAGTGCTCTTTGGTAACTATCATCGCATATAATAATAGTTTTTGGGGCATCCATTTGTTTTACACATTTTTTTAACTGTCTGTTACCATATGCATCTTTTTAGTTCCTTTACTTATATACTTGTTAAACTGTATTTTATTTTCGTGCATTAATTTCTTCTTTTTTCCTAGCCAGTGAAAATGTAGTCATCAATCAATTGTTCCAGTCCAAACTGACACAGACTGGATCACTTATTCCTCCATATCATTCCCTTAAGTTCAAAGGATGTAAAGCAGCTCTGCTGAATAAAAAAACATCAGTAGCCTGTGCAAGTGGAGAAACGAAGAAGTACGTGGAGCTCAGCAAGGTAGTAATTTCTGATACTTTTGTGGTTCTGTATGAAGACCAACTCTGTAAATGTTTTAAAAAATATTGTTATTTTATATTGTCACTTGCATATGTATCTCAGATGATTTGAAAACAAAGTGAACTTGGACATTTCTGAACTTGCCTCTTTTTCTGCTAGCTGTCAGCCCCAGAAGTAGAAAAGCAAAACAAACAAAACCAAACAAACAAAAACCTTGGTAGGGTGTTATAATGTAGTTGGTAATGTCACATGGGGCACCTCTCTTTTGCAGAGAAATCACGTGGTTTACAGTCAATTCTTGATAGAGCTTTGGGATTCCTCCTTCTAGAAAAGAAGCAAGTAGTTCCCCCAGTGCACCAGCTGCTTTGCCAGGCTTCTTCAATCCTGCAGCTTTATTTTTGGCTTACAGCTGCACAAGATTGATTCTACCACAGGATTAAGGAGCTTGTTCTCACGTGTCTTTTAGAGGGCTTTATGCAAGCACTTCCACAGCATAGAGATGGGTGTTTCCTCACAGCCTTACTGCTGATGGTACTGTAATTCTTGTCTACTGTTCTTGTCAGTAATCTCAGTGGAAAAACATAAGTTGAAGTGAATGGTGTTGGTTTAAGGATATATTTAGCAAACAGCTGAGGCATCACAAGGTGCATTTAGGTGCCTTTCTGCTGTAGTAACAGCTTCCTAAAGGAAGTTTTCTAAGCTTTTGAAAAAGATCCTAGTCCCATACATGGAAGGAAGCATGAAAGGCATGTCTGAGTTAGAAGCCTAATGAAGCTGAGAGGAAACACCACGCAGCTGGGACCTCTGAAGCCATGAGGCTTTTCACCAGTCCAAAATAGCTTTTAACCAGGAGTTACTCTCTTGAGAGTGAGATAAGGTGTTCAAATTCCTTTGGGAAGGACAATAAATTATGTCAGATCTTCCAGATTCGGTGATAATGGTTTCAACTATTGTCTATTAGATGGAAGGTGATTAAGACATTCATCCTTCATCTGTCCACAGAGGCAAGGATTGCTTGGTTTCCTGAAAGTAGGCTTTGAGATGGACTATGAAAATAAGACAGTACACTACTTAGTCTGTAGATACTAAGTTGGCCTAATTTGAGCAAGGTAGTATGCTGCCCTGGATGACTGAAGCATAGCATAATATATCTAGGCTGTTCCAGTGCCAACACTACTACTTTTTTGGAGTAGACACCTGATGAGGGAGCTGGAAGTAGGTAAGTGCTTAATTTCTTTTGTGGATCGAGTCCACATCTCTAACTGTCCTTTCTCACTTAATTTCTTCCCTTCACCAGCATAGCCTTGAAAGTCCACTGTGATAAGCTAAAATTATGTGATTGTTTTGTTGCTGTTATTGTAATTGAAAATGCAGTGTAATGGAAATTTTTTATCAGCTTAGAATTGAAATGAATATGTTTTGGAAAATCGTAACTACTGTATTTTTATTGGATTTTATCCTGAGGGAAAAGGCAACAAAGGAAAAAAAGAAAAAAAAAAAAAAA
>VXAB01000291.1:270550-371579 GCA_013399175.1 Odontophorus gujanensis
TTTTATCTTGAGGGAAAAGGAAAAAAAGAAAAAAAAAAAAAAAAAAAAAAAAGAAAGAAGGGAGAGGAAGAAAAAGGAAGATGGACATCAAGACAAGAATTATCAACTAGAGGATGTCATTTCTAGCTGAAATCTGATACATATACATATGATACTGTATAATGTGTGTTATAATTTGATGAGAAATACAAAGTGAAAGGTATTCATGCTGCTGTGTATGAGTATTCCAGACTCCTCAATATCCAGGAGAAGGAAAGCCACATTCGAGTCCAAAGGTCACATACGAGTTGGTTATGATTTCCTTGTCCTTTCAGCTTTTCATCTGCCATTTTAACTATTTCCTGGGTTATATAATTACAGATTTGTCTGTAGATGGCCATGTATTTACCTACTGTTAGACCTCTCAGGTCTAACAAGTGACTTTTTCATTGTTTTGGAATGTGTTGTCATAGGGAAGGGTAGGCTACCTCTTTGAACTCACCACTCTACTTTTAGTAGGATCCAAGAGAACAGTGAATCCATCTCAAAATAGACATGAAAGCTGGTAGACCAAAAACTGGTCATAATTCTGGAGTGCAGGAATGGGGGTCTCAAATCTCTGTGATGTGTGAAGGCTGTGTTTCTTTTTCACATAAAACAAAAAATATTTTCATTATTGCTCTCACAACTCTCTTTTGCTGATGTCAGCTCTTGTGCTCTTTTTCTGTAATCCTTTCCTAGTATATGATGTTGCTTTCCCCTCCCTTCCTTTGGAAGAATCAGTGGGCTTCACAGTTCAAATAATATTAGCTGAGTCATGTGAATCCATGTCACTAGCAAAAAGCTCTTCTCATCATTGACATTTCATTGTTGGTTTTAGTGATCACTTTGCTTCATTGACTGTTTGTTGAAGAGCTTCTCTGTTGCAAAACCTATGCTATGTCTTTTGGTTAAAGCTTTAAAATGGTGTGTTGGTGAAGAGATTTTTAGGAGGCTTTGGCTTCTTAACAGAGATTGCTGAGTTTTATATACATATATATTATTTCTGTATGTTAGAGGTATAATACTTTTCACCTTAAAACTATATATTCAAGAGTAATAGAGAAGCACAGCTTCAGTGATGTACCCCTGCTCTTAAACCATACCTAACGATGTCAAGGAGATTGTTTTGAATTTGTTTTTGGTTCTTGCTTTGCTTCCTTCCTTTTCTGTCTCTCATACTGAACCAAATTCCTATTTCCCGTGGGAAGTTTATGCAAAACAGGGCAGCTGGCAAAAAATTTAGCGTCCAAAGCTTTTTTCCTGGCTCCTTCCACTAACTCAGCTAATGGTCTAGAACTAGTGATTTCATTTGTTGTGGGAGATGGGTGAGTACAGAGGTAACTTACTGTTGTTATATTCTTAAAACGTTTCGTGAACATTGTCTGAGAACTATCATAGTCATGCTAGTGTTTTGGTTTCTTTTTTATGAGACAACTTGTAGCAAACAGCTTGCTTTTACTTTTCTGCCTTTAAAATCTTATTGCATCCTATTAAGTGAGATTAGAAGTAAAATAAAAAAATCTCCAGAATCTAGCATAGTGGGTAGAGAATTGCTAACGCTGCAATATTTTTAATGGAAATAGGCCTTGGAAGCCAAACTGTGGAAATGGACCCTTTTTTCGAGCAATAGAAAAATTGCAGGACTAGGCCAGAATGTGCTGACCTGATAGAAAGGGATTTTTATGGTGTAAGTGGACTCAAGAAAGGCAATAAAAAGAAAAGTCAAAGGTGAAAAGGCCTTGATACAGAAGTTGGAATCAAAAAGCTTGGCCAAATCCTACAGTGCTTTAGTTTTTCATTCTTTCTGCAGAAAGTTTAACAAAAAAGATAATAGGACCTTTTATAGGGTGCTTATTTCTTTTTTGTCTCAAAGATAGGAAGTAGAACAGTATAAAATAAATTCATTCTCTACTACCAGCTCCTGTGTGTGGGAAAGATAACATTGGTTCTAACATAATATGAGGTTATTGATAATTTATGGCAAACAGACAAAAATTACTTTAAAAAAAGTTAAACTACATTCACATTCCTGTACAACTACATTGTACAGGAAAATAAGTTTTTCAAAATATTCATATTATTGGTTTGCCTTCAACATTTTGGCCCCTCACTACAAGAAGGCCATTGAGGCCGTGGAGCGTGTTCAGAGAAGGGCAATANGTCTATTTTCTAATTACCTTTGCTTACATTTAGCCATTTAAGCATCTGCCAAAGACATAAGGAAGCTTTTCAGAGAGTTACAGAATGGTGCTACTAATATGCAGACTGTATGGGATACTGTCTGCACAAGTTCTGCTTCTACAGTAGAATTCCAAACCATATGGCTTTGCTCAGTTATTCGGAGAAAGAATTCTATCTTCACAGCAGTATACAGCTGCTTCTGAAATCAGAATTTTATTGTCAGTCATACCTCCACAGCCACTTGAGGGTTTTATCCTCTTCCCCAATTCTGTCTGATGACCAAATAATTGTTAATGACATACTGTTTGTGTAAATGTTTACCCTTCTTATCAAATTGTGTAAGAATGAAAGCAAATTGTTAGTGCCCGTCTTGAGTAAAAGATACTGTTGTGTGCTTTTCTTTCCCACAGCTGTTGAAAAAGAAAGGGACATCCCCATTTCTTCAGAAACTGGAACGAGGGGGCCCAACCACTGTGGCAGTACAACTCAGGGTTAGTAAACATTTTCTGGACTGAAAAAAACAACAACAACAAAAAAACCCCACATCATAACAACAACAAAAAAAAAACAACACAAAAAAAGGCAGAATTACTCTCTACAGATTACAATGGCAGAAAAATCATTTTTTTGAGTAAGCCACTTACATGACTGGGACCTATCTTTTGAGAAACTTATTTTAAAGAGTTAAAAGAGCATATGTTTTGTGCAGTTGCCTTTCCTGCACAATAATGATTGAGAACTGTTTGTTTTTTTTTCCACAGAAATCACTCTCAGATATCATCGGGAAGCTACAGAACTGCACACCACATTCTATTCATTGTATAAAACCTAATAACTCCAAGTTGCCAGATACTTTTGACAACTTTTATGTGTCTGCTCAACTGCAGTATATTGGTGTCCTAGACATGGTCAAAATCATACGATACGGATATCCCTTTCGTTTCTCTTTCACAGACTTCTTGTCAAGGTAAATTAAGTTTTATATAAGGATTTTCTTACCTACAGTACAAACCCTTCTGTCATGTTCTGGTAGTGCTTGCAGTGTTGTTGTGTTGATGGGTCTTTCAGACTTCATCAGAAAAATCATGTCTGCTGGCTAAGCATATACGGTTGTTACTTTTAATGACAGGAATGATGAACTTCATGGAAACATATTTATAAATATCTTTAAAAATAAAAAAGTATTCAGTGTGAGACAATTTCATGAAATAGTCGTAGGTATGCAGTTTTTATTATTTATATGTTTTATAAAATAGAAAATATTGCATATTGTCCCCAAACAATTAAAAAAGAGAAACAGTTTCCTTTTTTTTGGTTTATCAGTGCAGGTGTCTCTGATTCAGTGTTTGTATTTCATGTGTTATGATTTGCTTCTGCATGCTGATGAGTGGAATGATGCTCATACCACAACTCCATTTTTGTTATTTATATTAGAAATTAGTGGAAAATTCAATTTTTATTATTGTTGTTATAACTGACATTTTGAATTAATGTGGAACGTGAGAGATAAATGTCACTGTTTCTGGGTGAAGACAAACTCTTTCCTCATGCCTATTTCAGTGTTTTGTTTTGTTTTGTCTCACTTCCATTCTCAAATACTTCAACAATTAAAAAGCACTGTCTTGTCAAAGGGATATAAGTAATGAAACCTTGTGCACACAGAATCATAGAATGACTTGAGTTGGAATGGACCTTAAAGACTATTCAGTTCTTCTCCTTTACCCTGGGGCCTCTTTTTTTCCCTGATAAAGTGTTCCTCTTCAGTCTTCCTTTAAGTGTTAGAAGGCAACGAGATAGTCCTGTAGCCTTCTTTTCTCTAGGCTGAACAACCCCAGCTCTCTCAGTCTGACTGCGCAGGAGAGATTCTCCGGCCCTCTGACCATCCTCATAGCCCTCTTGGACTTACTCTGACAACTTCTTGTCCTTTTTGTACTTTAGTACTGCAGATTGGGGTTTCATGAGAGTAAAGCAAAGGGGAAGAATCACCTCCCTCACAATGCTGTTGCAGTTAGAATTCATGCAGTTTTGGCTTTCTGTTCTGCAAGTGCATATTGCCAGCTTGGTTTTTTTTTTTTTTTTTTCATCAACCAAGTCCTGCTCTTAAAGGGCTGCTTTCACATGTCTCACAGACGTGTTCATTCTCTCTGAAAAGATTTACACTCCCCATGGCTCACCCCAAGTGGTGAAAGAATTACTTACTATTACACTGGGGAGACAGAAAAGCAGAGGAATTCAGTATAATGCAGAGGGAAACGGTAAAAATAGGCAATTTGCCTTTCTTAATTCAATGATAGAGGCACCTCAGTATAATGGAATTTGCATGTACCTTAGTATTATCTTGAATGCTCTCTAAGAAATTGAAACCTAAATAATTTTTTGTGTTATTTTATCAGTCTGTGCTGTGTGCTTGTCTGTAAAAGCTAAATACAGTAAGGGCTCTTGATTTTCATGTAGGTTTTCTCTTTTATAGAGGAGGGCTTCCTCCACATTTGAGACAACTAGCAGGTTTTTTTTAAATCCTTGTGATGGGCTGAGTTGCAGTTGTGTTGTTCAGCTGCAAAATGTATTTTATTAGTGATGCAAGGAAGTCTTGTTTTTCTAGAGCTAAATGTACTATATAGTTATCCTGGGTTTACCTGGCCTGAGAAGTAAATATTAATGGTGGGTCTAAAAGCACTGTATAAAATCAAAGATTTGTGTCTCAGATCCCAACCTGAATTCCTAAGTGTCAATGAATTTCTACCCTTCCTCACCCTCCTGTCAGTCTCCATCCATTTACATTTAGGGTCTTCCTTATTGGTAATGTGGTCACAACAAAAGAGTTAAAAAAAAAAAAAGCTAATTAATGACAAATTCAAAACCCTTTTTTTTGTTGGTTAATAAAAAGATAGAATGTTTGTATTAGGAGCCTTTGTGGTGAAGGGGAAAAATGGGAAGAATATCAGAGAAACTGCATAGTCTGTCAGTAATACAGAGAGAGCCATTCCTTTCTTAATTGGATGAATTTGAATAAATTCCTATTGATGTTTTGTTAGGGAATAATATGACTAGTCCCACATTTGAATTCCTCTGATAGCTAAGGAAAGACAGTAGCTAAGGAAAGGTCATATTCTGCAAGAGCACTTCTTCCTGGACTACAAGACTTAGTCATTATTTCTGTTGCTGTCCTTTTTAGACTTATTACTTCTCCTTCTGTATTATCAAAATGAACGTTGGCAGCTGCTAGATGAACCCCTCAATCACCAAGGTTTGCTGATCAGAAGAGAAATCCTGTAGAAAATCTCGTTCTTAAGTGGAAGCTGTGACAGTTACTGTCAATGAATATGTAATAAAAATGGGAATTAATAAGGTCAGATGTTATTAAGTACTGTAAAAACAGGCAGCACTAAGTTGATTGTAAAATGATATATGTTATTTTAGAGCATCTGCCAACTCCAGCTGCAGTGTTTCTGCTGAATTTGCCTGCAGTGTTGGCTCAGTTTCTAAAGCTCTTTGAGTAGAGAGACAGAAATCAGTCTTTGCCTTAGCTTTAAACTAAAAAGCTTAAACAGAATGCATTTTGAACTGCTGGAAAAGTTTGCCCTTATCATTGATGTTAATATCTCAAGGGTCTAGATTTTGAAGTTACTTTTAAGACAAGACAGAAAGTAGCAAGAGCAACACTGTGAAGAGTTCAAAGTTTCCAATTAGCAGCCAAAATTGTGTGCATAGGTAAAATATTCTCAAATATAATTTTCCTGGAAGAAGGAAAACAATGAAATAATGACAGAAGTAGAAACTGTTCACACAACTTCCTCAGAGCACTAATGTTTTCTCAAACTTGTGCATGGCTATCAAAACAGGTCATAATTCAGAGATAGGAGGTGGGAAGCATTTTCCTGTCCTCTCTTAAAATTAAATGTGTAGGTCTAGCCTAGTGTACGTCACCCATATGTAGGCAACAAGGATAACTGAATACTCATAAGGAGCAATTCAGCACCATCTATCACTCACAAGCATCCAAGTAAAAAAAAAAAAAAACCAAAAAAACCAGCAGGTTACTGTTTCTTTCCAGCATTTAGCATTTTCTTATCTTATTTAAAATGAGGTTAATACTACTCAAGATAACCAGTAGGCACTTTAGTAGGGACACAGTGATTTGCTTTTTCTAAAACTCTGTCCAATGGCAAGGAAAAAAAACAACAAAAAAAAGTAAGTATCCATTATGTACTTTCTACCAATATAGGATAAGAACTGTGGGGAACAGACAGAGCCCAGTTGTACAAGTCTAATATCTAGCACCTAATCTCTTTGCATCAATTAATAAAATGGATTCTGGCTGACTTCCGTGTCATTCACCTCACTTGGTGCTCAAGAAGACATGTAAAAGTCATTTGGAATATAAATTTTTAACAATACTGATAGTGATCAAGGACTCATCCTGGGTAATGAACTGAGCTTATATTTCTTGTTCAGTGAAGTAGAATGCAGCTTTTCAGGCATGGTGAGGAAAAAAGAAAGAGGCACAAAGGTTTTCTTTTTCATTCATTCTCAATATTTGTATTTTGGCACCATCCTCTTCAAATGACTGTGTCTATCATTAATGTTTTGTAAATTAGATTAAAAAAAACAAAATTGTTGTTGCTCCCTTTTAATTCTTTAATGTGGTTCATTAAATTTCTGAACCATACTCAGTGCTTTACCTTGTTTTAATTTCCTGGGGCAAGGAAGAGTTTATGAACTATCTTCCACCTTAGAGATTAAGGTACATGTGTCTCATGTAGGTCTTGTGTCTGGAAGCCTGCTTTGCAGTTGGAGACTGCAAGGTCCTATTGTTTAGGTCCTAAATGTAGACAACTTTGTTAGCCTTCCCTGCCTGTTTGCAGCACACTTATAGAACTGTTAGACCCCAGAATAATCTCTACATATTATGTAAACTGGTAGGAAAACTGAAACTTTCATTTAATAGCTGATGAGTACTGCAGAGTTTCTATGACCAAAAAAATGTTGTTGAGAAAGCTTGAATAATTGTCTGCTAATCTGATGTTCCTTGTCTTTATTTCTGCACTTTTTGCACTTTTTTAGTGTTTCTTTGAATTTTAAAACTATCTCTCAGGCTTCTAGAGTGTCTTTTCTGGAGTCTTTCAATTTTCACTGTTTTTTTTTTAATTTTTCTTTTTTCATTTTGCAACTCACATTCTGCTTTGAATAGCTGCTCAAGGAAGAACACAGAAAATTTCATGCTGTCATGGAGAGCCTATAGGCTGTATGTAAGGACACAGGACATAGTAGAGATAAATCTACAGAATGGTATGATTCACCATTTCCAGTTGTCTAATGGAAATGGTTTGAAATGAATCAATCTAATCCAGTTGTACCTATGCACATGCAGTCATGCAGACAGTTATTTATTCGAACTGGAAGACAGTCATGTCAAAGTTTGGAGGCATAATATTAGACCTTCTTTTTGTACTTAGCTAATCTTATTTTTCACTATGAACGGGATATGTTGAATATTTAAGTTATAACATAATCTATGTGGGGTCAGTTAAAAAACAGAAATTCTTAAAGAACACAATTCTTTGAAAATAGAACATTAAGAAGTGTTAACATTATAGTTGTTTTCTTTCCTTTTCTTTTAAAGTGACTTTAAAATAGATGGCAAAACATCTGTCTTAATAGAAAATATTTGGAAAGAACATGTGGAATACAATGATACCAGATTTTCACAGTAATAGTAGCAGTGAGAGTGAAAAAAGTATTTTTAAAACGTTCTAATTACAGGTTTTCCTCATTGTAAGTATGGAGTTTGTAGAAGTTAAATGTAACTGCAGATCTTGAAATCTGCAGTTCTACTGAAGGCTGGATTCATTGATAACAAAATTCTCTAATAGTATCCTGGTACAAAATCCAAAATGGCTTCAGAGAACTTAACAGTTGCTAACTCATCCAGACAGCTGACTTTGATGGGAGATCATTCTGATGAGCAACCTTTTTGACCATGAACATTTAAGTTCATGGCAGTATTATATCATTGTCTAGTAACATTTGGCCTTCTGTAACTAGCATAAAGCCATTATGAATAACTTTTGTAAGGTTTTGATCAAATTTGTAGTGTTGGCTGATGCGGCATCGCACAAGTGTGTTATGTTTGTGGATTTTTTTTGTAGGACTTATCTTTGCGTATCCCAGTTCTCTTTGTTCAGAAGCGTTGTGGTGTTCAGTTCTTTCAGTCTATCTTTTTCATTTGGAGAGCACAATGTGATCATCTGTGAATTGAAAAATAAGACAGCAAATCATTTCAGAGTCCCATGAGCAAGTTAAGCAGGTTAAGCAGTGAGAATGCCCACTTTGCAACTACTGGTAGGTAGTTAGTCTGAGTGGGTTTTTTTAGCTTTATTGTTTGCTATACAGTAATATCTATATATATATTTTTTTAATAGAACAGTGCATTGGTATGCACCATGATGGCTTAAATGCTTGCAATGAGAGCAAGATATAATCTTAACTGCTGTTAAAAAGCAATACTGCATTTAAGTAGATGTGAGTTGGCACCATTGTACCAATTTATACCAAGTGACAATCTCAGTATCATGTAGATTACTGCTTTGGACCCAGAGCTGGAATTCATATTTCCAATTGATATAATAAATTGGATGAGCGTTTTTGTTTGCCTTTCTTTTTGATTGCAAGAAAAGATGAGTAAATGAAGTATTTTGAAGTCATCATTTTGAGAGTGCTTTTAACACAAATTCATAAAAATGGTAATGACTAATTTCCAGTAAAGAAGGAAGGTCATCAACAATGCTTAAAACTATGATTTATAAAAAGACTTATCTTTTTAGCAGTTTTGGTAATCATCAAATTCTATAAAGAAATTGTCTTAATAATTGCGCAGAAGTATTAAAATGTTAAAAAATGTGGAGGTCTTTTGGAGGAGACTCCTTTTATTTATGTATAGCTAGATGAAACATAAAAGAAAATTTGATGTCCTAAAGGTCAAAGACAAACTTTGGCCTTGGGCTTTCAAAAACATATGAATACGAAGGAATGGAGAAATTTGGACCCTTAAGATTTCATTAAAAATATTTCTATGAAGTTCCAACACTAATAGCACTACAAATAAAGGTTTTATTTTTATTCATTATTTACTACTATATTATTACTGTTTTTCTCACACTCTAAGTGCTCCTTGTCCTCAAAAACCTCAGCTGAACTGGGCTTCAAACTGTACTAGAGTGGGGGCTTTTCAGTGTATCATCTTTGTACTTTTTTGCTCACCTATTTGATAACGAAGCCCAGTTTGGAATAATTTATGGCAGTATCAGAATTATGCTAAATTATTAATCTTTTGTTAAATCCTGCTAATGTAAGAGATTGATTATATTGTAAGGGATGATCAAAACTGAGAGTCTACTGATTATCTCCCTGGCAAACCACATATACTGGAATTGGTGTACATCACCTAGGGATTTGCCTAGATGTGAGTAGGTATTGGGAACTGTGTTAGAGGTTGTAGGCCATTTGAATAAACTAAGTAGCTGTGTATGTTAAACATACACTAAATGTTGATAGAATGCTATGTTTTACCTCAATTAGTGATGTTTCTTTGCAGCTGCTAGGCTTCATTTTCTATGTTGTTGTTCTTTAATACTCAAAATACAGAAAATAAATTGGATAATGTAACTACTAACAAGTAGTTAGCCTACACTATAGAGAAATGGGGACTTTAGGATATGATTCAAATGGCTAATCTTGGGTTTCCCTGGTATTGTTTTTTTTGGTAGTCACAGGGTTAGTCTAGATTTCATCCATAGCAAGGAATAGAGTAAAATAATTTTAACAGTACTCCAAGAAAAAAGCAGAGAATGTTGTGAAGTTAAAGCAGAAGCAGCTGTTGAAGTTAAGCCGTGGTACCACCAGTTTTCCAGACCATAGAATAAGCAGTATCATACATGCTAAATAGCAGTCCTCATGCTACATATCACAGAAATGGACTGTGAGAATGATAAAGTAGTTGGTGTTTGTGGGGCTCACTGACACAATGCACAAATGAATATAAGAGAAAAATTTGAGCAGACTTCTCAGTGGTTGTTGAGATGTCTAGCTTTGTTTGTTACTTAGAAGGAAAAATATTATATATTATATTTTCCAGTCATCTTCTAAGCTTTATAACACAGCTCTCGTTTTTTAAAGCAATTGTAAGTGGATGTAAACTCTGTAGTCATTTCACTGAAGTCAGCCGAGTTAGTTGTGTTGGTCGTCTGCCTAGAGTTCTACAGGACTGGCACAAAAAGGGGTCCCTTGAGTGGTGGGATGTAACTCAGTGATAAAATACACAGATACAGGGAAATAAAGGTGGCATGGTCAGTCTTATGGCTGACAGTTTATAGCTTCTGAATGCACGGTGTCCAATCTGAATAATCTTTCAGTTTTATTTATATTTCATATAGTATGAAGTGTATAAATCTTAGTGGAACTTCCTACATGGAGTTGATTTTTATTTTTATTTTTTTTGTGTGCAATACAGCACATCATGTTCTTTAGGTTATTTTTTTCTCTCCATTTCTACATGTATGTTATCCTATTTAGATTCATTGTCTTATGCAACTATAAATGTATAGGACATCAGCAAAAACAATTCTGGTTGATGTGCTCCGGCAGTTACAGTCATTTTCTTTATTTTAACTTAAAGAAATATTTGTGAATTTTTAAAATGTTTATTATTTCATTTCCCAAGTTACACGCCACTTGTGGTACCTTTGGACTGACATTCAGCTTCCGCTGTCTGAATTTGATATTTCTTATCCCTTATGTTTAACTAAACATTTATTAAATCACAAAATAACCGTTACTCTATGATATCCCTATAATACGTATACATATTTTACATCTGTGAATTTAAAAGCTCTTGCTGTTTCTAATCATGGAGAAAAGCTCCCACAGAATGCTGAAATTCCACAGTGTAGGGTTCCACCTAGAAAGTGGATTATGAATATAAGTAAAAGAATATTTGCATACAGATGTGAATACTGAAGGCTCTTGAGCCATATCCCAACAAGGTTTCCAAATCTCTGTGCCCATAACAATAACATGAATTATTATATCATTAATCGTTAATGTTAACAATAACCTTAATTGTTTTCAGAATTTTGTTGTTTCAACCGTTCTTGAGTACTTCACAATTTGCTGACTACCCCTAATGACAAAGATAATGGACTTGGATTTATATACGGTAGTAAGAACTTCACTTAAATACCTGCCGCAGAAATAAACCTGTTAAAAGAAAATATTATCAACCACTAATCCCTTCAATAATCCTTATACATTGAAAGCCTTTTAAGGAAATACCTATTAAACTGTTAACTCTACTGAATTAATACAAACAGGCTATCTTTAAAATAAACATTTTAAGCAAGTAACTGTGAACACATTAGTTTATGCTAATAGCACTGTGCAAGAAGTTTGAATTATCTAATTATGATGCAAATTGTCACATGGGTAGATTAATTTTGCTGTATAGCTTTAAAATCAGTTCTGTGCATTCAGTGATTAATTAAATATAACAGTGTGCTTTTGGTGCCTAGAAAATATAATTAGTTGCTTTTGACTGCTTATGTGTCTGTTCATCTAGCTTGTATAAACGCAGTCCAAATGCCCCACAGTCAGAAGCCACGGTGACCCTCCTGCTGTTTTTTTATTTCTGTGGTTCTGCAGCTGTTAAATTCTTTCCACTCAACTCAGACATTCAAGGCACCCTTTTTCTCCTTAGCTGCATCCTGATATTCTTTACAATTTAATCTTCAGCACAAAAATCTGTAATGAGACCTCCTGAAGCTAGACTTCGTAGTCAGACAGAATAATAGTAGGCGGTTAATACTGCAGACATCTGAGAGTAAACAAAATCTCATGCAAGGGATATGTAGGTTAATCAGTGGATATTACTTTGTGTTTTTTTGTTTGTTTGTTTGTTTGTTTGTTTTTGCTTTTCTTAGACCAGTGTTGCATTAATTTAACATAATCGATTGCAGAATTATCCTTGCTGTACTCTATAGTAAATGAGAGCAGAATCTGTTCAAGTGCTGATACAGTAGCCCAAGGGAGCAACCTTCAGATGTCTTGAAAAATACTGATTTTTTTCAGCAGTAAAATTTGTCTAATTGTTACATGGTATGAGCCAAAAGAATCTCCATTACACTGAGTGATACTGCTCCTGGAGTTCATAGGGCACAAGGGAAAATCGCACAGAAGAGGTATAGGTAGTGATGATCTTCCAGATAAACTATTCTGCCTGTATGGTTTCAGAAGGTCCCCGAAACCTTCTTTGTAAACCTATTCTACCTCTTCTGATTTACTGGAAAATGTCTCGGAAGGATTTTGTGTTGTTTCTGTTATTTGGTTTCACGAAAGAGGAAAAAAAAAAAGCAAAGAAGAAATAAAGGATCATCTAAATGGAACATAAATTTTATTCCTCTTTGCTTTAATATCAGTTTTGCTCTTTCACTCTGGTTTTGCCTTCTGCTTCTATCTCGGTAGACTTCCATATAGACTTGGAAGCAACCAGGGAGCCAAGGAAGCAGCAGTCCCTCTGGTAACAGGAGACCGAATGGGAAACTGCAAGCCCAGTTTGGCTGCAGCATTGCAACTATCACATCACTTTTTGGAAAAGGCCCTGTGTATTTTTCAGGAAAAGTCTGCCACGAGTCATTTTGCTTTCCACAACCTATTTCAAGGTTTTCAGTCTTCCAAAAATTGAGATAAGAGCTGGGCCCAAGCATGTCCTTTTCTGAAGACCATTTCAGAGTTCTTTTGTAATTTCTCCCCCCTTGTAATACAACATCCATAACTGTGCAGACCCATAGACCACCAGTTGCAGCCTGGTCATGTGCTCCTTGAAGGATGGCTTTCTATCCAAAGCTAGCCTACTGGTGAGCCCCAGGCCCAAAGTTCCTGGAGGCCATGTGTGCAGAACTATGGTAATCACCAAAGATTTTGCCTTGCAGGGCTGTGATCTTAAACAAAAAAACAAACAAACAAACAAAAAAAAACTCACAGGGCAGGTTTTTCCTCTGAGATAGGGAAAGGCAGAAATTTACCTGTCTTTTCAGTCACAATTACCCTCCCACTCCCAGAAATTCCTTTGTTCTGATCTCTGTTTTTTGTTTGTTTGTTTGTTTTTGTTTTAAGAAAATAGCTTTTGATTTTCTATGATTTTGGACCTTTAAGTTTTGCAGGACTTCTGTTATTGATGCCCCGTTTTCACATGGCAGTGTATGTGGACAAGGGAAACTGGTTTAGTTACACATCACTACTGTCTCATCTCTGTTATACAGAATCAAATTAAGAGTTTGATAATGTTAAGTTTGTTCCGTAGTCAATACAGGGAAGCATTTTTCTGCTCTGTGTGTGTGTCTAAGGAATGCCCAAGCATGAAAAGGAAGTTAGCTGTGGAGAAGGCTTTTCTATCTGGAGGGAAATGTAAACGTGTAGAATTGAAGGTGTTTGTTTAACAGGAATGATAGTCCATTCGATGATAGTATTTGTGATTCAGTTGTGATATATTTCTGATTCAGTTTTTGCCAATTTTTTAAATAGATATGTTTTACATGGTTTTATCTAGATTGAACGGGAATGTCAGCTTTAAGTAAGATGATGTAAAAGTATTGTAATGCAAATCTTTAGCAGGTGTTGTGAATTCACTTTTCATTTGCATAGCTGAATCCACTAATCTCAAGAGCTGAACATTCTATTTATTATTCTGCTGCCACATTGTCTGAGATGAGGAAACCCTTGCTTAATTACATGAAGTATATGAATGTATATTCTAGGATTAAGACATATATGTTCATTATTTCTTCCCTTCAGAAATGTAAATTTGGGTATCTAGAAAAAATTGAGGATGACGAAACCTAATACAACCCATCCCCCACCCAAAAAAAAAAACACCAAAAAAACACCATAACATCCATGACATTAAGGAAATTAAAAAAATCCTTGTAAGTCATTTATCTGTCACCCACCACAAAGTTGTTTCATTATATGAGGTATTAATTTTATATATTATTTAGTCTACATTAAAATATTCCAGATGGACACTTCCTGTGCAATGTTACACTGCTTCAGTTGATTTCAAAGCCCAGATCCTCCCTCAGAAGTCTGTGCTGAGCTCCATGCGAGACAAACGGCTGACCCACATGCCCTGCAGATTTTCTGAGTCTTTTCCACTTTTGTTTCTTGCTCCTTAATATTGCTATATAGTCTCAGTTACATACCATTTATGTCACCTAAGTATATTTTCCTTTTTCCATAGGCATATTGAAGCATGCTATGTATGTTCCTTTGCCTTTATGTAAGATACGAAATTTTAATTGTTGAAGTAGGAAATTAGAATATCTCATGAGTTGGAAAGTTTCTGGCCTCTAATGGCATTAATAAAAACTCTGTGATAAAACTATTATTACTGGAAACTTTGCTGTAAGGTCACTTGCAGCATTACTGCTTTCCAGATTTCCTTCTGCCTGCAAATATCTGTCATGTTAACCCAGAGAAAATAAAACTGCTTTTATTTTATTCCAGAATGACTTTAATTTTATTGTTATTCTTAATTCCAATTGGTCTACACGTCTAGCCATTTAGTCCTATGTTGCTTGATATAAGGTTGTTGTAGATCTTTACACTAGTGTAGTAGGCAGGTACTGTAAAGTTTTGGTGTATTGCCATGTATACTTATTCATCATTGCAAACCTATCAGGCAGGTTGCACTTCAGGCATGTATTTTCATGTCCACACCAATCTGGATTATCTCTGTAAGTATGCATGAAACAAAATTGGTCCAAAAATGGTTGTTTCATACAGAGGTGAAATTTATAGCCTGTCTATACTCTTATTAAAAAAAAAAAAAAGCTGCAAATGCAATCTATTTTGTTGTAATCTGTTCTTTATAACGTCATCTTTAACTTCATGCTGTTCACGGATTTATTCTGACCAAAAGTTTGAATGCCTTAATATGTTAATCATGCTGGATAACTAGTTATTTGCATGTGTTATGTATATGGTACAGATATTTGGCTGAATAACTTTTTTTTTTTTTTTCTTGGAAACCAGAATAGTCTATTTCACCTTTTCTAATTATCTGGAATTTCCCTTGTCCTCATATTTCAAAAGTAATTAGATTATTCCTTTAATTAAAAAAAAAAAAAAGGATATATAACAACTGGAATGAGTGTGTATCCTTTATACATACATAACATGAATCAAAATTCCATCCTATTCTTTATTGGTAACTGTCTTTACAAGATTCCCATCACTTGAAAAATTTCCAGACATCCTGTATTTACCCTCTTTCTGCAGTAAATAGGTCCTCTAGATATTTCAGCTCTTACTTGATAGATTTTTCAAATACAAACCATGCCTAACCCACTCTCCCGATCCTCCTCAAATCCAAACAAACAAAACTGAGATCTTGAGTTATGAGCATATAGTGACAGGTTTTGCAAACAAAGTCCATCTCTTCCACATATGTCACAGACATAATAATACATCAAGCTGTTACTGATTGTCAAAGGAAGAAAAGAAGTTTAGAAAGAAAAGAAGTGTATTCAGCAAGACAATGCACCCTGTTTTTATTTCTCAGTGGTGACAATTTTTGCATTTCTTTTAGCATGACCCAGGTTAACTTGGATCCCCTTCATTTATTCGCTACCTTTTAAATAGATCTTACTGAATTATGCCATTTTGACTTGGCGAAGAGAATACATTGTAGTAAACACAAGAAGGAGGAAACTGCAACACAATGAGTGACACTGTCAGGACCAACTTTTTTTGTGCATAAGCTGTATTTGGATATTTAACACATAACTATGTTACTCAGCATTGTAGTAAGACAGCTTCAGTACCTGCTGTATGCAAATTTTGTTTTTGGAACAAGACAAAAATATGGAGAGAAGGACTTGCTTTCAGGAGAGATTTTAGTCCTGTTATTACAAGTTATCCTCTGAGGATATTGGACTGCAGTCAGTAGATATCTCTGACTTAGTCATTTTGAAAGACCTTACAGAAAGCATATCATATAATAAAGAAATAAAGTAGTTCTGAGTCTTCAGTTCAAGGACATCTATGTGGTTTATGTAAGCTGTTGATTTGGAGCTGCTTGTTTTTGTACCCTTTGTACTTGCAGCGTTCTTTCCATTAGTATCTTCTGTCACGTTGATGTGCTATTGAAATCGAGTGTGTGGTGTTTATTCCAACGCTTAAAGATTTGGTCTGCATACAGAACTGGGAGTACAGCCCCACAGCCTCTTTGTGCACGCTGCGTGTAAATCAATTAGCGCACTGAGCCTGAGAGCATTACTGTGGGTTACTGTGCCATAACCTGAACTCAGGAATACTCTGTCTCAGGTAAAAAAAAAAAAAAACAAACAGCCTGCTGAGTCTTGTCAGCTGTGCACTTAGGGAAGTGAGGGAGAAAATGATCAGATAAAAAGCATCAATGAGAAGTGAAAGAGAAGAGGTCAGAGCACAGTTTCTGAAATGCCAGAGGGTGCCAGCCAGGCAGTCAGTGCTCACAATGCCAGCCTGTTTAGCCTTAAGTACTTTCTTCTATTTAGATGTGTAAAAATGACGGATTGAGAATAGAAGGGTGCTAGGAACAAAGGTGGGGAAATCACACGCTGATTTCCTGTAGAGTGGATGGAGCTGGGGAGAGCTCCCTGATGGTAACTTGTAAATGGAAGGTAGGTGTGAGCAAAGGGGTCTTGCATTTCCTAATGCACACTGCATTAGTGTTTGCATGGTAGTGGAGGTGTGCTGATTCAATATAATCCTTTAAATCTGCTTGGTTTGTATTTTGTTTGGATCCATTAGTGAATTATTTGCTCTGGCTAGGCTATGAAATCTTAGTTTTTATCAGCTTCTGGACTTACCTGGGAAGGGAAAACACTGTCTGTGGTAGAGTCTAGAGCATTACACTGTCTTTATACTCAGCAGAAAGAAACAGTCTTACAGTGCACAATTCCTCTGACCTATTTTAAGCATCAAAATTAACAACATGATACCCCAAATTGTGTTTTCTGTTGTCACTTAAGAGAGGCTGTGCAACTAATTCACCAATGGAAGCTTTGCTAAAGTATATTTTACCTGACTAAAGATTTTTGTTAGCAAGCTAGCTCACTGGGTCCCTCAGGATCCTCTGATGTCTTGCAAATATTCTCTGTATTATTTATGTGGGGCAATATATATGATCTGTCAGTGAGAAGAAGCGTGGTGTTTAATTGGATTTTTCATTCACCTGAGTGAACTAGGGCTGCATAGGTAGCAGAATGCTCTGGTATGGGAAGGTTTCAAAGACTCTCAAGATTGCATTTCGCCGGAAGCACAGCCCAGTGTTTGTACATAACTCAAATTTATCTGTACGTGCCTGCACCATAAATTCCATACTTTTATTACTATTTTCTGTGATACATTAAATATGACAAATAGTAAGTTCTTTTGCTATTTCTGGGATCATGAAAGCATTAAGTTTAACAGGACATTAAATTATCTTGTCTACACAGTAACATAAGCTTCCATTCACGGTAGAAAGCATCTGATATGTTAAAGATGAACCATTTTGTGTTTTGCTAATAGCATTGTTTGTTATAAGATTTTATTTCTTTTTATGCATTGCAGGTTACTATCAATTTTGTTTTGTTTTTAACACAGTACTTACTAAGGGTACCAGCAAATTTAAAATATGAAAAATACCGTAAGTGAAGAAATTTTAAATACTTTAACTAATTAAAAATTGGGTTAAAAAATGAAAAAGACCACAAACATATAAGCTTATGAATACACCTTCACTTTTGCCTATGAGAAATTTAGGCTACCACCAACAGGTGTGGTTTGCTCATCCTCGTTTAGCCATTCGCATTACTTCCCTAGTGTCAACACTAGAGAACAAAATCAGAGAACCAATCTGGCTATAAAAATAACTACATATTTTGTGGGTTTTTTTGGTTTAGTTTAGGCTTTTTTTTTTTTTTAACAGCGGTAGACAAGATGAAATTAATTGATCTGAAATGACAGATTATGATACCAAACCTAGAGGCGCTTTTTCATTCTAGGTGCTTAGATAGACAACTTATCTGAAAAATGTAGGTAAGAGAAATAAGGAAGTTCTCATAGACCCTACTCTGTAGATGAGTCAATTGGTCAGGCAAGTAGACCTGTGAGTGAGAACCCTCCAAGCCACTGAAAGCGTAGGTCTTCAGCCTGGATTTCTCTTCTGAGCCCATCTGTGGTCAACAGAGAAGAATGCCTCCAGAGGGCAATCTCTTCTCATTTTAAGAAAAATGTGTAGGATGCTTACAGCAAGTCACTGATGGAAGGACCTGTCTTCTCAGCCTGTTGTGAGGATTAGGTGGCTAACTCAGACCAGGAATGCAGCTTTTCTATAGCTAACCTACAGAGGAAGTCATTTTGATGATAACTTACTTCTATGTTTATAAAGGAAGTTTGTGGCAGAACTGGGAAGTAAATTTAAATGTCCATAGTTAGCTCTTCCTCTGCTACCACAACCACTGGCCCACACTCTTTCTATGAAATGGGGCCTCTCTAAGGGTTATAAGTTAACTGTGAACAGTGATGGGACTTTCAGAGTGATGAAATGGAATTTCAAAGATTGTTAAGATTGGGGAAAATAAGTCGACCATTTTTGCCTTGCTTTTCATGTAATGAAAATTGACAAATCATGAAATGTGTTTGGTTATCCTTTCGAGTCTTATGATTTGGGCAGATATAAAGTAAATCTGAACCAAACTTAGAATTTTAACCTTTTAAATTCTGATTTGATGCTGCCCCAGGAATAAAATACATTTCTCTGGGTTTCTGCTGTGAGTGAGCTTCAGAGTGGCCACATTCACAGTTTTTTCATCATGGATTCTGAGTCACTGCTAAATAATCATCTTTGTTTCAGTCAGCAGCTGCTGAGCTTTCCAGTTTTTGTCTCTTTAATACCTGTGATTAGCCATGTTTTCTAAGAAAATTCAGTTGGTGCCAGTATGGAAACAAGATGGCCGCAGCCTTAGTAACAATCCATCAAGCAAACGTCTTTGTGACCATGGCTGGGCTAATGGGAAACTAGAGTTCCCAGTTTTCTACTGTAAATGTTAGACTAATTGGAAAGGTCTCCAGTGAAGTTTGGCCCCTTCAAACCAGCATTCCTGCAAACATTTATTTGGCAGAGAAACAATTCCTCTCGCATTTCATTTACTGTCATAGGCTAAGCCATAGAATCCTCAGCAGGATTTCTACCAAACCAGTTGACATTTCCAGACTGCAAGAGCTCTGTGCAGCTCCAAGACACTGGAAGTGTAGCTTCAGTTTCACAGTGGTTTGCCTGAGGAAATTACTTTGAAGGTGCTATGGCTTCTGGGGCCACTGATGTCCATGGAATCACTCCAGCCCTGCAGCTCTGCCTGTCACAGTGAGTGGGCTCAGAACAGCAGGTCTGGGCTGTACTAGAGTGATAGGTGCTTTCAGGTGCTAAAGTACCAAACAAATAAAAAATCATGGAATGTAGCCGGCACACTAACTTCAGAATGTCACTGTGTTTCATTGGTAAATTAATCATGTGACCTATTTGCAAAATCTTTCCCTTTCTAAAGTTGTTTTTTTAGAATGAAAAAACATTCCATCTTGTTACATCTAGTTATATATAGACTGAGATATGCCTTCTAGAACAGATAGTAATACATAGCATCAAGATTTGGAAAATTTATGAGTGTCATAGTACTATGTTGTAATAACTTAAAATCTAAATGCTGTACATTATTTGACTTTGTATAACTTGTTTCCTACATTGTTTCTTTTCTCTTGTATGTAAAAGAGCATTTGAATACCTAGTGTTGAATGCTTTCAGAGTACTCTGATGCTGTAATTAAACCTCTTCTTGATCTTTCCAGTAGTGTAAATGATCAAGTTTCTTATAGTCTCTCTGCTACAAGAAATTTCATTCAAATCCTTCAAAATGAAGAGAATGTTTTTTAGATTGATGGAAAACATATTTATTACTGTCACTTTATTTTCACTTGCTTCTTAATAGCCATACCATATGACACATACTTAAAAAAGAAGTACTTTCTTCCTTTCAGTGCCCCAGTTCAGTACCAATGGAATGAGTAAGGCTTTGCATTCTTTCTGTTTTGATTTTCAGTAAGGCATCAAAAGAATTGGCAAGAAGTAAATCTAAGTTTTAGGCCTCACTTGTTCCACACCATTGTTAACCAAGGCTGTGTCTAATAATATGAAAGGTTGAAAGTGGTTGGCCTCCTTGTTTACTTCACCCTTAGCAGAATGTTAAGCTCCCTGTTTGGATATCAAAGAGTTGAAAGTCAAAGGAAAACTGACAATGTCTGAAAAAAAATGTCAACCAGGCCTACATTAGACTAACTCTATTTCTGCTGATTTTTCTAGGTATAAAGATTTGGCTGATACAGCAGCAGGAGAGAAGAAGTTGTCTGCCAAGGAGAGATGTCGTCTTGTTCTCCAGCAGTGTAAATTACAAGGCTGGCAGGTTTGTGATCTACAAAGCAATTAAAATATCATTCTTTAAACAAGCTAGCTGAGTCACTTCCATTGTGGCAAGCCACCAGATCCTTTGCAACAGTATATTCTTTTGACATTTAATATATGCTTTGGAGTAGAATCAAGATGATTTTCTGAGTTTTCTAGCAAATGAGTAGCTGTGATCATTGTGTCAAAAAATCAGTGTACTCTTGTGGGAAGAAAAAGAGTTTAGTTAAGCATGTACACTTTATAAATTTGTATCCAGATTTTTAAAGGGTGTCAGGTGAAGGCATTTTAAAGCTTGAATGGTTCCTGAATTATTTAAAAAAAAACAAAAAAAAACCAAAAAAACAATATGAGAAAGGAGCAAAACTCTAGGAGTTAATTAGAATAGGTGTGCTTGTGGGGGAGAGCTATACTATTGTCACTCAGTGACTAAGAAGCAGATGGGCAAAAGACTAAGCTGGAAGGAGCAAGGTCTGAAAGACTGACCTGCTCTTTGAACCTCCAAGCCAAAAAGGGCTATCAAAAACAGAAATATGATTATACAGGGGAATTAAAAAAACTGGGAGAAAATTAAGAAATTCTCTTAATTTAGTATTACAGAAAATATGTCCAGTTAATGCAAACTTTGTTTTGTATAGGTAATAGAATGCCACGTATCCAGTAGTGACTAAAGTCTGTATCACATAATCTCTCTCCCTCTCTCAGTTATCATTTTTGATTCATTTAACTAATCTTTAAAGTTGAACTTTAAATAACAACCTAAATGAGAAAGCTTATACAATTTTCAGTCTTCATGGGTGATCTCCTCTATGCTTTTAATGCAGAGAACTCTTAAAAAAAATAATAAAAAGAGTCAGGGTGAAGGAGGGAGAAGAAAGGTAAGGAAAAGAAGAATTAGGAACCCAGGGTGATGTCAGCTAGTAAAGCCAGAGGAAAAAAGTAATCTTATAGTGCATCAGTAAAAATCATCCAAGAGATATGGGTTTACATATATAACCAGTTTATTCAGACACTGTTGCCAGTGGTAACTACTGCAAACAATTCACTGCTGGAATTGAAAATCTGTTTGATGCTAGGGTTCATGAATAAGTCAAAGAATGTCTTCCCCAATACCATTATCTGCACTTCCCTGAAGAGCTGTTGCAGATTTGGATTGATAAATCCTGTGAAAAAAGATAGCTAAAATATCCACATTGAGAATGATGAAGTTTAGGAGAAAGCAACACACATCTGAAATCAACCACCTGCTTATGTGTCATCATCACAGGACAATCTTGACAATAAACTCCACAGAAGGGTTGGGGAGAAGGAAAAATCTGGATTTTATAGCTGGATGGATCTAGACGATACACTGTTTAACCTCCTTGTGATAACATATCTGACTGTCTCATTTTGTGAGAAGTCATATTATCTTGAGGGGGAGGGGAAAGCAAATCAGTGTTCAGAAGTGAGTTCCCAAATATGAGTAAAGGAAATCGATTTTTTTTGTATTTATTACCAGCTAGACAATTTATCTTTCTCACATAACTTGTGTTTGGAGGGTGTTTCATCAGGCAGCAGAACATCAAAACTCAAAACCTACTCACAGAACAGATTTCTCTTCTTCTAAATACTGTGGCCTCTTTAAAAATTGAGGGCAAGTGAAGAAGATCAAATGCGAGAATCTGATTTGGGTTTATTTTCTACTATTAGTCAAACATTAGAGCAAACACTATCAGCTAGCCAGGGTTTTGTGCTTGATTCGGCAGCTTCTGTGTTAGAGGGAAGCATTTATTAGAGAAGTGTTGATAGGTTTATGAAATGTTGCTGTTACATGGGTAAGCTGAGCTGGAGATAACTAAACGAGGACAGTAAAAGAGCTGTTTAATTGAAGCTGACATACAGTGTAGTTTCAACCATGCACTTAACTACTGAAATTATAAAAATGCAGAGCTACTAATGAAAGGCTGCTTTTACATCCTAGTTCTCTGTGCAGCCTAGGTGATCTGTTCTTTCCATTTAAATATACACCTGATCATGACAAGCTTAGCTACTTGCTGTGGCTTTTAAGCGCAACTGATATAAGAGAAAATCAGATTTGTAAATCAAAACAAACCATTCCTGTTCCAGACAGTATGTTTAACCCCTGGAGAAGTCAGCAAGAGTTTTTGCTATTCTTGTTGTAAGAGGAGGGAGCAAGATGATATCTAGTAACTTTAGAGTCAAATTGATTGGGAGTGCTGGCTGCTGCATTTTGAGCCGCTCTCCAGAACATCTTAAGGCCTTTATATTAGGAAATCGAAATTATTTGCTCATTTATTGTCATGCAGTGATGTATTGGATAAAGAAAATCTACCATCCCAGTACCATGACTATCTTGCAAACATTAGCATACTGTGAGAGAAATCTGGAGCACAAGCAGTTCTTGGCTGTTTTTACTGACAGAAGGAAACTTTCATTTATTTGGATTATCATTCCTTACACTGTTAAGCTTGCAAATATGAATTCAATAAAGGGGAGTTAGCTTGTAGCTTACTGAGCTTTCTCATCAAAACTAGGAGCTTTACATTTTATGTAGCTAAGGTGAGTGGTCTGCAGTTAACCCTTCAGTTACTTTAGATGGAGCTTGCCCGAATGCAAACATCTTGTGTTTTAAATCAATTTAATTTGCTCTCCAAAGGCCAGACTTCACTAAAAGTGAATCTCTCAGCCGTTGGCTGCTAGGAATACTTGCCTGGTTGAAAGATAGTACTGCTTAAAAACTGAGCTTATCTTTTCAATTTTTAGCCTGTTTGTTCTAATCCACGATGATTTCTTCTTATAAGTAGCCTTGAATTCTGAACACAAGAGATCACACAGTTTAAAACAGGTGTTAAGTTTGAGTGGTATGATCCAAAGACTCCTCAGATGTAAAATAAGCAGTAGAGGAAGATCGGTTAGAATGTTTTTTACTGAAGCTTCAAATCAGCAGCAGGTAACTGCATGGGACAGATGTTGTCTTAGTTCCAGTCCATGTTTTTACAGCTGCAGACATTGTTAAAGTCATTTCAGGAGCCTCATAAATTGCATGGCAGCTTATTTATTTGTTTGTTAGTAATAGCTGTGCTGGAAGTTTTTTTTGTTTGTTTGTTTGTTTTGTATTTTTTTTAATTCTCTGCTTTGAGAGTCAATTTTCTTTGAGGCAATTTTAAAATTAAGTACATTCTGAAGATCACATAAAAACGAACAATCCCAGAAGGAGTTGCCAAACTAATGCTAAATGATTAGAACACCAGTGTTTGTGTTTCATCATACTTCAAATTTTGTGAGCAAAATGATGTCCAGGTAGTACATGATCCCCTTGTATTCTTGGAAATAATTTGCTGGTTACACAAATGGCCACAGAATGAGTCTGGACCTCACCAGTACTGCCAAAGGGCTGTCCCAAACCAGCCACCACCTGCTACTATTTTGTGCTACACAGTACAAGTCCATTGCGTCCTCATGGGCTGATAATAGGATGGATCATTCTGTTTGACCTCAGAACAGCTCTGTCTTATTTTCTTTCTCATTCTTTTATCTCATATTTGGGCTCTGAGTCTGTTTTTCTTGTTCTAAGTTGATTTTTTCTATTTGTATCCCTCCTGATTCTTTTCTCTTGTTTTCTTCTCCTTGTTTTGCTATAGATATTTCACCTGGTGTTCATTTCATTTTTGCCTGAATTTAGTTTTCCAGCCTCACACCTCAGGCTTCAGCTTCTATGCCACTGCTGTCTGTATTGCCTGCTGCCATTTTTTTTCAGTTCACACATGGAGACACATCCATCTTCTTTCTTTCAATGCTATGTCTGTTTCTAGAATTTAGAAATAATAGAATCTTAGGTCCATAACATCCTTTGTTGTAAAGCAAGGATATGGTTTTCTCCACTAACTATTCCCTATGTGTATCTCATGCTTACCATTAATTTCCTTTCCTCTTACGCAGTTCTTTTCGTCTCCTCACCTGCGTGAAGACCTATGAAGTCTTCATGTTGTTTCTTTTTTTTAAATAGGACTGTCCATTTTTCTGCCCTTTCCCAAAGAGCTGAATGACAGGTTTTCTCCCTAAAGTTCTAAATCCGGGCAAGCACTTGCATAAGTGCCTAATGTCACATCCATGAATACTGGACTACTCATATTTAAAGAGCTATGCCTAACTATGGATTTATTCATCATGTGCAGGGTCAATAGTCTGCCAGAAACAAAGGAAGGCTCTTAAAATGTGTAAATGAAAGCTAACAAATAAAGCAGAGAGAGTGAGCCTTTAAAAATACTTCAGTCCTTGTTAAAGATCTGTGCCATGTAAATGTGTTTGTCGTTGTAATATTTTTGCAGACATATACACTGCAGAAAGACACATTTTACAATAGTTTTAAGACTTTTTTTTCCTACATTTCATTAATGCACTGTGAAAATGTGTGTCATTGTGTAAAATATCATTAGATTATAGTTCTCAGTCTTTTGTAGGTAGCTATTTTGAAAGTACTGCCAGAAACACACAGCACTCCCACAAATTGCCTTTTTTAAACTAAAGAACAGCTTTACAGATTCCCTTGACACCTATTAAGTATGAGCTAATACTGCCTCCATGCCACCTACACACCATCTCAGCATCCATTCCTAGTTTTGAATGTCTGTTCTTCTACATCCTACACCTTTTCTGTAAAAAAAAAAAAAGAAAAAAGAAAAGAAAAGAAAAGAAAAGAAAGAAAGAACATCCTTTCTCCCTCCTCCCAGGAAAAAAAATGAAAAATAAAAAAATTTGGAGGCCTGTAGCAGTAATTGAGGCTTTGGTAGTCATCAGTGACAATTTTTATGATCTTTAAAAAATGTGTCACTTTGAAAAATAACATTTAAAACCCTAATGCTTTCCTAATTAAAATAACTATGACTGTAATTCACAGATGGTTTACTTTTGCAGGAATCTGAATGACATTAAAATTTCAGACTCAGATGAGAGCACTTTTTAGCCCAGAAAGTATTTAAAAGTGATTTCCTTAAGGCAAGAAGATTTTAACCTTTATTCCCCTAGGTAAGCAGGAAACGGTTTATGGTCAGAGAAGACTCAAACTGTACTGATAGGAAACTAAAAGAGGGGAGATTTAGGTTAGACGTTAGGTGAAAGTTATTTACTCAGAGGGAAGTGAGGCAGTGGCACAGTCTGTCCAGAGAAGCTGTGGTGCCCCATCCCTGGAAGGGCTCAAACCCTGGTTGGATGGGGACCTGGGCAGCCTGAGCTGGTGGGGGGAAGCCCTGCCTATGGCACGAGGTTGGGGCTGGGTGGGCTGTGAGGCCCTTTCCAACCCAAGGCATTTTGTGATTATTTGGTGCTACTGCTTTCACTGAACTTCAGGACAATGCAGAAGGTGGGGAGATGAGCTTGTTCTTGGTCAGCTTCAGAAAGTGTCAGATTTAGTTCAACAGGGAGCAACTAACTTCTCCAACAAAGCGAACAGAACCCAGTATCTTACAGTAGCGTCTTCTGCACGTACTTGTCTAGATCTCTGCTCCCAATAGACTTAGCATACGATGTAAAAGCTGCAGATAGCTTTTATCTGAATGTAAAAATTGATATTGACTGTACTTCTGTGCTTTATTCACCCACAAATTGTAGCAGGCTTCTACTAACGAAGTTCTTAGTATAAGTGGTACCACAGTAGCTGCATTTCTGTGGTGTGGAATGGGAGAAAAAAGCTCTAGCTCTTTGAATGTCCCATAACTGGCTTTGTGAGTCTGTGGAACCAGATGGTGAACACTTGAAGCTACACTGACCATAAGCTCACGCAGTTGTCTTGTCTGATTTTGTGACTGAATACTGCAAAATAAATTACAACTTAGTGTTTAGCTAAGTTATTCACTTGATGTGATCCGTGTGTTAATTGTGAGACTAATTGAAAATGCGGTTAGTTTTACTGTAAGCATTGCTATTTATCGCAGCTTTTGTAAAGTTTCAAAATTGAGAGGGGGGGGAGGGAAGAGGGAGAGGAGAGGGAGAGGAGAGGAGATCGGCATGGTTTGCTGCAAAAAAAAAAAAAAAAAAAAAAAGAAGCATTCAAAAATTGCTTGTTCATTACATGGAGTTGTATGTCTGAAACAGAAGCAAATTTAAAGTGAAGAAAGTGGCTGACTACTTTTTCTTCAAGGAGATGTAGAGATGAAAAATTCCTAAGGAAATGTAGCAAGCTTTGGTAATGAAGGAGGCTCCAGATGATGGATGAAGAAGGAATTTGGAGTGCTAAGACGCAGGCAAGGAGAGAATGCTAAAAGCACGGGAAAAAAAGTAAAAACTTCTGTCTGAAATCCAGTCAGGAAAGTGAAGANCTGTGAGTGGAAGTTCGCAAAAAGAAAAAAAAAAAAAGAAGCATTAAAAAATTGCTTGTTCATTACATGGAGTTGTATGTCTGAAACAGAAGCAAATTTAAAGTGAAGAAAGTGGCTGACTACTTTTTCTTCAAGGAGATGTAGAGATGAAAAATTCCTAAGGAAATGTAGCAAGCTTTGGTAATGAAGGAGGCTCCAGATGATGGATGAAGAAGGAATTTGCTAAAAGCACGGGAAAAAAAGTAAAAACTTCTGTCTGAAATCCAGTCAGGAAAGTGAAGATGAGACCATGTCTATGAGAGCAGAGTGTGAGAGCCTGATAAGAACTCAGTGAAATTACTTAAGGTGAATATGACATTATAAAATTATAAGGCATCACTCAAGAGAGTCTATTAAGTAAACATAATGGTACCATTTTACTAGGTAGCCTTGATTGTTAGAAACAGGGCTCTCGGATGAAGGCAATTTTATTCTGGAATAGTAACTTCAATTCGTTAAGTAGAAGGATTACTCCAGAATAGATGGTCTGAATAGAGGAGTTATTCTGGAATAGCAAAGTTATATACCAGAATTTCTGTAGCCACACAGTTTTCTTAAATAGGTGTTCCATGCATTTTCCAGCATGCAAAGAAAGTCTGTTCCCTCTTTATCAGTTTCTCAAATGATGAGACAAGTAATATGCTTTTGTAGCACTTTGTCTTCATATACTTTGCAGTAACAAAAAAAGGCTTATTTTATTGGGAAAAGAGATACTAACATTTAAAAAAATTAGAATTCTAAATATAATTAAAATTCTAATAAATCAGTGCGTCTGATTTTAACCAAAAAGCTAATGGTTCACAATCATAGTCTGTCCTCTTAAACTTCAGAATTAGAGACTCTTAACATCTGATGCAAAGTAGTTTTTCTCTTGAGTAGAGAGGAGGGAATCCGAAGGATGAAAAGGTGCCCCAGCCACTTCTGAACTTTGCTAATGGAGATTAGCCATGGTAAATATATCCTGACTTTCAGTAGTTTATCTCTCCCAGTGCAGTATATCTGACAACAGTGATTGGATTAAAAGTAGTTATTTGAAAAGGTGTGCAAATCTCCCTGCCAGCAACTGTCTCCAATAGCCGTACTGAAGGAATAACAGTGCAGTAGGGTGGTGTGACGAGAAGAAAATGATCTTGTGAGCTATGTACAAGCAGGAGTTGGAATAAATCTCTGCAATTTCAACCAGACTGGCATTAATTAGTCAGTAGTCATATAAAATTAATAGCTAGACAAAACCTATAATCTTCAGTGGCTGGCTACCTGGTACCGATCTTTTTATTTCTGAGGACTGAAGCAAGGATTCTTGTACAGAATTCCTAAGAAAAACGGTAGAAGGAAACCCATTATTTATCTGTTACCTTTTTTAAGCAATCTATTAGAAAGGATTGCTTTTGAAGATTATACAGAAAAGGACTGTTTCATCATGTTCAGAATAAATTTCCTTTTGCTGTAACAAGTTTTTTTGTTTTGTTTTTTTTTTTCTGTAAGAGGGGAAGAGCATCTGCTGATGCTGTGTTAATTGAGAACCTCTAAGAACTGGATGAATTAAACCGAACAACTGCTTAGCACCAGAGTAAGCTCATGCACTCAATCAATACGCGGGAGAACAGTTTTCACAAATGTATCTCTGACTGCTCAGCTTTGTTTCTAAGAGGAAACCGGTGGAGCAGCTTCAGCATGCAACTCTGGGAACTAGGATTTGTAGTTTTATGAGACACTAGGAATCATTCTCACTGATGGCAGTGAGTTTTTGCCAACTTGGGCTGAATCCTTCCTGATCCATGGATGGCAACCGCCTGTTGCTCTTTTTCTTCTACCTGTGGACTTAGGGCTTCTCACCTTTTTCCTCGCTCACATCCCCATGTTTTATAAAAGCTAAACCTTATTTTCTGTTAAATTGTTTAACACATTCTTGTAATTACATTCAGAATGCTTTATTTTCCAACCTGTGTTTACCTTGATTGTAGTATTTATTCTGGATGGTTCTGGACCTGAAGGTGGAATGTGTGTCTGACAACTTGCTTATCCTTTCCAAATACATCTTTTATTCAGCCATGTGATGTTACCTCTCATACAACTATTGGCATTGTACTAGTCTAATATTGCAGATCTTATCTCAACCCTCAGCAGGATTGTACACGTACTGTTGTTATTTACTTGTCATTATTTTGGCCTTTTTTGTTGGTGGTGAAGGTTTCCCTGCTGTTTGTATTCTAGATAGGAGTCCGAAAAGTGTTTCTTAAGTACTGGCAAGCTGACCATCTCAACGATTTGTGCCTTCAGCTTCAGAAGAAAATTATAACCTGCCAAAAAGGTAACAACTACAGAATAAGTATTCCTGAGCTGTCACTTTGTACACTGACAAGAAACATATTGCATAACAAAAAAAAATACCTTTTTTTTTTCTTTCCCCTTGAATAGTTGCTGTATTTTATTTATTTCCTTATGGGTGTATTTCCAACTAACTGCTTATGCAGATTTTTTTGAAATGATGCAAACATTTAGTAACACTTGCACTTTCTGTCTATGAAACATAAGTTTACGGAAAACTGTTGACTGTAATTAAAACTAATGCGAGCTTGAGTATTTCATTTTTCAAGTATGTTCATAGATTTTTAAAGGCATTGTATCACCTCTTAACATTGTGTCACAAGTCAAATAGGGTAACAAGGATACAAAATACCTTTCTGTACAAATATATTATGAATACCGAGCTAATAATTCTGTATGTTTAGTTGTCTTTCTTCTCCCCTGCTGTTGCAGTTTTTGTAGTAGAAATTGCTTTTTTATATAATTTTTAGGCATTTCTTTTTCTTCTCTGTTTTTGTTTTTATTAAGATTACACTGGCCTGTTTGGCACATTTTTAAAGGAGTTGCTATCCACTGTCTCCTGATTTCCTGTTACTACTGTTCCATTTCCTATCATAAACTCAAGTATCTACTTTCTTAAAACATTGCATTATTTATCTAATTAACTGTTGTCTTCAGTGTTTCCCATTAACACATTTTTTTAAGGAAATTAGGAAAAAAAAAAAAGATTTATCTTGTAGTTTTGTATGTCAGATTTTATAGGCTTTGTCTTTCTCACCTTCCCTCTCCCAATAAGAATAAGAACTGACAATGGGAAATTTTCCTCCTATTTATTCATTGAGAATATTGTTTTGTACCTATGGGGAAATCCACCATTCGTAAAGTCTTACATTACAGTTGAAATAGATTAAGAATTAACTTCAGTACATTGTATACACAGTGTTTGAAACTTTATTCACTGAAGCCAGATTCAAGGAATTTTAATTATTCTGATACTTGTCCTTAGATGAACTGTAAAGAATTAGGCATTTTTATGTCCAGAGGATGCTAACCTGAATTGTTCTAATCTCCATAAGTGAGAATTACTGTAGATCTGCATAAATGAGGACCAAGTTCAGAGCTCAGTCTTAGAATCTGTATAACACTTGTTGATTCTGATCACTAAAAATCCAGGAAATGACAGTTTTCATTTCACAGCAATTTTTGAACTTATGAAATAGTTATTGTTTTTTTTTGTTCATTTGTTTGTGGTTTTGTTGTTGTTGTTGTTGTTCTTGTTAGGTTTATTTCTGTGTTGAACTGAAGATAGAACACTTCAAATGGAGAAACAATTTTTGATTTTTAAGCTTTCTGAATTTTTTCGTACTTGTGAGCAGTGTATTCTGATAGTGTTCTGTGCATGATTCCATTACCTTCTCAACAGCAACATTATAAATTCATACTCAGTAATGTGTATATCCCTTGTGAATTCTCATAAAAGAGTCAACAAAAGCTGTGCTGTTAATTTCCTTTTTAACTCAGTTGGGTAAGTGCATTAATGTTTCAGGTTTTAAGAAGTCAGATTTTATTCTAGGAGGTAGCTCTGGAGATTGACATAACTGGCTATGATTGTAAAAAAAAATAAAAAATGTAAACTTTCAAAATTATCCATTGTAGATAGTTCCAAAGTATATGAACATTATTTTTTCCAAACCCAGTGAATTCTGGATGATAGCAGTATTAATACCTAAAGATTTCTCTTTCTTATATTGTGTCAGCCAGGTACAGAGCATCTCTGAAAATTAAGAACAAAATCTTGTGTTAAATATGTGAGGATGTAGGAGTTGACAGAAAATGCCTTTCGTTGTCCTTAATTTGTCCATTTATTTCATTCAACATCAACTTACATTCATAGAAGGCTAGTTGTATCATCCTCTGTTTACATTTTTCTTTCAGATTAATTGTGTTTGACTATCATTTAATGTTATTCAGAAGCGCTCCTATGACTGACTTTGAATTACATTGTTAAAAAGACCTATACATGGTAGCATTTCTATATTACAACCTTAATATTTTCATTAGCATCTCTGAAACTCAAATCAACATCTTATACAGGCTCCTTCCTGTTTGCTTATCAAGAAATTTGAGTTGACTGAAATGAGCGTAAACATAATAAGGAATCATGAAATTTGACCTGTTTTGTTGTGTGGTTACCTGTAAATTGAGCTACTGAAAATCAGCAATATTTCAAGTACCAAGAAAATAATTTTAAAACATGTTCTTCCTCAGAGGTACACAGCAGTTATTGTAGACCTGGAAAGAAACATCATCTTGGGGAGCTTAAAAAAACAAACACACAGATGAAACACCTTTATTTAGCGTAGCTCTTCCTCCCAAGCCAGGACATGTGCCCATGAATACTAATATCACTAGTTCCATGTAGAGTGATTGATTTGGTGCTGGATTCATCATGGCCCCAGAAGTCCCTGCCCCTGTGTTTCCAATCAGCTGGGTACTTCTGAAAAGTCAGGGGATAAGGAGGTATTTAGGTTCAGTAGAAACTGTTGTACTGCGTATACATGCTTGGGAAGGAAGCACAGAAAGCCATTACACAAGGAACACCAAAACAGAAGGCTGACAAGGAGTGTAAGAAAATAGGCCTAATAGATATGTAAGGCTGATGCAACCTAGATGAAAGTTTTAAGCTGAAAAAGGGAAATGATGTGACAGAAGTGTTTCAGAAATGTGCACTGATTGTTTCTGCCGAAAGAAAATGAGCAAAAAAAAGGTGCCAGTAAAAGATCTTTTATTTGTTTTGGGATTTTTTTTTCCTGTTTTTTTGTTGGTTTTTTTTGGTACACAGTATTTTTTGGTCAAAAATACTGTTTGAATATGATCAGATATGGTCTTTTAATTCTACCAAATTCAGTGAAATTATCATTTACTCACGGTTTTATTTTGAAACAAATGATCTTTTGACCTTTCATTTTTAAGTATATGCTTCTGCATCAGATATCCATGTTTCCAGCTGTAATGGAAACAAAAATAACTTTCTGCAAAATTAACCATTTTGAGTTATGGTAGCTTAAATTTGTAAAGGAATTTGCTGTCATCCTTTGTTTTAAGCACTGGAAGTAGAAAACAGACGCATCCACTTTTGTATGCTGTATACAACGTACATTTCATTCGTTCTTTGTATAAGATGTTGACTCAACTTGATTTACTTATGTTTACAGCAGAACACACAGTAATATTGTTATTCACTAATTGATTAGTTGTCTTTTGTTAGTCCATTATTTTTTCTTCTCTTACGGTAGTTGTGAGAGGATTTCTAGCTCGCCAGCGTGTGCTACGGAAGATGAGCATCAAACAGCAAGAGATGAACTCAGTCAAAGGCTTTTTGCAGACTGTTGAGGATATGGGGCTGAAAACATACGACGCCTTGGTCATTCAGAATGCTTCTGACATTGCTCGGGAAAATGACCGGATTCGCAATGAGATGAATGCTGCTTACCACAGGGAAAAGCTAGAGGCTAGAAATAGACCAGAAGAAGTCAACAAAAGGTAAGATATTGTGGCTTTGAAAAAGTATATTCTATGTTGGATAGCAAGGAATTAAAGCATTTCTTCAGTTTTCTGATTTCCTTCCGTGCTTTTAAAGACACATAAACGACTTGAGCATAACTTGAAAATTGCAAGAGCATTTTCAAGTATGTATTCAACCCAGATCAGTGCTAGACACTATTGCTCTTTGGGAAAGGTAATTAAGTCCAGAAACATAAGGGCACCAGTAATATCATATTCAGGGTGGACTGAGCTTTATGCAAATTTATTAAAGCCTCTGAAGCTTTTATTTCTTACAGAAATTTTTAATTTGTAGAAAAACAGATTACAGTTGAACTTTCAACAGAGCAACCAAACAAAAGCAAAACTCATCTAACTGAAAATTATGGGGAAATTGCCAAAATAATGGAAAGTGGCCAAGAAGACATTAAAATACAACAAAGGGCAGCCCAAGAAATCCTGATTATACAATGAACTAGACAGATTGTAAAGAGGATTCTTTCCTCTTATTTAAAAATAGATGAAAGATTTTTTGTTTAGCTCCCATCACAGTTTTCAGAAGCACCTGTTTCACAAATCCAGCAAATGGTTGGAGAGCCTTTCCCCAGTAATGGAGTCACAGATCTTTTTCTCTCAGATACCTGAATGGGCAAAGGTAGCATTTGCAGTTAATAGCAGGTATGTATCAAGAGCAGGAAAGCTTCTAGTAACTTGCTGGACATACAAATATTTACTTTTCCATAGGAACTTAATTCTCATCTGGAACAACTGCCTGTGCTTTCATTGCTTTTGTCAGTGACTTTATTAAAGTGAAAATGGCAGTGCATCTGCTTAATTAGCTTCAAATATCCCAGTGATTACATATTGGAGGAAATGCTTTTGTTGGAAAGACTGTAATTAAACATTACAGTGAAAACAAATTATCCACTGAGCACCACACTTTCATCTTTAGCTGTTTCATTTACTACATGGGCAGCTGGCTATATCCTGCGCATGAGTTCCAGCCCTGCTGGTGATCTTCCATGCAGAAATACAACTTGAAAAAAAAGTACTTGGCAGTTTGTAAAATCGTGTTATAGACATCTATCTAATACGTTGACACTCCAAGCTGAAAAGTTTTCAATGTTCTTATCTTTAGAGGAGCAAAATGTTTGAAGAATTTCTGTTAAAAATCAATTTGTTGGGAGCAGCTGAGAAACATCATTTCTCTATACATACTGAAATAGCAAAAAGAAGGAAAAAAAAAAAAAAAAGGAATAAGTAAAAGTCCAAAACTGTGATTGAAGTAACTACACATAATGTCATAATTAATATCTTTAAAAGGATAGCTATCAAGTAAACTTCCACAGGAAGATATGTAGATATGTAGGTGGAATTGTTCAGGCAGTCAATGTAGCTGGTTAAAAGGGTCATTAATATTTTAAAGATTTGCATTATCTAAATAGAATTTATTGTTGTCTTTTCAGAAAATAGTGATAAAGGCTCAGCATTTGCTGCCTCAGTAACTTTCCATTAAAATGGATTTCCCAGAAATTATCATTCAGATTGGAAACGCAGCTTTTGATTGTGTGCAACAATCAAAGTGTGAACAATTCATTCACGGAGCGTCTGATCCACAATGTGAAACTGCTTAAGGAAAGCTGCATCTGTGTGAAAAGCAAGCCAGTGTCCCAATTTATCATGAAACAGGAAATGGAGGAAAGCTAGCAGCTTGATCTGGATTTGTTTGTCAGGAGATTACTACATACATCCCCTCTGCACAGCAGGGGAGGCAGGAGGCTGTTTACCAAAAAGCTGTTGTTATGTTTGCATGAACAGGTTCATTGTTACCACTTGAATAATGCATCTGGGCCTCTCCTCCGTGTTTTTTCAGAGCTGAAGACAAGGGTGGGAAGCTCCCTGAGGACGGCTTCGCTGGCTACCGAGCGCCGAAGCACTTTCACTCCAGCTCTGTGCCCGTCCCCATGGCGGTGGACGGCTTGGTACATTCTGCGGCCGGGTCGTCCATCAGGTCCCCATCCCTGCACTCAGTGTTCAGCATGGAAGACAGTGGCAGCCTGCCATCACCACGGAAACAGCCTCCTCCCAAACCCAAGCGGGACCCCAACACACGGCTGAGCGCTTCCTATGAGGCCGTCAGTGCTTGCTTGTCGGCGGCTTCTAAGGAGGCCACTAATGAAGGTCAGGCAGAAAGGGGGAAAGCGGCACAAAAGTTATTCTAGGTTATTGATTTATTCCCTCCGCTTTGATCCTTTGAAACATGGTCAAACGCCTTTGAAAAGCCCCGCCTCCCTGAAATATTTCAGTGGCAGTAAATAAAGGTAGTCAATTTATCATTTGCTCCAAATCAGCAAATAACTGCTCATGTGTTCTAATGGCCTCGTTTGTCAACAACCTGAACCTGTTTGTTGAATTCTCTCTGGAGACAAATGATCTTTGTCAGCTCTGGCTATTCTACCCCACTGACCATTTTTTTTCACCTTTTAAACTGTTAGAATATCTTGCATTGCTAATACAGAATGCCAGATTCTTGAATTACACCAAGCTAAACATTCTCCTACTTTTTCTCTGTGTTCACAGGAATAATTTGTGCATTCAGTGGTTTATGTTTGTGCCATAGCCTGCTTATGGTGAATTTTTTTGTTTGGAATGAAAGGGCTATGAAAGTCCCAGAAGAATTGCAGTGTGTTACTGTGCATTAAGTCCAGTTTTGGCTTCAGCTTTTCTGTCCTCCTACACATTTGAAATGTATGACTGGAAGATGAAGAGAGGGGAGACATTCTGCTTTTCCTTGATAAGCCTGGCTTGTCCTGATTTGTGTAAAGGATCCTCTAAGCCTATCAAGGAAGATTCTTCAGGCTGGTTTTAAAGCTACGTGTAACCATTCTCTGTGCCTGCACACTTGCTTTGCAGCTCCCTCTCTCGAGAAAAATAATTACTCATGCCCAGTTTATTAGATGCAGGTCCGTTTTCCTAACCTCTACCTTGTTCATTCAAACTCCTTGTAAGATGAGGTGATCTCTTGTGTGTGTCCAGCACAGTAGTTTTAAACTAGCTCAGTGTGGATGATGGAACTGTGCGTTGGTTTAGGCTTTCTGTGCACAGCATTGGAAGAAATTATTGATATAGCAAAAAAAAAAACAAAACTCTAGCAGAGTTTTTTGGAAGAATGACAATTGAGATACGTTTGTGTGGTCTCAGCAGTAATGCTTATGCACTCACAAAACAATTGGGCCAGTTTCCCTGCTGTGTTCATTTTCCAAGTATTATGTATTTCCCAAGTCTTTGTTTGAAACCAGCTCTGATTTACACCATTTAAATTTTATCTTAAAAGACTAATCACCTATTGATGATTGATTTCTATTATCTCCACTCCATGTGTGCCTGGAGGCTGTGAGAAGACATTTTGTTTTGTTAACTGCATACTCCGTTGAGGAATTGCCCCTAGGCTATGTGGTTCCCTACATTTAAAAATTATTTCCACACCAGCAATACAAAAGAATCAGAAATAGGGATAATATCTGCCTATAGTTAGAGTTTTATATACTGCATAAAAGTCAGATATTTCAGTTACTGATGATAACATGCATATCAGAAACTCTATGCTGAAACTCCTAGTTAAAAGCACACCCTTGTGTTTTCTTCCCTGGGGCAAAAGGAATAGCAAGCACATATTTCCATATATTACAGACCTTGCAGTGAATATTTGGATTCCAGAGAGTATCTCCTTGTGTGATAGTTTTAGTGACAGTAGAGGCTACCAAAGCAGATTGTATGCCCAGGCAACAAAAGCTTGTGGTTTGGAATGTTGAAAGTTCTACATTTTATTAACTGAAATATGCATAGTTTTGACTGAGATCCTCTGTACGTAACTGCTTTTAAAATTATATGTGCAAGATTTGAAAGCTTAAGTACTAGACCTGTGTAAGAAAAAACTAATTTCAGTCTGTTAATAACACACACCTTTTTCACTTTCCTAGTTCTCACCCGTCCAAGGCCACACAGTGATGACTACAGTACCATGAAAAAAATACCCCCAAGAAAACCAAAACGAAGTCCCAATACGAAGCTCAGTGGCTCTTACGAAGAAATACCTGGCCAAAAGCCTGGAGATGTGAAACAGGCAAACACAGTAGCCAAACCAGGTAGCTATGACACTGCAGCAGTACAGAGAGCAGCTTCTGCTGATGTGCCACAGCATGGCACATTGAGTCTCTATATGCCACAGGAAGAGGAAGAAAATGAGCCTGTCTATATTGAAATGGTAGGGAATGCAATGAAACACAGTTCTACTGAAGCAGAAAGTCCAGAGCAAGGGGAGTCTGTATATGAAGAAATGAAGTATTTTCTCCCAGAAGAAGGAAGCAACAGTAATGGAATAATTCCAATAGCGACTGGATCTCCTCCTCTGGTGTTTGAAAGCAAAAAAAATGTTCATGTTGAAGATGGAACAGTGGATGGAAACAATCAAGCAGCATTTAACTACAAAGACTCATGTGACATTCCAGCCCCTTTCCCTAATTTGCTCCCTCACAGGCCACCGCTTCTCGTATTTCCTCCAACTCCTGTCACATGTTCACCTGCTTCTGATGAATCACCTCTAACTCCACTAGAAGTTAAAAAGCTTCCTGTCCTGGAAACTAACCTAAAATACCCTGTGCAGTCAGAAGGCTCAAGTCCATTGTCACCACAGTACTCTAAAAGCCAAAAAGGGGAGAGTGAAAGACCAGCATCTCCAGGCTTGGCTGTGTTCAGTGTTTCCAACAAAGTAACTCCACCTTCAACACCTCCTCCTCCTCTTCCACCACCTCCTCCTCCTGTACCACCTCCTATTTCCTATCGGGCTTCCACACATTTTGCATTTCCTCCAGAGCCTTGTGCTAGTTTTCTGATTAATACAGGGAAAACAGGTACAAACTCAGATCTATCAAAAGTACCTCAGAGACCAAACCCTGCTCAGCTTGGATGTTCCCCTTCTCCATTCTCCAAACTGCCTTACTCCCCAAAGGTGGCAAGAGCAGAACACAGAAAATTGAACTCTAATTCATCATCTTCATTTCCATATAACCCTACAAACTCAAGGTCATTGACCAGTCCCCTTGATGAGTTAGCAAGCTTGTTCAACTCAGGACGGAGTGTGTTACGGAAATCTGCAGCAGGACGTAAGATCAGGGAGCCAGAAGGTAAGACTGATGTATTTCTTCTGCACCAGAACAATTTTACTTTAAAAAGTGACAGAATAGGTAAAAATATAGAAGAAAACTGTTCTTTTTTTTTTTTTTTGAACAGATTATTGTAGTTGTAAGAAACGCATGGAATTTGTTGCATATGAAAAATGTCGGCCTTCGGGTTTTCTCTGAGATGTCAGTTTTTCTTTTACCAAAACACTGTTATGACACAAAATTGAATTGGTTATAACATTCCAATAGTCTCGACACAATAAGCACAGATGTTATATATCATGTGAAAATGAGTTTATGATATCAATCAAATACCTCAACAGCAAAAGGAGGATTAAGGAGAATCTCCGTCCTTTATAGGATGTCAGGAGAAATGTAGTGATAAACGGTGAAGATAAGGCTCGGTCTCCTGATTTGGAAAATAGTGACAGTGACAGGGAGTGAAACAGAAGCTCCTGTAATCTGACCGGAAACTCTGAGTGAGGTTTTACATCATTTGAGTTCATATGACTATGGGTTCAGATGGAATTAGTCCAGGGGTATTGTAGGAGCTGGCAGTAGTGCTCTCTTAGTCACTATCAATAATTTACCATCAGTCCTGGCTAACCAGGGAGTTCCCGGTTGGCTGGAGGTTGCTGAATATGTGCCCAATCTACAAGAAAAGCAGGAAGGAGGATCTACAGAGTTACAGACCTGTCAGTCTGACCAGGGTACTAAGGAATGTTATGGACTAGATCATCTCGAATGTTATCACATGGCACGTGTAGGACAATCAAGTGATCAGAAACAGCTGATATGCATTTATAAAAGGCAAGTCCATCCTGGCTAACCTGCTCCTCTATGACAGACTGACCTGCTTAGTAGATAAGATACAGGCTGTGCATGTTACATACCTGGATTTTTGTAGTGTTTGACACCGTTTCCCACATTGTTCTCTTGGAGAGAGACACTCATGACTTGGACAGGTGTATGGCTCACAGGGTGAAAAACTAGTTGAAAGGCTGGTATCAGATAGTTGCATTCTTCAGGGCTCAGTATTGGGGTCAGCGTTCTTTAAAATTTTTGTCAGTGATCTGGATGAGGGGATCAAGTGCAGCCTCAGTAAGTTTGCGGACCACTGTCAAATTAAGTAAGACTGCTGATCTACCTGAAGATAGGAAGGCTTAGCAGAGGGATCTGGATAGGCTAGAATGATGGGCTGGATCTAATCACATGACATTCAACAGTGCAGTCACTAATCTGTTTTCACCATCAGCAAGGCTAAGTGTCAGGTTGTGCCCTTGTGCACAATCCCATGCACAGTGGTGAGGTAGGCTTGGGGAAAAGTGACTGGCATGTTTCTCAGCAGAAAAGGACATCAGAGTGCTGGTCAATAGCTGTCTGAATGTAAGCCAACAGCATGTCTTGGTGGCAAGGAAGGCCAATGGCATCCTTCCCTGCATCAGAAATAATGTGGCCAGCAGAATGAGAAAAGTGATTGTCCCCCTGTGGAGACCACACCTTGAATATTGTGTTCAGATTTGGACCTCTCACTGCAAGAATGATACTGAGTTGCTTGAGCGTGTTCAGAGAGAAGCATCAAAGCCGGTGAAAGGGCTAGAAAATGAGACTAACTGGGGAGTGGCTGCAGGAACTGAGGACTTTAAATCTGAAAAAGGGGAGGCTAAGGAGAGACCTCATTAATCTCTACAAGTATCAGAAAGGAGGCTGTAATAAGGACTCTGTCAGTCTCGTCTCCTAAGTTGCAAGTAATGTGATGCAAGGAAATGGTCTCAAGTTGCTCCAGAGGAGGATTAGAATGAATTTCAGGAAAAATTTCTTCACAGAGGGGATGGTCTAGCGTAAGAATGGGCCTCTCAGGGAAATGGCGGAGTCTCCATCCCTGGAGGTGTTTTGAGAGACGTGAACGTGGCACCAAAGGCTGTGTTTTTTAGTGGCTGAGAAGGATAAGCTGCCTGTTCGGCTTGATGATCTTGAAAGGTTTTTCTAACCTAAATATTTCCATGATTCCATGGTTCTGTGACAAAGATCTCGAAATAATTGAGTTTCTGCAAGTTTCATGAAAATCAATGGCCATATTGACTCAAGGCATTTATGCTGGTAATAAGGCTCTTACCAGCCATCAGTGCAACCATGGTGGGTGTAAGTCCTCCAGACCTTGAAAAAATTGTGGTTGGACCTTGCATGTTCCTAGATACTGAATTCAATCAACCATAAGATTTTAAATGGGACCCTATCATTTCTCAACCTCAATAAAATGCTTTGTTATTCTGAGTGTCAGGATTGATGAAATTTGTAAAGGTGTTGCAGTAGTTTTGCTTGCTTTGACAAAGTAAATTGATAACATTCAATACCTATTAATACATGGCAATTTTTTTGTTTTGCTTTTAAGCTGGAGCTCTGCTATTAATATATACTTAGTACATTTTAATCTGTTAGGAAATAACTATCAATTTTAAAGTCATCTCTTTGGTTGTATCCTTTTAAGGCTGTCTGAGTCTATCTAGTGAGGAAGCATGGTAAGATTACTCTAATATAATGTCAGAAAATTGACTTTTACTCTTAAAAATGTTTATTTGAGTTTGAGGATTTCTACAAAGTCAATTTTCAAGTAAATGCGACCATGATAGAGTTCAACCTGGCTCTCCTGAATGTTGAAGATAGTGCATTAACACAGTCTGCCGTATAAAAACTTTATATTTACCTTTCACAAGGAAAATGTTGTACTTCTAAATATTTCATCAAGGCAACAAGAACTATGGAAGATCAAAGTTCGAGAAAGATACAGAATGAAAGACCCAAATCAATATTTTATGAACTAGAAAGCTATATAATACTGTAAAATACTAAGTGCAGTTACATATGAGTAGTTCAGCAGGGAGCAGATAGATCGAAAGTGATATATAGGTGATGGTATGGTCAGTACTTTTGACTTTTTCTTGTACTACATAGGCTCAGGTGGAATAGTCTTTTATTTAACCTCTGATACAATTAATTAAATGGAAAGTAGAATGGACTCAGTTAAGTAAAACTAGGAGTTGTCCTTGTTTTACCTTCTGATTTTTTGTCATCTCTTGCATAATGCGTATTAATTTCCTGGAAGACTGCCCCCTTTCTTCAGTTCATTTTGTTATTTGTAGTATTTTATTATAAGAGAAGATGTGATAAAAATAAAAACAAAATTGAACTTCATGACAATTAAGACATGACCTAGAGCAGCATTCTTTAATGTGAAGTTTACTTTACTTCTTTAAGTTATAACCAAACAACAACCTTCACTCAAAACAGAAGGTGAAAGTGTGGGCCATTTTAGAGTCAAGGAAGGTTAGCTATGGGAATCAATGAGTCTCTAGACAGAACCATCAACCTTGGAGATAAAAGCCTCTTTGCCAATAAAAGTGTAATACAGACAGATCTCCCAGTGTGCCTTCCTCTTACCTGGAGGAGTAATTTCAAGGCCTGAGAACACTGATATCCTTTTGGCTCCTGACCTCTTTGTGGGAAATGATCATCCTTAATTCCAGTAGAATGGATTTGTGGTTTTCTGATGGACTGCTGGCTTATTGTGAACTGAACTGAGATCACCCTTCTTTCATGTATGCAACAATAAAAATAGTACAATGACAACAACTTGCCTGATGTTATAGCCTGGACTTTTTTTTAAATAATAATAATAATAATAATAATCTACAGGTTCAAAAAACGATCAGTCATACACTATGCAGTTTCTTTCAGGTAATAAGAGAAGTTTTTGACTCTGCAAAACTTATAGTTTAAATAAGCAAAACTGTTAACAACTGAGAACTGAGCAGAACTGATTTCTCCTGGCTCATAAAGAGTTACCTCTGAAGCTACAGCTGTACTGTTAGGCAGAAAGTTCCTTCTACTCCATATCAAACAAGGCTTGGGTACAAATGGACAATAATATATGCACACACTTTTTTGTCTGTTCTTCATGATTGATACAAATAGGAACTTCAGTTTGCAGGACAGATAGAAACTGGTATGTAGAGCTACTGCCCAGGTATTTCTAGATGAAAAGCTTAGATTTGAAACTGAATTTCATGAAACCCAATTCAATGCCTTAATTTACAAAGCCACTCTCTCTGGCAAATATACTTTTTTTTTTTTTTTTCTCATTCACATGTAGAACATCTCTGGGAAGGAAGAGACAATTACATATTGAAGTATTTCATATTGAATATTTGCTAAGCAAGGTTAGAATTTTGTTTCCTTCAACAAGAACGAATAATACTCTGATTTTGTACCATTTGTTCTTGTCATTTGATATGGTTAATATTCCACGCAAAGTGGAATTTTTCAACTTTTGAACAAAAGAAGGAATAATCTCCAGTCCATCATCTGTGCTTAGATTGGCAGAGTGCATACTTACATGAATTCAGAAAGGAAAGGGACAAATGAAATAGGATTTTCCCTTAACCTGGATGAATTCGCTTGCCATCAGGCCATTGAGATATAAACTTAATGCCTTCTCTCCACCCTGCTTGTTGAGAAAAAGTTAGTATGGATGCTAAACTTCTTAGTATGTGCAAAAGATGTGTAAACTTGCAGCGTGAGTTTTGTTGCCTAAGAATAAAATTAGAAGGACCTTTCCTTTATGTAGCTCATCAATGTATAGGCTTCAAGTTTTGCGAAATAGTTTCATTATCAGTAGGCCTGTATATACAAGTCTGTGCTTCAGTAACTTGTTCCTTTACAGAAATAACTTAGCAGTATACGTAGCAACAGCAAAAAAGACGTGAACTTTAAATTGTTGATCGTATATCTATGCAATATATTTAACATCCATATAAATCTCTTTTTTGCATGGAATATTTGCAATATGGGTAGCTTCATGTATCTGTTAATTCTTTCACGTTCTCCTGTATAAGTACTGGAAGTCACAGGAAGATTGTTACACGTGACAAATACAAATTTTTGATGTACCTAGTTGGGACTAAAACTTTCCAAATAGTCTTTGTTAAAATTGGCACAAACATGGAAAATGGCAGGATTTAATGTGTATGTATGAGGTTTACTGTCCTGTCAAAGGCAGGTATCTCATTGATAGCTAGTAAATAATTTCCTTCTATCAACAGATTAGAGTAAGCTGCTATTGTGCAGTTTATGTCTCAACAGTGGATTGCAAATTAAATTCCCACTGGAGTTTCTGAGAGGAAATCCGGTTCCCTTATCCTCTAAGCCACTCAGCTTTTCTTCTTAAGCAACTTAATAAAGATAATATTCATATCTGCATCTCATTATTCCTACGTTGTATTGATGCAGTGTGATAGTTTTACTTTCTCACAAAATATCAGTAAAACAAAAAGCTCTGTTGTCCTTTTTTTCCTTTTGTTTCTTTTTTTTTTGTTTTTTTTAGTTACCTGTGAATGCTGGAGGAGTGATTACATGAGACATTGGACTTCTCTAAAATCTCTGAAGTAAAATTCTCAAAGCATTAAAAGTTTAATGAATTAAGTTAGACAATGCTTCTCAGAGAGATTAATATCTGTTTATGTAATTACCTTAATTATCAAGGAATGAGGGTGACTTTCTATGACTAATTTTCAGATTAGGTATCTAAACACAGGAGTCATCCCTCTCTGATTCACTGTGAATTACTTGCAGCTTTCAGTCTGAATCTCTTGCAGTAGGTACAGAAAAGTGGGAAAAAGACAAAGCACTGCACTAACAGTTTAATGTGAGTCATAAAAAAGGACCCATACTTGGCTTGCTGTAGATGCCCTATGCAGAGTGTAACAAAAGAGGAGACTGAACTGCTGTAATACCATTGCCATCAAGCACATGCTGGGTGACTTTTCTGAAGAAATAATTGTGGTTTGCATTACTGCATCAGAGAAAGGCGTTAGAAGAATCTTGAGAAAGCACTCACCATTTCTGTTTGCAGAATGTTTGAGAACATTCTTCAGTCTGGAAAATATACCCTTAATCTGTAGTTTTCTCTCCATCTGTAAATCTACCATTATGTGGACAATCTGTGACACACACACAAAAAAATATATCTTTCATTTTAGAATAAATACAATATACCAAAAGTAGTTCTCCATTTCAGAATCCCAAACTAAAATATTTTTTCTGCCGAAGAGACTTTTTTTTGTTATTATTATGGTAATTGTATTTTTTTTTCACTGAAGCATTTCCCTTCCTACCTGATTTCACTGCTACAACATAAAATCATATAATGTGTAACTTGCTTTGGTTTTCTGTTATGACATGAAAATGAAGCATTGTGTGTGATTACAATAGACAACTTTTACCTGAAAATTATTAGAACAGAACAAATCAAATCTAATTTATATTTCAGGTGAACAAATAATTGGATATTGTCATAAGCTTTTATTATATTTATTTTGCATTTGAAGTGCTTGTAGTGAAAATAAAACCAAATCCTTAGCACCCTTCCAAAGCTGGTATTCAATCATGCAGGGGTTGGAGGAGGAAGTGCAGCAGCCCAGGATCACCCAGGAAATATCAGTTCATTTTTTTTTTTTTTTATCTGATTTGACAGTTAACTACAACTGTCAAGAAAGGATCCTGGAGCTGACGGATCGGTTTGACCCTGTGCAGACTCTCTCATGTTCATACCTAGTCACTGCTTAACGGGAAAGAAGCTGAGGAGAAACAGCAAGCTTGGCTGTTGCTTTTAAATGGCCCATTTACAAAAATTGAAGGCATTCCTTATATATAACTCAATGATTTGTTTTATTTGTTTGTTTGTGTTTTGTTTATTTTTACCTTTTGGATTTCATTTACTACATGCCTCTTCATTGCATCTGATATTGCACCACAGTAACCACACCATACTGCTTAAATTTAAGGGTATTTGAAGCTCATACTATCCCACGTATAATTGTGACTTCAGTCCTTCAGGTAGAGATTTCAGGTAGGATTATTATTTTCATGGCAGTGTGTTTTCTTCACTTATCTGATGTGACATAGTTGTTTCAAATTCAGTGCTGATTCAGGAAGTTGTCTCACAGTGTTGTGGGCTTCTTGAGATATTAAGCAGTCTTCAGTATTTTTTATTTGTGGTCCAAGATAGAGAACCACAAAGAACTTTGGGAACAACTGTGTCACTAGTTGTAAACTGAAGGTGCATTAATGTGAAACATTAGTCATAGCTGAGAGAACAAGAAAATTGAATTGTAGCACACTTTAATTCCTCATACCAACCAAGAATATTGGCTCTTTGGCAATAAACATCATATCACTTGTTTTTACAGGACTGTGGGTATTTGGAACATAGTGGAGAATGAAATTTGAACACACCTTTTAATGAAATTCTCTCATTCTCAACATGAGCGAGGAATTCTGTTCAGATGCTTTTAATTTATTTATATCAATCTCAGCATTAAATCAGCCTTTGTGCAGATCCTCAGTAGAGAGCAGTAATTTCATTCCACAGAAAGTGGCAAGACTATGACATTTATTTTTGTTTTGCCCTGGAATGAAAATAAAGCATTCTTAAATTCTGTGCAGAAATACATTCTTTCAGTGTCCAATCTTTCAGAAGTGTTTGAAAAGTATTGAAATGGTTTGCGTCACAGATGCTGAATTTTTTTCATACCGAAAATGTTAACAATGAAACATTCTGACTTTTTTTGGACCCTGCTAAATTCAAGGATTTCAGCAGTAGTCAAGATGTCATTCAGGGGTATCTCTGCACAGAAACATTTGTCCCTCTTACATACAAACCAAGCTGCGTCCAACCTCTCTGGCTTAGGTATCCAAGAGCAATGCTTTGTGATGGTGCAAGCTCCAGCCTTGCTGATGACCCTAAGTTCTTGGCAGGACTTGTGCAACCCACCATGAAACAGTCTCACAGATGGGTTGTGTTCCAGCTGCAACATTGGTATTTTTTGGGTCTGGATGGAGAAGCAGGAGAAGGCAGCTAGAAAGAGAGTGCAAAAAAGCCCTGATCATAAATGTGAGAGTGCCCCGGTCCTCATGCTGTCTTCTCACAACTGCACTGTGCTGTTGGGAAAGTGGGACAGGTTTGGAAATGGAGCAGGTTTGGAAAGTAGGAGCAGTGGTCTGGGGTATCTGCCTCTCCCGCTAGTGAGAGCCTTTTGATTCAGGGTTATGTTCTGTGGAGCATTTACTTTCTTTGAAAATGAAAGCCATGAAAATGAATTTTATCATCAGTGCAGCGAAAAAAAAAAACCAAAACCAATGTGAAAAAATTGTTAGTCCTGAAGTTTATTGTCTTCAGTATTTTTTCTAGCTCTTTCCTTAAGATCTTGTTCCAATATAATGATGCTGACTGTATTGGTAGAATGTAGTGATAGCTTTTAGCCACAGGTTGGCTATATTTGTACATAGTATGGATGCTTATCGCACTGCATCTGTGATACCCATACATTCCTGCTTTGAGGATCATGCGGGTGTCATTGACCATCACAGTACCCCCTCAACATGAACTTAAAAACAAGCTAACAGTATATCTCCGTATTTGATTATTATTTGGTCAGCTCAATTCCAAAACAAATTGCAAATATTGACTAGGAGGTTTTCCAGAATAACTGTCTCGGTATAGTGGGCAGGATGGCAGCACAGATGATCCAGAAATATTCCATAGACTCTTCCTCAGGACCTGCCCGAACAGTTCATCTGACTTTTGTGTTTCTGTTGGTGCCAGAGTTCATATGAGAGAGTTCTGAAAAATCTCTGTAGAAGTATTCTCTGAGAAAAGTAAACAGAAACAATGTGAAGCAGCTGGTTGTGGCAAATCCCTGTCTGTTTGTTTGTTTTGGGGGTTTTTTGTTTATTTATTTTCACAATATTTGCAACTGCATTTGAAGGAGAGGAGGGTTGAAACAGTGTCTCATCACGTAATTCCTTCCAACAGCAGCTATGACCAGGAGTAATGGCTGTTCTGTTACTGAGATACCACACACAAAACTAAACATACTTGAATGTGTGTCTTCGAAAAGGACTACTGCATCCATGTTAGTTAGAAGAAAACAGTTTTAAAAAGGGAAGCTGTGTTTCATACCAAATTGCCATCTCCTTTTCCAGATGGCAGCAGTTGATTAACCACACAAACACAAGAAATAGACTCTTCGGTCAGCCAATCAACACACCTAACAGTAAACAAAACTATTACAGAGTATAATCAGCTATGTCTTTACTTTTTTTCCATATTAGACTTTTAAAAAGTAGGGAACATGAGGGAAAGAGATGCTTCTTGTAAGGCAGGAAGTTATCTCAAGCAGTGCTACCTTCCTTCCTGGCATTGGTGGTTCATGGTGGAGCCTCAGAAAGGCCGATCTCTGCTGAGATCCATTCCTAGAGAAGAAGCGGTGAAGGAAATCCCTCTTCTCTGAAACGCATACACTGGCTGGACTCCAGTATACTTGCTGCATTAAAAAGATATTCCAAGTTCTTGTTCAGAGGCTATCAAGCAGAAGAGATGGCAATCTGTCTAGATATTCTTTGTCAGTGATGAATATTTAAGAAGGCTATTTTCACCCCTTCAGCAGCAATATTCTTTGTCTCACGTTGGGAACCAGTCTAGTTCAAAGAATCCAGAGACCTCCAGACAGGGACAGAAAGCACTTTTACTGTCTCCCTCACCAGCTCTGAAAGCTTGTCTGACCCAGAGGTGTCTCTAACATTATTTCTAGGAATAAACAAAAGGTTTGTAACTTGTAATGATTATTATCAGTGTAAAAGTAAAGCATTGTCTTCCCACCACCACAAATCCATCAGATAAGAAATCAGAAGAAACTTGCCCGAGCATTTTCAGTTCTAGGTGTATGGCTGTAACAGCTATTTCTATGGCTATAAAGTGTTTTACAGAAAAGTATACTTTCAGATCTCTCAGGTCTAGGGGTTTCTGCATTTGCCTCAGTAACTTCCTTCTCACTATCAGCCATATCTTCTGAGCTGTAACTAACCAGCATCACATCCACATGATGTTCTTGAAGATGAAGGTGGATGAAGATGAAGAAGAGCTCTTCATCAGCTTGGATATTAGGAAAAAATTCTCATGAAGAGTGGTGAGGCAGTGGCACAGGCTGTCCGGGGAGGTGGAAGAGTCACCATCCCTGGAGGTGTTCAGGAAGTGTGGATGTGGCAGTGGGATACATGGGTAGTGAGCATGATGGGGATTAGCTGATGGTTGAACTAGATGATTTTAGTCATCTTTTCCAACCTTGATGATTCTGTGATTCACCTCCAACAGGATGAATTTTGTCACTTGAAGTTCTTCATAGCTTGTGTCTTCTTCCTTTGCTTCCCAGAATTCATACAAGGCTTCTCAGAACAAAGTAGGAATTGTCTGTTTCCCTCATACTGTATTTACCTGCTGTGTTTAAGTATGAGGCTTCTAGAGTGCCTTCTAATGCCTCTACTAGCTCCACTTATCTCACAGAGAAGGATGCTGGAAGCAACACTACAAATTTGTCGCTGCCTGTCCTGGGAGCATCACTGTGGGGGGAAATTCTACTATTGCTGCTGGCAGTGCAGGCTTTGTGAGATGAAATAAATCAATGAATAATTATTGCAGTGGCAGCCAGCAGCACAGCTATGAGGGCGAGACAGGCAGTACACGCTAATAGGCTGGGGGAATCCTGTGTTGTCAGTTTTCATCCTGCTCCATTTCTTTCAGCAAATAAGATGCATCTGCTTGCCTCCAGCTCTCAGCAGACAAAGTAAACAGTCATGCTACAGCAGGTCACAGTGTGACTTCATGTGAGTAAACTGAACTAATCTGAAGCAATATGCATTCATCCAGCAAAAGGACACCCAAGACAACATGCTGAGGGTAGCTAGCAAACTCCACTGACAAGGAGTGTCTCAGTAGCAAGTCAGAGCAAAACAGGAAACGCCAAGTGAAATTTCCAAGGTGCAACAAAACACAGTGATAAACACTGGAGCCTAAATAAAACAACCTCTCCTTATGTAACCTTCCTCTCCTTATCCTTCATCAGACGATATATGTGTCATTTGCGCAGTCATCATCTTCAATTTCCCTCACTGCACAGTGTCCAGTTGCTGCAGGAAATGTAGCAAATATTCAGGGTTGAGAATTTGGTACATTCCTGGCTCTCCCAGGAAAGAACAGGGGCACAGATCAGGAATCCCTTCTGTCTGCAACTTCTATCCAATTCATATGCTTGTTAATGAGATCCATCGGTTATCACTTATTCATGCGTACAGTGACAAGCTGCTTGATCTGAAATGTTCATTTGCTGGATGCTAGCCATAGTCTTCAAGGAAATCAAGCTATTTAGCTTTTAGATTCTCTGGTAGCCCAGGAAGGAAAAGCTTCTTCAGTAGCAAATGAGTGCATCTACCAGAATACAGTGTTTTCTGGATTTTACAGTTGCAAATAAAATTGTGAATAGCTGTCTATCTTGATATGTATAGCCACATATTGATTATTGGTTGCAAGAATGCATGTTTTTCATTAACTAAGAAATAATGTTTGATATTATCCTGGGATTTATTATACATATTAAATGATAAGAAGAACTATTTCCTCTTTTTCTTTCATATACTACTTTCCATAATATGTCTTACCTATTATTGTAGGTCCAGTTCTTTTATGGAAATGGTATTAAGCTTTTTCTACAGTATTTGTGGATTTTATTTTATGGGACTGATCATTTGTGGACCAGGACAAAGGTTGTTTCAATGTTGGGACTGAGATGCATCTAGTTTAGCTGACGACACAGGAATTCCTTGTTTGGGAACATAGCCTATGCTCTCTGTTTAATTAATGAAATGGAATGTGTGCTGTGAAGGAATGGTCTGGATATGTGTCAAATCATATCAAGAGGGGTATACACCCCTCGTCTGTCGTATGACTTCTGTTTACCCGAGAGCAAGATTAAGTAAACTCACCTTCTCTATATCATTAGAGTTATCATTGGCCTAGCGCAAGTGAAGATGAAACTTCTACAAATGACTTCAGCGGTGACTGTGCAGTTGTTCAGTGGTCGACTGTCCCCATACTGTCTGAGGCTCTTATTTTTGACTGTTTTATTCTTTTTTTGTTTTTCTCCTGAGATGGTCTTAACATTGACCGTTCATTTCTGATTGTGGTAACTAGTCAAGGCGAAGGGCTGTGTTTATTCTCATAGATGAGCCAATGTCAGGATATGGCAACTCAATCATCTGGGCCGCCAAAGTGTTCAAGCAGTCCCTGGCATGGTTTTGGAGCTGGCAGGCTGGCCTCCTTCCAGGCAGATCTGGGCATGGTTCAGGATATGGTACTGGCCAGGGACTATTCCCAGCAGACAGCTTGGATGCAGTCTCTCTGCTGTGGAGGACAAGTATGTTTAATAGCACAGACATGGGTCTCTTACCATTTGCCTCAGGGCCAGAGAACAGTTGTGAACACATTTAAATTACCAGGACAGAAAAAGTAGGAGGCTCTTTGTATTTACCCTGCATCATGAATCGCTCAGTGCTCTGGCAGCACAGCACTAAGCATCCAAGGTAAGCATGAATCTGATCCAAAACCCACTGGAAGCAGCAGAGACCTTCTGTTGTTATTAATGAGTTTTCAGTCAGACTGTAAATGAGCAGTAAATGTTAAAAGAAGTATTTGGAGAAAAAAAAAAAAGCAGAAAGGGATAGATATAAGTTATGGATGTACCTGTTTTTAAGGAAAGAAGGGCAGAAAACAGAACATTGTTGGAAAAGTAAATTACAATCCAATCAGGTGAGCTACTGCTGGATTTTTAATAGCATTCTGTTTCTTCTGTCTTGCTGCAAAAAGAGTCTGTGGTGGTTCCACCTAAGTACTGATATCAATCATCGATTTATACTTTGCTTTAGATTTTATTAAATAGGCTAAATGTATAGTTTCCTTACAAAATTAATAGTTCCTCAAAATGTTTCAGTATTGCACTTTAGTCTGTCATCTGAACAGAGCATGTACTAGTTCATTTTATAGTTTGGTGATAACACCATTAATTCAGCCTAAATAGTGCTTATCAAATAAATGTAGTGTTTGGAATCCTACATTTTATGCTTGAGGAAAAAAAAAAGAGTTTTGTATTATGATGTTTGGAACTCATTTATTTGGAGCTCAATTAAAGGAGTTTCATTTGGTCTTTTGACACAAAATTATTACATGTAGTCTTTCAGTGTTGGCCTTCTTTTAAAACAAAGATAATAATTCAAAAATGAAAATAAAAAGCAGGTATGTTAAATCATGTCAGTGGTTGCCATACTCTGAATTTATTATGCCAAAGTAAGTGAAACTAAGTTCATCTGGTGCCTTATGAGTTTTAAACTCTTTAGTCTTTTTGAGGACCATTGAGACTAGCATGCAAATGTGGATTTCACAACCTGCCTCTTTTGCAAGCGTTTCCTTTTACACTTTTCAAGTACTGTTGATATAATTAATTATGAACTTACAGGAATACAGAGCTTGCTTGTAAGGAACTAATTGTTACACTTCTATTGTTTCACTGTAGTTAAAAACTCTGTACATTACCTTGCTTCCAGTAGTTAACTGTTCTGCAATCAAGGGGCAAAGTCTGCCTCAAACCATATACATCCTTTTTGTCCATAAATCTTCATTATCTACAAGATTAGTCAGAGCAGAATTTGACTGAGTCAGAGATATCTTTTTGGGAATTTGAGCTTGCCAAAATAGTAGTCCAAATGCTGCTCACAGTTACAAACAATCTGTATATTTTCTCTTGGAGCTTATATTCCATTTATAATTATGAACTCCCACTGTGCTCTTACAGCTGATACCTCTCTGTAGCTAGTGTCTCACAAGTAGGCATGGATGACTCTTCAAATAACATTCATTACTGGGTAGCAACTGTTAAAATGCTGTTACTAAAAAAAATTAAAAAAAAAATAGTGGAAACTTCTGGTAGATGGTCCATCCATCTGCTGAGAACAAGTCTTCACAAAAATCTTGGGTTGGTGAAGGTATGCAACTGTAGGAACTACAGTTTCTTCTTTTCTTCTGTCCTGACTATCGCAGTTCCAGAGAGTTGATAAGGGATGAGAGAGCTGTGCACTCTTGTTTCTGTAGGGGTTCATGGCAGCAGGGGGAAGTAGACCTTAATGTGGAGAAAAATCCAAACTTCTGTGTCAGATGACTGAGAAAACATGAGGGTGAAGCGAATTTCAGATGAGTATTTGATGGATAAAATTAAGAGTGTACTTCTCTATAATTTTTATAGTTGTTCACAGAATTCCTATCTAAGATATTGCTGTGTAATGCTAATCTACGTGGAGCTGAAGTGTTAGGACAAGAAGGAGATGCATTTTTTATGCTCAGTAAATGTTTTAGGTAGTGGGGAGGCAGCAAAGAAGAACACCCTACAGCAGGAGATAAAAGCAGCAGGAGTGCAATTCTGGAGAGGTTTGCCCAGATTATGTAACTTCTTCAGCACTGGGCAGTGGTTACACCTGAGTGAAGTATCCTCCTGTTATCCTATCTGTAGAAGAGATTTTCTTAAGAAACTCACCCATTTTACTCTAAGTCAAAAATAAATAAGCAGTACTTATTTGCTAGGGATAAACTCCAGCCTCTCCTGGAGTCTTTTAGAAGTTAGCCAACATGCATGTTTACACTTTTCACAGAGATTGACATCTCTGCTCCAACAAGGAGCTGCAGATGCCTATATATAGAAAATCGGTATGATCACCTTTATACAATCCAGATGATTTTGAAACAGAATATGGACTTCTCTCCTGCTCGCAAGATTAAGGAAACAAAGCACTACAAATTGTATTTTCCTTATTATAGCCTTCTATTGTTTAGGTTGGAGAAGAGAAGGCTCTGAGGAGACCTAATTGTGGCCTTCCAGTACTTGAAGGGAGCTTACAAGCAGCAGGGAGAGTGACTTTTTAAAATTATAGTGATAGAACAAGGGGGAATGGCTTTGAATTGAAGGAGGTGAGATTTAGATGTTAGGAATACATTTTTTACTTAGAGGATGGTGAGGCACCCGCTGGCACAGGATGTCCAGAGTCTCCATGGATGCCCCATCTCTGGAGGGATTCAAGGCCAGGTTGGATGGAATCCTGGGCGGCCAGATCCGGTTGCTGGCAGCCCTGCCCATGGCTGGGGGTTGGAGCTAGATGATCTTTAAAGTCTCCTCCAACCTAAGCCATTCTATGATTCTACAATTTCATGATTCTGTGATTAATTGAAGATGTACATTTGTTACAGGGACTGAATAGAGCAAATGAGATAACAGATCTCTATCTAAATAGTTATCCCAAAAGGCATTCTGTTTGTCCACTACTTGTTTCTGCCAGTTTATGATGAGATTTTCTCAATAGTAACTATCCACAATGCTCTGTATAGTACAAAGGATAAAAGATAACTTTTTTTTTTTTTTTTCTGAGAGCCCTTCATGAACGCTGTGAAAAGATAACAATGTACCCATGAAACAAAAGACATCTACAGAGTAGGAATGCAAGAAAATGTCTTTCCACTTGCACAGTCAAATGAATTGCAGATGTCAGGCAAATCAATAAATCTTTTTGGTATCAAGAAAAATAAGGATCCCAGCCACTTCCTCTGAGGCTCTTTATGTAAAAGGTGGCACAATAATTATGTAGGTGGATTATGATCTATAGGCAAGTGCACTGACTATTAACATCTGAAAGTGACATTTCCTTTTCAGACAAATTAAATACGAGCTGCAAAGACGCATTTTTCAGTCAACTTGCTTGCACAAAAGCTAAATCAGGCATGCTCTTATAATTGTGCTGTGTGCATTTTCTAGCTCAGGCGCCAGTTCTGCTGCTTGCCCCAAATCACTTACTACGGGTAGAGGTGGCCTAATTTTTTCAGTGCATAGCACATTTGCCTAAATATGCAGTTTAGGAAGCAGCACCACCAAAATACTCCAATCAGATCTGGCAACAAGTAAGGATCAGGGAATGAGGGCAAGAAAGGGGAAAAAAAAACCCAACAATGAAATGTTTTATTTTGACAGCTTGGAAATGATCTTTTTGACTTTTCAAGACAGCTTTTTTGTCAGCAAAGGAAATGTTGAGATTCAGTATTAGATAACTGAAAGCTAAACATAACTAAGAAAGTCCTTTTCAATGAAAGGGAACATTTCAAGTCAACCAAAATGGAAGTATAGTTTTCATTTCATTAATACATCAAAAAATAATGTTGGTACTTTGTAACTCAAAGGTTTTTTTTCAGTTTAGGCATGAAAATGAAAGTTGACTGTGCACTCAACATGAAGTTTGAAGATTTGCAGGAAAGTTATCTGTTATATTGTGAAGAAGTACTTTTCCTCTCTCCCCTTGAAAAATTCTTATGTGCTTAACATTTAATAAGTACATATTGCATCTTTGGGTGAGCTGAGGATGTCACTGGTCATATGAGTGAATGCTATGACACTGGTTTTAATAGCTAGTCTTTTTGCCTCTGTTAATTATCATTCTTATTATGACAGCTCTTTGAGGGCTGTCAGAGGAAATATTTCCATTTTAGAGTGCTAAATGAGGGCCTCTGTACCCAGATGAGCCATCATGCATCATACTTGTAGCTAATGCCAGCTCCCAGTGGGTGGAGGGTGTTAGGGGAGCTGAAGTGAAGCTAGCCAAAGAGAACAGCATTCAGCTCTGTCTTCTCTGAAGGAAACCTCATTACAACAGGGAAACACAGTGCATATATGTTCACCACCTCACAGAGAGAAACCAGAAAAAGAGAGAGAAGCCCACCAAACCTGTATAGCCTTGTCAGTGCAGCATTTAAACCATCTCACCAGCCCTGCCACACAAGGTCAGAGTGGGGATCACCTGGGATGCTGGATGTGCAGTGGGACCGTTCCTGGTCTTGTCTCCCAAGCCCCTCAGCCCTCAATCAATATGTAAAGAAAAGATAATTTTGCCCTTTTCTTTGAGGAAATATGCACTGTATGCAGCCTGTGATCAACTCCAGGACTTGGGCTCCTTGTGGTATCTTGAAGAAATGTAACTAGAAGAATTTACTTGAAAATACAGAATGTTATAGAAAGTGACAGTTGATAGCTGGAAAGCCCTTAGGCAGGGTAAATAGTGCCCATGGGGAGACCTTGCTGGCAGGAATGTTGCTACTAGTGGTTTTGTGTTAAAGGCTGTCTCATTTTTCAAGGGAGGAAATAAAAAAATAAAGCCATGTGTTAGCTGTTGTTGTTATGACCTGATGTGATGGTGAAAGACACTGCAGCAATGAGAGCAGTGTACGAACTTCTGTGACATAGGACAGAACCTGAAACAGAGGCAATAAAACGTGGAGTTTTTTCAGCTGATGTATGTGTGAAGAGAAACAGTACAAATAAAATGTTGTTGAAGCTTTCAATTTCATAAATTTTAAATGGCTGCAGGTGTAACACTAGCCAAAAATAGAAAAACCCTGCAAAAGTAATTGGACTGAACCTTCCACATTTATCACTGGTCTAGCGAACTTAGCGATTAATTAAATTGATTTGATATAGTAATTTGGTTTCTCAAAGTTAATTGTGTCTATTTCTTGGTGAAAGCTGCTAGTGAATAGGAAGCTGACGAGCCTTTTCTCTGTGGCAGGTGCTGAAACTAACCTGAACTTGAGAAGCAGAGAAGATCCAAATACATCAGATACTGGATCAGAAACCCAGGATAAAAACGCAAATAACCATGGAACTCAGTCTTCTAATCCACTGTCCAGTTCTGTGACTGCTGAAAATGGAAATTCAGTATCAAATGGTAAGCATTTTTTAATCCCAAATCTCTTCTAACAGAAAATTGCTGAAGTGCACCTTTCAATGAGCTTTTAAAGATACAGTCAAGCTGGAATCTCTTGAGTTGTGAAATATCTCTGTTTCTGGAACTGGCTTAACCATGTGTGTATGAACCGATAAGCCCATCTGCAATAAAAGCTGAATGTGAAAAAAATAAAACAGCTTCTGTTGAGGAAGTTGTAATTACCTCAGCTCCAAGTCTGTAAATAGCCTAAAGATAACTGAGATTCGAAGCTTCTGATTCTATGATCAATAAAAATGGAAGAGAATATGGAAAACCAGGATCTCCCGTCGGTACAAGTGCCTTCTTAGTGAATGGCAGATAGTGTATAATTGCAATGAGGTGATCAAAATGGTGCAAGAACAATGACCAAATGAAATCTTTCAAGGTCCTTTAAGCATAATCCTAAGGATATAACTAACACCTGTACTATGGATAATCAGACAATACGATTACACAAGTATGAATATAAAATGAGACAAAAATTTTGATGGGATGTGGAGGAGCAAATGTGTAAGTATGTGTGTGGCAAAGCATACACCTGTTTTTCTACAAAAAACTTAAATCTTAGTATTGTTTGCCTAAGTAGAGCAGTGGCATCACCTTTAATGCTAAGGGTGGAGGTGCATAGAATGTAGAATATAGTTGGTAGCTCAAGAACTACACTGGGAGGATCAAAGGGATGAAGTGTCAATCAAAGGGATGAAGTATCAAGTGAAATACTACATTTCATTTTCCAGATGTACTATCCTTAAAAATAAAATCAAAAGCTAGAGCTATTTAATATGCATAGGTCTGAATTGAAAAATTAAGTTTATCAGAAGCATTTCATTTTATGTTCCAGATACGCTTTACTTAAGAAATATGCTGGTTTTGAAACAAAAAAAAAAAAATCAAGCTTTATTATTTGAAATGAAGCATTTCAAAATTAAATAAATCTTTTTTTTTTTTTTTCCTGGGAAAATTTCATTCTGCAGTTGTTGGCCAAAATAATACTTCCTGTTCTCTCTGATAATCACAGCAGAAAATTCATCCAATTTAAGAAGTTATAGGAGTGAGAGGTACATTCATTCCTGTGTGGAACTGGGAACACACTGTAATAGAAAGAAAAGGCATCTTTGTTTATTATAACTGTGTCCCCATTTGTATCAATACAACAGTTTAGGGAGGAGGGAGCATATTTTGAAAATGTGTAACAGTCAGACTGTTATATTAACACAAAATCTGTGGGTAGATCAAGACTTTGATTCCTTTCTATGTAGGATTTTAATCGTATATTCTGATGTCCTAATGGGACCTGTGGGAGATCAGTTTTTTATAAGAGCAACCATTTTATCTCCAGATCCCTTAACTGTGAGTTTAATCATAAGAGCTGCATTTCTTTTAGTTTAGAAATGAAGTGATGCTTTATGTTTGTAATTTGTGGTGATTATAGTTAAGTTAGCAAATGATTGCAGTTACTGAAATAAATGGTTGTTGCTTGAATAGAAGGCCAGCTGGTAGGTGAGATGAGTGCTTTTAATTGTGTGAAGTTTTTTATTAGTGTGTTTGCAATCAATAGTAGCCAGGGCTATTCACGTCGATAACACACAATCTATTATGCATAAACAAATTATTTTTAAACTATTTGTAAATGGAAAGTTTAATCATAAAGGTGTAATGTTGTGCAGTGGAATTTTCCAGTAAGGTATTTTTTCCATTAAAAAACACAGCTTCATCAAACTCAAACTTTCAATTGAAGGTTGCTGATTTTGATGCAGCTGTCATAAGGAATGGTTTTGGCATTCACTGTATACAGTGAGCAGAAAAAAAAGTCCTTTTAGGTCTCTCAGGATCCCACTGGGCAAGGAATTAACAGTATTTATGGTATTTGAAGATTCAAATCTACCTTTTGCCTATCAGGCTGTTGTAGCAATATTATTAAGCTTCAGTTTTACCCTGACACAAAAGACCAAAATCAAAAAATGAACTTTGTGGTGTAGAATTATACTTTTCTGGATAGCATTAATAATAATTGAAAGCATAAACAAAATGAAATGTTCAGTGTGTTTAGATTACATAAATTGAAAAATATATTTCTTAAAAATAAAAATCCTTCCAGGATTCAACTTCAACATCTTCTTGATTTTGAAATCTGTGTGATATCTCTAGGCAATACTGATACACCTACCTATTGTAGGGTACCTGCGTAGCAGTGTGATTGGACTTAATGGTCTCTTGAGATCCCTTTCAACTCCTGTGATTCTGTGGTTCTATGATTCTTAGATTTTTGAATGTTCCATTAGATTTTTTCATGTAAAATACTTATTCATTTTTATTACAGTATACAAGATTTCTCTAACTTTTCAGAGAGTAAAACTTGTAATGCGTTATTAATTAGTTGATGAGAGATTACAAAACTCTTGAGCATAAAATAAATTGCTTCCCATTGCTACACAGTGGAATTGTATAATCTACTTTCCACTGTTAGAATGAAAACCTAGATTTGTGCGACATCACCTGAGTTAATACAGAAAGCTGTTTCTTAAATACAGCTTTGGCTGTTGAGAATGAAACAGTGTCCACCATTTCTCTAGAGCATCATGAAACCTAAAGTCACTATGATCATAAGAAAAACCATCTCGACCAAGATGTTAATCTTATGTCTAACCTGGTGATTCTTTGGAAAACCATTACTAAGCAACTCTGAGAAGATGAGTTTAATTTCTGGCACTGCTATTAGCCTGGAATTTTAATAAAAGTTTTTTATATAACGTAATCCTCTTCTCCTTCTTTTTGCCTATAATATTATTAGTAACAGCTTTCTACAACTCTATATTATGAACATGTGACTTGTCTTCTACAAACCTTCCACACCTACCAGACTTCTATTCTAAATGAAACCTTTTTTTTTAAACTATTTTCTTGTTCAAATGCAAAGAGTAATCAGAAAGCCTATAGTAATCTTTTATGTTACAGTGCTGAAATCGTGAATTGCTCAAAACACCGAAGTGGTAAACACTCAGACACAGCAGATAAAAATGTTGTGAAATTCATCATTGTTTATTTCCACCATGTACTTAATGAATTGTATAGGAGTGTTTAATTATTAAGTGAAGCAATTAAATATGGCACTAATGGAGTGATTGAAGTGACTGAACCTTTGGATGGTGAAAGAAATAAATTCTCCAGGTATATGACAGTTTTTTACCCACAGTTGTGTGCTGTATAGGTACTTGCCCACTGTGTTCTAACTGAAATCTAGAGTTAATTCTACGTACATGACACTGCCTGTTTGGACCACAGGAGACTGAATATGCTGCATCATGCCCAATAGGCACACAGGCACATGCTTTGCACTGTGCCAAGCATCTAGTTCCATTGGCACCCTCCTGTCCAACCAAGGAAGCTTTGCTGCTTGTTCCTCTTCAGCTACATCCAGGGCCCACTGTTTGTGGTGTGGAGATACATGTGAGTGGACTTGCTGTATAGTTCATGTTGATGAGCTGCCAAGAGCCTGACTGTTTCATTAAGTGCCCTATGCATTATTATGGTAAAGGGATGTATCCAGCCTAACTTTAGCTGCTAAGAAGGTGGCCATTTTCTCTAAGCAGCTCATCTGTGGGCTACAGACTGCTGTATGATAAATCGGAACTTACCGATTTATCTTAGCCCAGTAGACAATGGAAATGTCAGCATAGGAAATCACAGAATGAGAGAGGTGTCACAGCAGACAACCTTACGGAATGTCTCTGTGACACAGGCATGAACGCTTCCTGTGGATAACTTGAGAATAGTTTAAAGAAAGCCCACTCTTGATGACAGAATTCATGTTCCAGCCTGTACTTCTCATTAACCTGTGTTCTTGTAGTTCTCCCCCTGATAAACTGATGCTTCCAACCTTGTGCTGAATTAAGCAAGGTCTTATTCAGTGCACTGTGGTATCCAAATATTTACTTAGGTGCATGTAAAGGAAAACTTTTAGAGTGCAATCAACTACTCCATTTATCTTTCCAAACTCCACTAAGCCTCTGCTTGGTCTGTGTTGACATGCTGTTGCTGTACATGGAAACTTTATTTATTTGATAAGACTCCTTATCGAAGTTCTTTTCATAGGAATAGAAAATCACTGATATTCTTAGCTCAAGGCTATAATGCACCATAGATCCTTATGAGTATGAATATGGTACAAAAATAGTATCTTTTTCAAAAGCATGCTACTAATCTAGGAAAAATATATTTTTTACTCAAGTTAATTAAGAACACATAAAAAGGCATTCTGCATTAAAATGGCTAATTTTTTATTATTGTTGAAAAAAAGAATTGTGTTGACAAAAACAGATTTTGGGAGGGAAATCTGAAGTTAAAAAACAAAAAACATTTATTTCAAGCATTTCATTTTACCAAAAATATGTGATTTTGCTCAGGGCAAATTTTATGTTGCAGGGCTGGGTTTGTTTACTGACTTCACTAAATGTAAGAAAGGAATAGAGGCAACTCATATTTGAAAAACCTAGTATACTGCAGAATGTGAATATCAGACTTTCCAGTATCCACATACTACCTCACAGACCAGCTTCAAAAAGAAAGAAGCCCACCTTGAAACAAAGCATTGTTAAAAGCATTGAGAGAAAATGCTCAGATGTCCTCTCTGCTTTGGGTAGATCTGAAAGACTGGATCCTCACAAGATTTGTTCTAGCTCCAGAGCTGCAATCAGGGCTTCACCCATTTCGCTGCCTGTATGTGTCTAAAGAAAGTTCAGATAGTTTGAAGATGTAGAAGAAAATCAGAATTTAGTAGTAGTTTGCATAAGCTCAGTTCCGAAGAACAATATTAAAAAAACAGCTGTCCTTAGCTACAGCACTATGGAATTGCAACAGTAAAAGGGGGAAACTAAAAGTGAGAAAGAAATAAGGATCATTCACTCTCTTTAAACCTCTTGTTGCATTTCTCTCACAAAATCTGGTTATTTTATGAAATAATTCATGCAACTTCTGTTTGCATGAGTTAAATCATACATCACTAACCATATAAGAGTTAATACTCATTTATCAAAGTAAAAAAAAAATAAGCATTTTTAATGCAGAAAATAGAGGTTTGGAAGAGGTTTCATCATGTATTTCTATGCTAGTTTCATGATTGAACAAGAAACTGAACAAGAATGTGAAACTGAATTATGAGCAGTACAGTACATACTCTCATAACTAGTTTATGATTCATTGAACTTTTGCATTATTTCCATTACAGTTCTGTATATGTTGTGTACAATATGCAAAGAGTGGGGTTCAACTTGTATTTGTTTATCTCACAGTTAGGTATCTATCTATCACCTTTTCTAGTTTTAGCCACACAAAAGATATGTACACTAGTTGAATCTGACAGTTCATAGAATCGTAGAGCAGTTTGGGTTGGAAAGGACCTTTACAAGTCATCTAGTCATACCCAAATTCAGATTAGATGGTATCCTTCCAGTTGATAATCTGCAAAGGACAATTCCTCTTACATTATCTCCTGACAGGATCAGTCCTTTTCTCCTGATGGATTTCATAGGAATATGAAAAATCGGAATACTGAGCAATAATAAAACTGTCAGGTAGCAGACCTACCATGGTGTCTGTGATGTGAGTTTGTGAGGAGCTACTGTGGGCTCACTGTATTTCTGCTTCTGCCTTTGCTTCCCTTGATCCCATCTCTCAGATCCATTGGCAGTGCTGGGAAGTGGTCTTCCTGCTCCAGCAGAAGCAATGGGAAGTGCCGGCTGTGAGCCTCACTCTGCGGTCACTGCACAGAGGAACTTGTTTCTTTTGACACCAGAGGGTGTACCTGGCTCTTTCACACTGGATGACTGGTTTTTATACTTCTAAATTTTGGACAGCTATTTCCCACATGGAGAGTGCACAATAAGTACAGCAGTTACACTAAAAAGCCCCACAGTACTGAGGAGATGAAGCTGTAAAACCTAGAGCTATTGACTTCCCATGTGACCAGAGACATTAATGTGAGAACAGACTTGGGATCCATTTTCCATTCCCTTTGCTTTGCTTCTGTGATGAAAGGGAGCCAGGGTAAGAGGAGCCAGGGATTTCTGAATTGCAGGGAATCCCTAGCCAGCTTCATGTAGGTAATGTGCTATTTGTAGGCTCTTTCAGTGCACTTTTTGTAAACCAACATACATACTTATGATACTGTTTATACTTGATAAACAATAACCTTTCCAGCTTTCATAAGCATAGAATAAGTAAATACCCAGGCAACTGTGTGACATTTATCATTCTTTTGTAGCAAAATATGTCAAAGTCTTTTGAATCTTGTGCTGAAATAAACCAGTGCAGAAATGACAGGTTAGAAAATAAATTATTATTTTTCTTCTTAGGTGTACCAGAGGCAAATGAGTATTCAAGACTGTCGGCCAGCACTACAGCAGGTTCATCAATTCAAAGACACAGGGAGAGCCACACTACTCAGGTAAAAATGTCACTAATAGTCTAATGGAAAAAGAGTAATTTTTTCTCCATAAGAAAGTAAAAATTAATTGTACCTGCATGTTAAAAGCTTTCTTGATTCAAATGTGTTTATTGGATACTGAAAAATGCTCGTCTGAAGGGTTTGTATTGAGCTAAGGACAGTAACTAATTTTTTGTTCTTTTTTGTTTTCACTGTGAAAATAACCATCCTTCATGATTAAAATCAAAATATCACCATCAATTAAATTAATCTGCAATATTTAAATGCTTTATATTAGAAGAAAGTTTTAACTATGTGCAAACTTCTATATTTGATGCTTCTAATGCTACTGCCAAAAGCTGAATACAATTTTAGTTCAGTACTTTGAAATGTCACTTTTCAGTAAATAGATAGTTGGCAATGTGTCTCACAAATCTTTAAAACATATTCTATGCCATGTACTCAGAATTACATGCAGGGACAATCCCTAAATGTAATCTTAATAAGAACTGTGACAAGTTTTGAGAAGGAAGAATGCAGCTCGGTGATTTTTGATGCAACTGCCATAATGAATAAACATCTTCCAAAATGGTATTGCAAAAAGGAAAAAAGAAAAAAATCTTCCACCCACAAAAAGAAAAAACAAAACAAAACAGATTATAAACCATTTTTAAGAAGTCCATGCTCACAGGACTTAAAATTATTACTGTAAAAAGCATTCCTCATCATTTTGAAAGCCTGCAATATATCTGCAAATGATTGGTTTTAATTACAGTTGACATTTCTTAGCATACCACTGGTGACTCTTAACAGTATACAGCCCTATTGTAAAACTGTTTGCCAGACTTCAGTGCAGTAACCTTATCATTTCAAAATAATTCTTGTACAGATATATGAAATAGGACAGATTGTTTCACAGATCTTTAAAAGCACTGATTGACTAATTGCTTTACAGAGAGAAACGTAAACTCGGTCCTTGGGTTTCTTGGCTGACACTGTCATTTCAGCTAAAGGAAACAGGTTCGTTAGACTTCAGGGACTTCTAATATTTATGTATTTTTTTAATATCTCTCTACTCATTCTTTACTGAAGTGACAGGAGTTAATTTCATTTTTGTCACAGGATCTCAAGTCTCACAGACATTCAGCGTAAGTCTAGGTGCTGTAGCTTACAGTACCATCATGTTGTCAGATCAGGTGATAATTTCCTGTGTCACTGCTTGAAACTTTCTGCAGAATGCAAACCTGCAAAACTACACACTTTAGAGAACAAGATCTTCAGCTTAACATCTACTGACATTCATCATAAGAATCAATCTTAAACATTTTGGAAGCTATTACCTGTATAGAATATTAAGCAGACACAAACTCAACAGCTTAACTGATCATCTCTAAAATAGAATCTGCTGGAAAAAAGCAAGTTCAATATTGGCCACAAATGCTATTTTTTTAGTGCCATTATTACTTAAAGGTCAGCTTTTATCAGGTTATAAGAAGGACAAAAATGGATGTAAGATTTTTAAATATTAACAAAATATTTCTCATTTTAAAGTTACGCAATAAAATCCCACTTTCTTCTGCTAGAAAAAAAGAATTAAAACTAAACATTGATGTTTGTCTGATCAGAAATGAAAGAAGAAATGAAGGGTCTCAGATTTTACAAAAAAGCAAAGTAAGATTTTTTAACTAATAACTTTCCCTTCATACTGTACTGTGGCTGCACAGTTGTAGATTTCCAAGTGACTGCAGATTGCAAGCAAAACCAGATAAAACATAAAGAACTTAATTTCATTTGTATCATTGAAACACGAACTTTGAAAATTGAACCTTATTTCATGTATTTTATTTTGTTTAGATAACAGGTCCTTAAGAAACTTATTTGTTAGCAAATAAATACCTGTATTCTTTCAACAAGCCAGGATTCCAGGTTCCATGTATTTGTGTTTTCATTATAAAACAAAATTTTTAAAACACAGACTAGAAGTCTACAGCAAAACAATATTGCAAGAAACAATACCCAAATCTGCCCTTACAGAAATGCCTACTTTGGTCTTAGTATATAAGCCTAAGTACATTTACTGCAAGCATGCTCAGCTTCTGCAGAAAACCTTTTGGTAGTTCTGCAGCTCCTCTTGCTCTCTGAATAGCAGAGAGCTAGGAAACTGTTTCATCCAAACTTGTTTTAAAATTACTAATTTAAAATTACTGAAATGTCAATTCTTAAAAATTTCTTAAGTGATTTGTTTAAAGAATTTGGCATTTTCAAATATGCCTGGACCTCTACCCTTGAATTCTTCCCCATCGTTTTCTTCCAGATTCAAAGAAACCATCAAAGTGGAAGGTATGCTTCTTCCGGTCATTTGTGCCATAATCACGATAGAATCAGAGAATCATTTGAGCTGGAAGGGACCCTTCAAGGCCATCTAGTCTAACTCTTCTGCAATGATCAGGGACACCTATAGTTTAATCAGGCTGCCCGTGGCCCCATCCAGTTTGACCTTGAGTGCGCCAGTGCCTCACCACTATTAGAGAAAAAAACTCTTTTCTTATATCCAGTTTAAACCTCCCCTCTTTGAGTTTGAAACCATTTCTCCTTGCCCTGTCACAATAGACCCTTCTAAAGTGTCTGTCTCCTTCCTTATTATAGCCCCCCTGTAGGTACTGAAAGGCCACTCTCAGGTCTCCCCAGAGCCCTCTTTTCCCAAGGGTGAACAGCCCCAGCTCTCTCAGTGTGTCCTTGTAGGAGAGGTGTTCCATTTCATGGATCATTTTTTGTGGCCTTCTTCCGGATGCTTACCAACACATCCGTGTCTCTCCTGTACTGAGAACTCCACATCTGGACACAGTACTTCAGGTCAGGCCTCATAAGCACAGAGTAGAGGTGCAGGATCACCTCCCTTGCCCTGCTAGCCACTGTTTTTTTGATGCAGTCCAGGATATGGTTGGCTTTCTGGGAAACAAGGGCACATTGCTGGCTCTGTCCAGCTTGTCATCCACCAGTGCCCCAATGTTCTGTTTGGCAGGGCTGTGCTCAATCCTTACATCCTCCAGCTTGCATTAATGGAGGAGGGGAGCCACAGCCCAGGTGGAAGACTTTACATGATCATGCCTAAGCAGAAGATTTTGTTATGACTAAGAGTCATTTCTATTTAGTCAGGCTCCAGGAAGTGATCCAAAGCATTCTGGAGACTTTTTTGGATTTGAAATCATTTATCAAGATAAAACTAAAAGTTCACCTAAAACAAAAAAAGCTTTATAAAATATCTCCTCAATTCTCTGTTTATTTTACATTAATAATTTCCCAATTCCTTAGCCAGTCCAATGGACTCTTCTCTGGATAATGTTTATTGCTTCTTCTCATCAGAACTTCTATGAACTATGTTTTAAAGATCTAAGCATAAAGGCTGTTGAGATATGTAAGTTCTTTGGCATGTCAGGAACAGCAGCAAGACAAACTAGAGACAGCAAAGGCAAGACTTTATCTTTGTCCCCTTGCACAAAAGCAAAGCAGCCCTGTCTTTTTTCTCAGAGATTCAGAACTGTATTTTTTTTATTTTTGATAAAAATATTTTAAAGTTGTTATTAACATTCACTATGAGGTGGGATGTGGTGTGAGAAAGACACAGTGAAATGAAGAAAAGCAGGCCAGATAAAAGACTCCTTCTTTCTTATGTGGGCAGCAAGAAACAACATGGACTGTCTGCAAAGGGATAAAATGGACAACATGGAGATAAAGAACAGATGGGAATGAGGTGCAGATTAAAGACTGGAGTGATAATAAGCATGTGTGTGGGGAGGGAGTGGGGAGAAAAGCAGGCAGCGGATAAGAGATGATTCAGAGAAGGAAGATTGGAGGAAGTATAAAATGACTGAGAATAATAAGTAGTGTTATGGAACAGGGGATTTAGAAAGAGGAAGGAAGGAAGAGTCAGAGATAAGAAAAAACTAGAAGGAAGGTGAGGAAAGAAGTGAGAAAGAAACAGGTACACAGTACAGGTTGGTGGGAGGAAAAGAGAGGCACTAAGGCATTAAAAAAGTAGAAAGTCATATTTGATGTTCCAGATGTGACATTTGTCTTCATACACATATCAGTGTGATATTTGTGTTCCTTGAAATAAAAAGTAATTGTAATAGCCCATCTTCATTTATAAGGTGGCTTACTATATAAGTTAGTTCACAGCCATACTGTCTTAAAGATTCAAATAACAGAGGGAAAAGAGAAATTTTTTTATGAATAAATGTTAAGTCTCTTCATGCAGCTTAGTTTTCTCATGATGGAAAGTTGACTTATTTAAAATGAGGTGTCACGTGCATTCAAGCACCCTATGAAGGTACTCTCAGCACAAGATATAAATAAGCAAGCAGCTGCCATTCTAGTGGTTATCCCCTTTTGAAACATGTTTTATCTGTTACATACTCAAAAGGTAGGAGGTAGGATAAAAAATGATGATTTTTTTCACTTACTGTTATATTAAAAAATCTGCAGTCTTATCTCTTCCATTTTGTTTAAACCCCATAGCACTGGTTGGCAGATTGCAGTAATATAAGAGCCAACACCTGACAATGAAAAATTGGAAATATCTTTTCATATTCATGAAGAATGTATTTATTGTTTCATTACAGCTTAAGCCATAGCTCTTATTTCATGAAATCTCATTGCTTTCAGCACTCTCTCCCCTCAGAAAGAGCTGCATATTCATTATAGTTTCAAGGGCTGCCTTTGTTCCTCTTTGATTTAATATTTGTTGCCAATCACTTCTTTTGTTGACTGTTCAAAAGTTGAAAAAAATGAATACACAAGAATGTGATGCGTTGCTACCCCCAGCCTATTGTTACACTTCTTTCTAAACACTGGGCTCTTGCATTCGTTATTAATATCTATTGGGTTTGACTATTAGCTGTAACTAATCTTTGATCATCTTTCAAGAAAAATGTCACAATCAACCAAGTCTAGTGTAATAACAGAATCACCAACGCCTCTGTAAACACATAACATCCAAGAGAGGACACAGAATGTTTCATATTTATCATCAATCTGGATCAGTGTAAGTCTGTAAATTGTGTTTTGTTTCATTTGTTTTGACAGCAGTACCAAAGAATTCTCTTTGTAATGTCAAATCCAGACAAAAAATGAGATTTATAATATAGTACAGCTTTATTTTTAGAAACCAAAAATATGTACATTATATATTAAATAGTATGAGGTGATACATACTATAAATTCATTGGTAGGTACACATATTGCCGAGTTAATGGTGTTTGGAGGGCAGACACTCCCCTCCTCTGAAAGTATGTCCTAGTTCTGACTGCTGGGATTGCCAAAAAGGAAAGTGTAGGTTATTTTTTCCTTGCTGGAAGGCTGTGACTCTTGAGGAGAAGGGAGCATCCTCCTAAACATCCCCGTGCCCTCCTTGTGCTCTGGGGTTTGGCCAAGGTATGTAGTGATTCTGCTTGAGCTTCCACAATGGCCAGTGGGTCATTGTAAGAAGCTGCTTCAGTTATGAGTTCAATGGGAGAGTGTTCCCCTGCTCCATGGCCAGTACCTGTGAGTTCACAGTTGTAAGTGCCTGGTATGAGAGAGAACAAGTTGATCCCTGTGTCCCTCATTCTCTTTTTTTCACACACTGCCGTATGCATAAAGGTCAGGTGGGATTTGCCACAGCCTGTAAATCAAGTGATGTTTGCTTCTAATGTTATTTGACATGGAGCCTTTTTTGCAAGAAAGGGTGATACACAACTTTAGGGCTTAATGATGGTTTGTTTGTTTGCTTATTTGTTTTTTGTAATTGCTTCAAAAACATAGTAACATAGTTTCTAACAATCTGAAGATTCCTGAGGATTACACAAAGTGATATCAGATTGTTGTTGGGTCAGCTGTTCTGAAGACATCTGCAATAGGTGATTTATTTTCAGAACTCATATTCAGAAAGGCACAGTTGCTATCCAGAGCATAATCGTTTTTTCTGAAGCATCAGAGTTGAATTATGAAGATGCTCCTGAAATCTTTAAAGAGCAGTTTATAGTCAGTCTGTCTGGAGAAAGAAATATTGCTTTAGAGAAAAAAAACAATATATTTATGTATTAAGTTGAAATTTCAGTCTAGGAAGGTGTCATTTTGTAGCTGATAACAGAAATCTAGTGTAGAGATAAACTCAGCCAAACCAAATAATAAAAAATAAATAATAAAAGCCCACAAGATCCAAATAAATAAGTAAAATCCACCCGTTTTGAACATGTCCCACTGTATTCCCAGCTCAAGTAATCAGACAGCCTGGAATGTGTGCCATCATATATTATTGAACGTTCCCTACCTTTCGATGTTTGTTTTGTTTTGTTTTGTTTTGTTTGTGCCAGATTATGCTACAGCTCTACTCAGGATTTGTATACTAACTTTATTTTGCAAAGATATAATGTTACTGATTGCTGAATGACCTCCAAGCTTTATGAAAGATGATTAGGCTAATTATCTAAAATGTTGTGGTTCCAGGCATGTTACTACTTCACTGAGGGAAAAGGTACAAAACTGAGTTGAAGATCAACCCTTGCTTTTGCAACTAAAATGGGTTCCTGGGGAAAAATAATAATAAAGAGAAAGAAACACAGCAAGAAGAACTAAAGGAAAAACCCAGGAGCATCTAAGAGCATGAGAGAAAATGAGACAGTTTGTACCAGTAATAGAATCGTGATCAGATTAAGAATATGAAACCTGAGTAACTCCAAAGGTGCATGTAGTACAGGATTATCCTCCTGACCAAAACTCCCTTTTCCTAGGAAAAGGGGTTCAGGGTGTCGGTGAGAGAGGTTTAGGGACCTCTATAATCCTGGTTTACAGCAGTCTGTGAGGAAAAGCCTCCTGGAGGCAGTTAGAGTAATTACCAGTGACTTCTATGAACTTTTGAGGAAAATCCTCACAAAAAGACAAACCAAGGCTAACAATGGATTTTTTTTTCTTTCATTTTTTCTTTTTTTTTTCATTTTTTCTTATTTTCTTTTTTTTTTTCTTTGACAAACTTGATAATTTTCCAAATGCCTTGTGATTGCAGAGGGCTGGAATCATAGATGTCTATGCCCAAGCGATCTGTAACCTCAGGATATCCTCCTTGAAACATTGCTTGGAAGAAAATGAAATCTGTCTCTCCAAAAAACAGGATTACTGGAAAGTGCTTGTCAGGAAGGAAAACATTATTTCTGACTTACGTGGTGATCCACTGTATCTTAAATACAATGTCTTTTAAGATTATCTGCAATTTTTAAGTATCAACACAATGTCATCCAAATTTTTAAGTATCTGACTTCTTTTGGTATGTCATTTATATATCACCTGATCTAAAGTTACTTTTTTTTCTTTTGGTATAATAAGAAACTTCAACTCAGACATTTTCTTGTAACAAAGCAAATAGGTGCCAATGATTAACTCTATTGAAGCTGGCATTGCTTCTCTAGACCAAATCCAAATTAGTACCAAACAGTACTGGTGTGCTTTGCCATTTTTGCCTTTCCAGTAAATCCATTTGCCATTCATTTGGATAATTTTATTTTTGGAGATAGTAATGTTGTTCCAACACTAAGGAAAATTATCAGCAGTTTAAGAGAAAGATTAACTAAAATCACCTTCCCTTCGCATAACATATATCAAGTTATTAGGTCCCAGGGGTCTGCATTTACAAAAACAAACAAATGAACAAACAAAAAACCAAAAGAAAATGTGTCCCAGCATCCCCAATTGGATGAACCTGCTTGGATCCCAGTGGTACATTAGCATTTGGGGATTTTTAATTGGAATTTATAGGCATGTAAACTCATTAATCATAGCTGCTCTCTAATCCCTGCTGGGGTCTTACATGGTAAATGCAGGATTTCCAATCAAACACAAATTTGCATATTGATTTGATTTATGTTGAATGCTTGCCTGGTTTTTTTAATGCGCCCTTATTTGTCTGTGTGCTTACCCCTTGTATCTTCAAATGAAGAAGTTTTATTGTTAAGTAATACCAAGAATGACAGATGGTTTTTTTTCTTGATTCAAGAATTGGTGGAAAATAAATCCTGATCTACGATTCTTTTTTTTTTATTTAGAAATTAAAACAAAACATGTCTGATTTGGTACCTAAAATGTTAGACATTTGAGAGGTTGTAGTGTTTGTCCTGTAGTTAGGATAAATATGTTACCTGCATGTTTGGCAGAAGTCAGTGTTGGGGCTCATCAGATGCAAAAGGAAAGCAGAGAAAATTGAAAGCATTAAAATGAGTTAGAAACACCGTATGAAAGAGATGCATGCCTTTCACATGTTGAATCAAAATGTGCTGCCCTCACTAATAGTTGAATGCAGCAATAATTCTTTCTAGAATTGCTGAATGAAATTGTGTCTTTAATTGTGAAATTAATGGTGAGAGCATCCTGATCACTTCAGTCTTTAAAACTGATGATCCACAGAAGACCCACTGGGATTTGTGAACTACTTCTAATGGCTTGGATAAACTGAGTCAGCAATTGGTAGCAGACTGGAATTTGTTCTGCTTACATTTTTAGGCAGGCTGCAAACTGGAGAAGATTGAAAATGTGGTATTTTTTAAGATAGTTCAATTTCTAAGACGTATGTAGATCCTGAATAAATCTGTGAAAGGTATAGTCATTGTCCATACAGACTAATCCTTGTGGATTCCATGATGGGACTTTGCTAACAGTGCAAAACACAAATGGAAGAGAAACAAAAAGTAATTACTTGTGAGAATCTATTGACAGTTACTGTGAATCACAAGCATTGAAAAATCTATTAAATAACATAATTAGCAATATTTCTCCAAAGGGAAAATACAGACAGTGACCTCCTGGAAATGTCTCAGGGAGCCCTAAAACCATGTGGCAACTAGAAATATGTTTTCTGTTGTATTTCTCTGTCTGTGTTCAGGTATGTTGCTAAAACATAGAGAAGCAACAAAAAACAAAACTACGATAGAACATATAGAGTGTAATTAAATACTTCTTTGCATTATCTAGTGAATCTCTGATAGAATAATGGCTGCAATTGCAAACAAAAAATAGATAAATAAAACCTGATTAGACTACATACATACAATTCAATACATGAAATAGTAAAGCCTATATTTGGATAAAAAAGAGCGAAATAAGGTAAAATATTATTTTGTAAATAGAAGAACATACTGGTGCAAATTAATAAATCTGTTAGGCACTATGAGACCTTTTGCTCTAGCTTGATGAGTAAGTTGGTATTGCATCTGACGCACAAGTGGAGAATATAAGCTCTTTGTTACATCTCACTCCTACAAAATATCCTTTGTAAAGTTATAGCATTTAATCTTTTAATGCAGAACGAATTTCTTGAGATTCTACAGCCAAATCTGTAAATAACTCCAAAATTAAGTTTAAATGGGCCTGTTAATCTTTTTGTCTGGTGTACCTTTTTGTCACAAATGATTTAAAAATGTGAAACTTCAAACTTTCCTTAATTAAAATGTTCTGTATTTTTTAACCAGCTTAAGAACTAAAGCTATAATTAAAATAATTTATGGATTTATAGCTACTCATCATGACTCTGAGACAAAGTTGAAATCCTGCTTTAATTCCTTATAGAGGAACTTTAGGCAGAATTTATAAGCCTGCGTCCAAGAAGGAAATTCAGGAACTCATTTTTCAGTGACTAGGTAAAACTTAAGTGTACATAACTTGGTAGGCAGTCATGCTCTAAATGGTTGCATACCCACACTGCAATTTGTGTTGAAGTTCCTAACTCCTGTGCACTAAATCCGCAAGGAATTCACTCTGTAGGATTTACTGTAGCAAAGTTATTATTCATGGACCTCATGCTGTAGCACAGAGTATGAGAACCAGAGTTCCTTTTCCTCGCATCCAGAGTCTGCCTGTTGTAGTTGCAGTGTCCTGAGCTCACACGCAGAATGCAGGAACACGATCTCTTCCTTAACCTGAAATGTCATGTCTTCTGTTTTATGCCTGTGCTGTAATCACTAGTTAGTGGTGGAAAGTCCCTCCATGTTTGTCCTGTTGGAACTGAGTCATTGGTGTGAACGAAAGTCCACAGTGCAAGTAAAAGAGCACTTTCTTCTGCAGTGCAGGCTTGGGCTTTGAGGTGGAAGGAATGCTTCTTGGACCCTCTTCCCTGTGATACTCATTGACACTGGTTTTGTTCATCTTGCTATATTCACAGTGGAGAGTATGAATATTGCTGAGTCACTGAGTAGCTTTGGCAACACTGAGTACTCTTGTTTGTCGCTATCTTTGACATTTTTGCTTTTTTGATTTGCTTAGTATGGATTCTGCCTACCAAACAAAGGGTAGGTGTTTCCTCTAGATGATAGGGCTGTTAAATGCTAAGTATCCTATTTTTATGGATCTAGCACAAATGTTATGTTGCCCATATCTCTTTGACCATTGATTTTGAGCAGGAAAATATTTGTCTACAGTTGGTGCTGTCTCTGTCCCTTAATAGTTGAAGTTGTTCAGTGTTAATTGAAAAGATTGGCACTCTCAAATTACTGACTTCCTACACACTTCATTCACCCTTCAAAAATTACCTGTTCAGGATATAGAGTAATAATGAAGAAATAGTGCTTGCTGTTTTACACTGTACTTAATGTAAAATAATTCAGCAAATATCTTCTAAAATGAATGTGTATAGAAAGTCTGTAGCTTATCACAGTTCTAGTCATGAATGGAAAAAGAAAAAAAATACCATCTTGCTCAGCAGACGTAGTTAAACTAATTGATAGATTTGGCCCTACAGGCCACCCAGCATTGTCAGTTGAATCTCTGATACCCCTCTAACAATTTCTGTGGCACATTTTGTATACATCTGAGTTGCTACGATGGACTGGTACAATTTGTGTTAACATAAGAAGACTGAGTGGATGAGACCCTCTATAAACAGTAGGTGTGGCTTCACATTCACAAAACACGGTCCTCTTGGGGGACTTCAGCCACTGTGATATCTGTTGGAAGAACAACACAGCAGGGCACCAGCCATTAAAGAGGTTCCTGGAGTGTGTTGATGACAACTTCGTCTTCCAAGTGGTACAGGAACCCACTAGGAATGGCTCTATGCTGAACCTTGTCCTCACCAATGAGGAGGGGCTGGTGACTAACATGAAGCTCATGGACAGCCTTGGCTGTAGTGACCACAAAATGGTGGAGTTCAAGATCCTTAGGGCATCAAAAAGAGTGCACAGCAAGCTTGCTATTCTGGACTTAGGAGAGCAGACTTCAACCTCTTCAGGGAACTGCTTGGCAGAGTGACACGGGATAAAGCTCTGGAAGGAAGAGGAGCCCAATAAAGCAGGTCAGTATTCAAGCACCCTCTCCTCCAAGACCAGAAGCAGTGCATCCTGAGAAAGAGGAAGGCAGGCAAGAATGCCAGGAAGCCTCTGTGGATCATCAAGGAGCTCCTGGACTTAATTTGGTGCAAAAAGAAAGTCTATAGGGAGCGGAAGCAGGAATGGGTTACCTGGAAGGTCTACAAAGAAATTGTCTGAAAAGACAAGGATCAGGTTAGGAAAGCTAAAACTCTGAATTAAATCTAACCAGAGATATAAAGGAGAACGAAAAGAAATTCATTCTGTAAGTATACCAATGATAAAAGGAAGGCTAGGGAAGATGTAGGCCTTCCCATTAAGGAAACTGGAGACCCGATCACGAATGACGTGGAGAAGGCTGAAGTGCTCAGTGACTTCTCTGCCTCAGTTTTCACCAACAAGGGCTCATGCTTCACTGCTCCAGTTGCAGAATAAAAAAGGTGAGAACTGGTAGAAGGAAGATCTGCCCGCTGTAAATGAAGATGAGATTCAAGACCATCTTGAGAACCTGAAGGTGCACAGATCTATGGGACTTGTTGAGATCCATCCAGAGGTTCTGAGGAAACTGGCAGATGAAGTTGTAAAGCCACTATCCATCATATTAGAAAGGTCATGGCAGTCTGGTGAAGTTTTCACTGGTTGAAAAAGGAGAAACATAACTCCCATTTTCAAGAAGAGATAAAAGAAGATCCAGAGGACCACAAACCAGTCAGTCTCATCTTTGTGCCTAGCAAGATCATGATGCAGATCCTCCTGAACACCCAACTAAGGCACATGGAAAATAAAAGTGAGGTGATTGGTGCTAACCAATGTGGCTTCACCAAGGGCAAATTGTTCCTGACAAATGTAGTGGCCTTTTATGATAGAGTTACAGTGTCACTGGATAAACCAAAATGAGTGTTGTAACTGACAAGCTAGAGGGAAGGGATGCTATCCATAAGGACCTGAACAGTCATGACCGGTTGGCCCTTGCCAACCTAATGAAATTCAACAAGGTCAAGTGCAAGATCCTGCAGCTGGATCAGGGAATCCCAAGCACAAATACAGGTTGGGCAGAGAATGACTTGAGAGCAGCTCTGAGAAGGATTATGGGGTGTTGGTTGATGAAAGACTCAACATGAGCCAGCAGTATGCATTTGCAACACAGAAGACCAACCATATCCTGGGTTGCATCCAGACAAGTGTGACCAGGGGGGGGAGGGAGATGATTCTGCCCCTCTTCTCTGCTCTCATGAGATCCCACCTGGAGTACTGTGTCCAGTTCTAGGGCTGCCAGTAGAAGAAGGGCATTAAACTGTTGGAGTTGGTCCAGAGGAGGGAGACAAAGATGATCAGAGGGCTGAAACACCTCCCCTGCAGTGACAGGCTGAGAGAGCTAGGGCTCTTCAACATAGAGAGGAGAAGGCTCTGGGAGGGGACCTTATAGTGGCCTTCTAGTATCTGAAAGGTCCTACAGGAGAGCTAGGGAGGGANTTGGGGGACTTCAGCCACTGTGATATCTGTTGGAAGAACAACACAGCAGGGCACCAGCCATTAAAGAGGTTCCTGGAGTGTGTTGATGACAACTTCGTCTTCCAAGTGGTACAGGAACCCACTAGGAATGGCTCTATGCTGAACCTTGTCCTCACCAATGAGGAGGGGCTGGTGACTAACATGAAGCTCATGGATATCTGTTGGAAGAACAACACAGCAGGGCACCAGCCATTAAAGAGGTTCCTGGAGTGTGTTGATGACAACTTCGTCTTCCAAGTGGTACAGGAACCCACTAGGAATGGCTCTATGCTGAACCTTGTCCTCACCAATGAGGAGGGGCTGGTGACTAACATGAAGCTCATGGATATCTGTTGGAAGAACAACACAGCAGGGCACCAGCCATTAAAGAGGTTCCTGGAGTGTGTTGATGACAACTTCGTCTTCCAAGTGGTACAGGAACCCACTAGGAATGGCTCTATGCTGAACCTTGTCCTCACCAATGAGGAGGGGCTGGTGACTAACATGAAGCTCATGGATATCTGTTGGAAGAACAACACAGCAGGGCACCAGCCATTAAAGAGGTTCCTGGAGTGTGTTGATGACAACTTCGTCTTCCAAGTGGTACAGGAACCCACTAGGAATGGCTCTATGCTGAACCTTGTCCTCACCAATGAGGAGGGGCTGGTGACTAACATGAAGCTCATGGATATCTGTTGGAAGAACAACACAGCAGGGCACCAGCCATTAAAGAGGTTCCTGGAGTGTGTTGATGACAACTTCGTCTTCCAAGTGGTACAGGAACCCACTAGGAATGGCTCTATGCTGAACCTTGTCCTCACCAATGAGGAGGGGCTGGTGACTAACATGAAGCTCATGGATATCTGTTGGAAGAACAACACAGCAGGGCACCAGCCATTAAAGAGGTTCCTGGAGTGTGTTGATGACAACTTCGTCTTCCAAGTGGTACAGGAACCCACTAGGAATGGCTCTATGCTGAACCTTGTCCTCACCAATGAGGAGGGGCTGGTGACTAACATGAAGCTCATGGATATCTGTTGGAAGAACAACACAGCAGGGCACCAGCCATTAAAGAGGTTCCTGGAGTGTGTTGATGACAACTTCGTCTTCCAAGTGGTACAGGAACCCACTAGGAATGGCTCTATGCTGAACCTTGTCCTCACCAATGAGGAGGGGCTGGTGACTAACATGAAGCTCATGGATATCTGTTGGAAGAACAACACAGCAGGGCACCAGCCATTAAAGAGGTTCCTGGAGTGTGTTGATGACAACTTCGTCTTCCAAGTGGTACAGGAACCCACTAGGAATGGCTCTATGCTGAACCTTGTCCTCACCAATGAGGAGGGGCTGGTGACTAACATGAAGCTCATGGATATCTGTTGGAAGAACAACACAGCAGGGCACCAGCCATTAAAGAGGTTCCTGGAGTGTGTTGATGACAACTTCGTCTTCCAAGTGGTACAGGAACCCACTAGGAATGGCTCTATGCTGAACCTTGTCCTCACCAATGAGGAGGGGCTGGTGACTAACATGAAGCTCATGGATATCTGTTGGAAGAACAACACAGCAGGGCACCAGCCATTAAAGAGGTTCCTGGAGTGTGTTGATGACAACTTCGTCTTCCAAGTGGTACAGGAACCCACTAGGAATGGCTCTATGCTGAACCTTGTCCTCACCAATGAGGAGGGGCTGGTGACTAACATGAAGCTCATGGATATCTGTTGGAAGAACAACACAGCAGGGCACCAGCCATTAAAGAGGTTCCTGGAGTGTGTTGATGACAACTTCGTCTTCCAAGTGGTACAGGAACCCACTAGGAATGGCTCTATGCTGAACCTTGTCCTCACCAATGAGGAGGGGCTGGTGACTAACATGAAGCTCATGGATATCTGTTGGAAGAACAACACAGCAGGGCACCAGCCATTAAAGAGGTTCCTGGAGTGTGTTGATGACAACTTCGTCTTCCAAGTGGTACAGGAACCCACTAGGAATGGCTCTATGCTGAACCTTGTCCTCACCAATGAGGAGGGGCTGGTGACTAACATGAAGCTCATGGATATCTGTTGGAAGAACAACACAGCAGGGCACCAGCCATTAAAGAGGTTCCTGGAGTGTGTTGATGACAACTTCGTCTTCCAAGTGGTACAGGAACCCACTAGGAATGGCTCTATGCTGAACCTTGTCCTCACCAATGAGGAGGGGCTGGTGACTAACATGAAGCTCATGGATATCTGTTGGAAGAACAACACAGCAGGGCACCAGCCATTAAAGAGGTTCCTGGAGTGTGTTGATGACAACTTCGTCTTCCAAGTGGTACAGGAACCCACTAGGAATGGCTCTATGCTGAACCTTGTCCTCACCAATGAGGAGGGGCTGGTGACTAACATGAAGCTCATGGATATCTGTTGGAAGAACAACACAGCAGGGCACCAGCCATTAAAGAGGTTCCTGGAGTGTGTTGATGACAACTTCGTCTTCCAAGTGGTACAGGAACCCACTAGGAATGGCTCTATGCTGAACCTTGTCCTCACCAATGAGGAGGGGCTGGTGACTAACATGAAGCTCATGGATATCTGTTGGAAGAACAACACAGCAGGGCACCAGCCATTAAAGAGGTTCCTGGAGTGTGTTGATGACAACTTCGTCTTCCAAGTGGTACAGGAACCCACTAGGAATGGCTCTATGCTGAACCTTGTCCTCACCAATGAGGAGGGGCTGGTGACTAACATGAAGCTCATGGATATCTGTTGGAAGAACAACACAGCAGGGCACCAGCCATTAAAGAGGTTCCTGGAGTGTGTTGATGACAACTTCGTCTTCCAAGTGGTACAGGAACCCACTAGGAATGGCTCTATGCTGAACCTTGTCCTCACCAATGAGGAGGGGCTGGTGACTAACATGAAGCTCATGGATATCTGTTGGAAGAACAACACAGCAGGGCACCAGCCATTAAAGAGGTTCCTGGAGTGTGTTGATGACAACTTCGTCTTCCAAGTGGTACAGGAACCCACTAGGAATGGCTCTATGCTGAACCTTGTCCTCACCAATGAGGAGGGGCTGGTGACTAACATGAAGCTCATGGATATCTGTTGGAAGAACAACACAGCAGGGCACCAGCCATTAAAGAGGTTCCTGGAGTGTGTTGATGACAACTTCGTCTTCCAAGTGGTACAGGAACCCACTAGGAATGGCTCTATGCTGAACCTTGTCCTCACCAATGAGGAGGGGCTGGTGACTAACATGAAGCTCATGGATATCTGTTGGAAGAACAACACAGCAGGGCACCAGCCATTAAAGAGGTTCCTGGAGTGTGTTGATGACAACTTCGTCTTCCAAGTGGTACAGGAACCCACTAGGAATGGCTCTATGCTGAACCTTGTCCTCACCAATGAGGAGGGGCTGGTGACTAACATGAAGCTCATGGATATCTGTTGGAAGAACAACACAGCAGGGCACCAGCCATTAAAGAGGTTCCTGGAGTGTGTTGATGACAACTTCGTCTTCCAAGTGGTACAGGAACCCACTAGGAATGGCTCTATGCTGAACCTTGTCCTCACCAATGAGGAGGGGCTGGTGACTAACATGAAGCTCATGGATATCTGTTGGAAGAACAACACAGCAGGGCACCAGCCATTAAAGAGGTTCCTGGAGTGTGTTGATGACAACTTCGTCTTCCAAGTGGTACAGGAACCCACTAGGAATGGCTCTATGCTGAACCTTGTCCTCACCAATGAGGAGGGGCTGGTGACTAACATGAAGCTCATGGATATCTGTTGGAAGAACAACACAGCAGGGCACCAGCCATTAAAGAGGTTCCTGGAGTGTGTTGATGACAACTTCGTCTTCCAAGTGGTACAGGAACCCACTAGGAATGGCTCTATGCTGAACCTTGTCCTCACCAATGAGGAGGGGCTGGTGACTAACATGAAGCTCATGGACAGCCTTGGCTGTAGTGACCACAAAATGGTGGAGTTCAAGATCCTTAGGGCATCAAAAAGAGTGCACAGCAAGCTTGCTATTCTGGACTTAGGAGAGCAGACTTCAACCTCTTCAGGGAACTGCTTGGCAGAGTGACACGGGATAAAGCTCTGGAAGGAAGAGGAGCCCAATAAAGCAGGTCAGTATTCAAGCACCCTCTCCTCCAAGACCAGAAGCAGTGCATCCTGAGAAAGAGGAAGGCAGGCAAGAATGCCAGGAAGCCTCTGTGGATCATCAAGGAGCTCCTGGACTTAATTTGGTGCAAAAAGAAAGTCTATAGGGAGCGGAAGCAGGAATGGGTTACCTGGAAGGTCTACAAAGAAATTGTCTGAAAAGACAAGGATCAGGTTAGGAAAGCTAAAACTCTGAATTAAATCTAACCAGAGATATAAAGGAGAACGAAAAGAAATTCATTCTGTAAGTATACCAATGATAAAAGGAAGGCTAGGGAAGATGTAGGCCTTCCCATTAAGGAAACTGGAGACCCGATCACGAATGACGTGGAGAAGGCTGAAGTGCTCAGTGACTTCTCTGCCTCAGTTTTCACCAACAAGGGCTCATGCTTCACTGCTCCAGTTGCAGAATAAAAAAGGTGAGAACTGGTAGAAGGAAGATCTGCCCGCTGTAAATGAAGATGAGATTCAAGACCATCTTGAGAACCTGAAGGTGCACAGATCTATGGGACTTGTTGAGATCCATCCAGAGGTTCTGAGGAAACTGGCAGATGAAGTTGTAAAGCCACTATCCATCATATTAGAAAGGTCATGGCAGTCTGGTGAAGTTTTCACTGGTTGAAAAAGGAGAAACATAACTCCCATTTTCAAGAAGAGATAAAAGAAGATCCAGAGGACCACAAACCAGTCAGTCTCATCTTTGTGCCTAGCAAGATCATGATGCAGATCCTCCTGAACACCCAACTAAGGCACATGGAAAATAAAAGTGAGGTGATTGGTGCTAACCAATGTGGCTTCACCAAGGGCAAATTGTTCCTGACAAATGTAGTGGCCTTTTATGATAGAGTTACAGTGTCACTGGATAAACCAAAATGAGTGTTGTAACTGACAAGCTAGAGGGAAGGGATGCTATCCATAAGGACCTGAACAGTCATGACCGGTTGGCCCTTGCCAACCTAATGAAATTCAACAAGGTCAAGTGCAAGATCCTGCAGCTGGATCAGGGAATCCCAAGCACAAATACAGGTTGGGCAGAGAATGACTTGAGAGCAGCTCTGAGAAGGATTATGGGGTGTTGGTTGATGAAAGACTCAACATGAGCCAGCAGTATGCATTTGCAACACAGAAGACCAACCATATCCTGGGTTGCATCCAGACAAGTGTGACCAGGGGGGGGAGGGAGATGATTCTGCCCCTCTTCTCTGCTCTCATGAGATCCCACCTGGAGTACTGTGTCCAGTTCTAGGGCTGCCAGTAGAAGAAGGGCATTAAACTGTTGGAGTTGGTCCAGAGGAGGGAGACAAAGATGATCAGAGGGCTGAAACACCTCCCCTGCAGTGACAGGCTGAGAGAGCTAGGGCTCTTCAACATAGAGAGGAGAAGGCTCTGGGAGGGGACCTTATAGTGGCCTTCTAGTATCTGAAAGGTCCTACAGGAGAGCTAGGGAGGGATTTTTTATAAGGGCATGTAATGACAGGATGAGGGGAAATGGCTTTAAACTGGAAGAGGGTAGATTTAGACTAGATATTAGGAAGACATTCTTTACTGTGAGGGNCAATGAGGAGGGGCTGGTGACTAACATGAAGCTCATGGACAGCCTTGGCTGTAGTGACCACAAAATGGTGGAGTTCAAGATCCTTAGGGCATCAAAAAGAGTGCACAGCAAGCTTGCTATTCTGGACTTAGGAGAGCAGACTTCAACCTCTTCAGGGAACTGCTTGGCAGAGTGACACGGGATAAAGCTCTGGAAGGAAGAGGAGCCCAATAAAGCAGGTCAGTATTCAAGCACCCTCTCCTCCAAGACCAGAAGCAGTGCATCCTGAGAAAGAGGAAGGCAGGCAAGAATGCCAGGAAGCCTCTGTGGATCATCAAGGAGCTCCTGGACTTAATTTGGTGCAAAAAGAAAGTCTATAGGGAGCGGAAGCAGGAATGGGTTACCTGGAAGGTCTACAAAGAAATTGTCTGAAAAGACAAGGATCAGGTTAGGAAAGCTAAAACTCTGAATTAAATCTAACCAGAGATATAAAGGAGAACGAAAAGAAATTCATTCTGTAAGTATACCAATGATAAAAGGAAGGCTAGGGAAGATGTAGGCCTTCCCATTAAGGAAACTGGAGACCCGATCACGAATGACGTGGAGAAGGCTGAAGTGCTCAGTGACTTCTCTGCCTCAGTTTTCACCAACAAGGGCTCATGCTTCACTGCTCCAGTTGCAGAATAAAAAAGGTGAGAACTGGTAGAAGGAAGATCTGCCCGCTGTAAATGAAGATGAGATTCAAGACCATCTTGAGAACCTGAAGGTGCACAGATCTATGGGACTTGTTGAGATCCATCCAGAGGTTCTGAGGAAACTGGCAGATGAAGTTGTAAAGCCACTATCCATCATATTAGAAAGGTCATGGCAGTCTGGTGAAGTTTTCACTGGTTGAAAAAGGAGAAACATAACTCCCATTTTCAAGAAGAGATAAAAGAAGATCCAGAGGACCACAAACCAGTCAGTCTCATCTTTGTGCCTAGCAAGATCATGATGCAGATCCTCCTGAACACCCAACTAAGGCACATGGAAAATAAAAGTGAGGTGATTGGTGCTAACCAATGTGGCTTCACCAAGGGCAAATTGTTCCTGACAAATGTAGTGGCCTTTTATGATAGAGTTACAGTGTCACTGGATAAACCAAAATGAGTGTTGTAACTGACAAGCTAGAGGGAAGGGATGCTATCCTAAGGACCTGAACAGTCATGACCGGTTGGCCCTTGCCAACCTAATGAAATTCAACAAGGTCAAGTGCAAGATCCTGCAGCTGGATCAGGGAATCCCAAGCACAAATACAGGTTGGGCAGAGAATGACTTGAGAGCAGCTCTGAGAAGGATTATGGGGTGTTGGTTGATGAAAGACTCAACATGAGCCAGCAGTATGCATTTGCAACACAGAAGACCAACCATATCCTGGGTTGCATCCAGACAAGTGTGACCGGGGGGGGGGAGGGAGGTGATTCTGCCCCTCTTCTCTGCTCTCATGAGATCCCACCTGGAGTACTGTGTCCAGTTCTAGGGCTGCCAGTAGAAGAAGGGCATTAAACTGTTGGAGTTGGTCCAGAGGAGGGAGACAAAGATGATCAGAGGGCTGAAACACCTCCCCTGCAGTGACAGGCTGAGAGAGCTAGGGCTCTTCAACATAGAGAGGAGAAGGCTCTGGGAGGGGACCTTATAGTGGCCTTCTAGTATCTGAAAGGTCCTACAGGAGAGCTAGGGAGGGATTTTTTATAAGGGCATGTAATGACAGGATGAGGGGAAATGGCTTTAAACTGGAAGAGGGTAGATTTAGACTAGATATTAGGAAGACATTCTTTACTGTGAGGGTGGTGAGACACTGGAACAGGTTGCCCAGAGGGGTTCTGAATGCCCCCTCCATGGAAGCATTTAAGGCCAGGCTGGATGGGTCATTGCACAACCTGGTGTAGTGGGAGATGTCCCTGCCTAGATCAGGAGTGTTGGATCTAGGTGATCTTAACGGTCCCTTCCAGCCCAAACCGTTCTGTGATTTCATTACCACTACATTTCCATTGCATACCCTTCATCCACATTGAAATATCAACTTTTTCCAGAATATTTACCAGATCAGTGTCATAACGAATTAAGATTTGAGGTACTTTTCCATCCTCATTTGAAAAATACAATGAAAGATGTACAGTTATTTGTGGACTGGACTGAGAATTTGTCCACTATATACTATAAAATGACCTATATAAGTGAAACTGCTGACAAAGCATTAATTTATAGCTTGCATAAGGAGGGTCAGGAAAGTAAAGTGCCTATAAGCTATAAATAGAATGCATTTGTCAGTTGCCTTGCCCAGGCAAATTGTACTCGCTTTTCACTGTGCACCTGTGTGCTTTTATGGTTCTTGGAAAAGTGATGGAGCTGACTCTATTCAAGTGCTTAATATATATCTATACTTCTTTCAAAACTGAGAGTTTCTCTCCAGTTTATTAGAGTTGTGCTATCCAACTTTAGTCACCTGAATGTAACCAGTAACTCCTACGGAGTGTCAAACTGTCTAAATTCTTATAAGTTTACCTATCTACCTGTTTTAGGCACATATTTATCTCTAAAACTCTTTTATATAAGATTCTTGTGACAACAGTCTAACATACACTTCTTATGTTCCATCCTCTCTCTGAGAATCATGTTTAATGCGGGCTCATGAAATGCCTAATATTTAGATGTAAATTAGGTGTCTAAATTGGTAAAACTGAATTCAGTTATCTACTTGTTTTCTAAACTGGGTTATGCCCATAATCTCAACCCACAAAAATCTATACAAATCATCCACAGTGCCTCTCAAACTATACATCTGCTCTATACGACAAAACTACCCTGCCTTACTTGCTTGATAAATTGTTAAAATTCAAAAAGTTTGGTTTGTCTTCCAGTCTTCCTACTCACACACTATATATATATATATTTTTCTTTTTTGTTACACAAGAAGTCTCTGATACCCCTCTGACAATTTCTGTGGCACATTTTGTATACATCTGAGTTGCTAGGATGGACTAGTACAATTTGTGTTAACATAAAAATAAAAAATGTTTTTGATTCCATAGAGATATGTAGTTGTCTGGGAAGACATATATACTTGAATGACATCTATCAAATGCTTTCCCTTTTTCTTCTTAAAAACATGGAATTTACAACTGTACTTGAAATTACAGTGTCTTCCATTAATATATGGGTTAATACATTTCTCTTTTAAGTAACAGCCAGACAAAAATTAAGCAAGTTCCTAATAGGTCCTCAGGCATCTCCATGTAAGGGCTCCTTCTCCAATGGCATGTGTGAGAGGTCTGACTTGCACAGGACACATGTGGAGCAGCATTATGAAATCTGTGCAAGCCTCTGAACACCAGGGCTGATGTGAGGCTGATGTGAGAATAGCTTCTCCTAGGTGGATTATGAATCTAGTTCAGAACTGTTTGGCTGCTTCAGTATAAGTTTACAAATAGATTCAAGCTGACTGAAACTATATTTGAAGTCATAACATATAGTCTGGAGGAGGACAAATGCCCGTCACCAATTCTAAGGATAATTCATCTCTGTAATAGTAGCTCTGTTAATTTCAAGCAGCAAAACATGTTATAAATTCTTGGTTATGGTTACTTGGGTACTTATCAAGTACCATGGGGAGAATCCTTGCTACTCATACAGCAGCTATTTGCTCTCTGTAAAAAACTATCTTCTGAATATAATGGCATTATGTGACAATGGTTTTAAGACTAGGTTGTTAGAAATATGGACACAGTCTATTTTGTGTATTTCAAAGGATTGTGTTCATGTAACTTTTGCTGATGCAAGGATGATTTTGCCATTCATTTCATTTTTGGTAGCTCCTTCATACAACTTCACTTCTGTGGCTTTCAGACATGAGGCTGAAGGAAAGTAATTCTAGTTCATTCATCTTTATTTTTTGGGTAAATAATGATAACTGGGGGTGGGAGAAGCAAGTTAAGCACAGCTTTAAACCCCTCTGAAGGAGAAGATTGCTTCAAATTATTAACAGTGTTGCTTATCTCTTTTCTTTCAGCTGTATTACAAATGATCTTTCTCCCAGCAACTGTAGTACTTGAGTGCTTACTTGCATGCATCTGTTTATGCATGTAATTTTACATATCCGAATGGGGGCAATCTCCAACCCTCACAAGACTAAGCCAGGGCCCACTATGGCAGTCTCAGTATTTCAGTTCATCGTCCATCTAGAATATGTGGATAAGCTGCTTCATGGAGTCCTTTGTTGTGGTCTGTAGGCTGGAAGGAGGTTCACACCCAGTGCCAAGAAAATTAACCTTTTTTATTATTGTTCTCTTCTCACTAACAGGTTATTCATCAGCTTAGACTTTCTGAGAATGAGAGTGTGGCTCTACAAGAGCTTCTAGATTGGAGGAGAAAGCTGTGTGAGGAGAGAGAAGACTGGCAACAAATCTTGCATAACACTGAGCAAAGAATTACAGCTCCTCCTCCACCCCCTTGTAAAAAACCAACGCTGCTGAAGAAGGTGGAAGATGCCTCCTGCAATAGACTGTCTTCAGGCATATGGGACACCAGCATGTGATTGAAATGAGTTGTTGCAGACAGTTAAGAGTGAAACCATCTCATGCCTTCAGTCTGCACAATCAGCAAGTTTCCTTCCCTCCACAGAATGTGCAGGGTTTTTTTACAAGCAGTCCTTCAAGAGCACAGGATAGAGAAGCAATTTAGATGTCACGTGTGCGTGTATTTGTGTGTTTGTCCTTTTCATACATATATATATATATACACACATGCATATATCTGTGCATCTATATGTATGTATGTATGTGCGTATATATATATATAAGGTGACAAAATGCACTATAAAAATTTAAAGGTACAAAAGAGTCACTTAGAGTTCTCCTGTGGACAACAAAGAAGCTATGTCAAGCAAATGATGGCAGGGAGAAGTGACTGACAGGCATTTTAGAGAGATCAGGAAAGTCTGTGTGCACACTGTACAGCTGTTTTATATAGTATAAAAATATGATGTTTCTTGTTCCCTAATGAATGGTTTTATTATATTACATATATGCATATATATATTTCTTTGTAGATGTCTGTGTTCTATTGGAGTTGCAAACCCGAAGTTTATTTACTTGTTTATTACTGGTGTTTTATAACTACGCAATTGGTGCTGTTGCTCTTTCTTCAAAATACAGGTAATAAATACAACACTCGCATTTTTCTTTCATAGTTTATCTTTAACACCGTACCAGCCAGTTTCTGAACTGTGTTATTTGTTCAGAGCCAGCAAAGTCCTTTCTGAAGTCCAGACCTGACATTCTTGAAGAGCTCCTATTTGCACGTGTTGTTTAAAGGTCTTCATGCTAAAGATTTAGAGAGCTCGACTTTCTTTCTGTGGACTTATGTTTCTGAATGGGTGAACTGTGAATTCTGTGGTTACATCTCAAGTCTTATTTCATTCTGGGTTCTGTAAAATAATGAGACACTCATTTGTATTATAAGTGTGGTTTGAAATTCATACCTGATTATGCATAAGGTCAGGTGTCAGTGGAAAGATACATAATGGTAATGAGGTATGAAAATAGGGCTGTGATTTACTGTTAAAAGCCAGAAGGCTTCATTGAGATGAGTATATCTAAGGATTTTGCTCTTATAGTGGCACAGTGATGCATTTATACCTTGAATTTTGTGTAATGAAATGGTTTCAGAAATTGAAGCACACTCGTTGGAGAACATGAGTTCTGAGCAGGAATGTTAATTTATGGAAAACATGCTGCTGGAAACTTTTTAGCTACTGCTCAGCAGCCTTTGAAATACTGCTTTGCCACTAAAGGAAGTAATTGATATGTATACACGGATATTTTGTCAGGGTATTTTAAGTTCTTGAGCATGTGCACCCAGTTTGAAGCACTCTTCTTGGCTGTTTGCCCCAATCCTATCAAGATCCAGGATAAAGTGCTTGTAATTTTGCAAGTGGATGTAAAACTGTTTAAAATGTAAGCAAGATTTGTAAATGTGAGCTCACCTTGTTTGGAAATTGCTGGGGAGGGAAGACAACCTGCGCAGAGATGCAGTTTCTTCTGCTATGTTTGACAGGCACTTCTTTCAGGACGAATGGCAAAAAGCAATCCCATGCTTGTTTGTTTGTTTTTATTTACAGGGGAAGCAGCAGAACTCAAATTGTTCCCAGGAGTATCATCAAGCTGTAGTCAGAATTAAGTGCCTTCTCTTGCTGGAGATTAAAACAGACGTGTTGAGAGGACAAGGAAAGGGAGACAACAGGTTAGCTCTTAAATTAATTATGTGCTGGTTGGTTTCTGATACTTAGGGATAAATATCACCCAGCACAGAATTTTACAGCAACAACTGCAGAAGTGCTCTCTTACACATTAGATTGAGAAGAAGGGATTCTGGGTTCTGAACCTTACCTTCAGCTGATGTCAGTGTCCCCCAGGGTTGTGCAGGAAACAGCTCTCACCTGCTTAACAGCCACAATAGGACAAGGCTCAGCCTGAAAGAACTGAGGTTTCTGCCTCTTTGCTTAGATAACTGGGAGCGCACAGAGATTCTTGTGTGAGAGCAAAATGAAATGGCTCAAACTGTATGCAAGAAAGCTGATTAACCTGACCTGGGTACTACTACACAGCTTACAGGATACAAGTTGCTGTCTTTGCCTGGTCCATCATTGCTGCATATAAGCATAACAGTATCTACCCAGCTAGTTTAGCCATTGTGCACACCTCAGTGCTCTGAGATGTGCCCCCAGGCTTATCTCTGCTCTGATGGACCTGGCAAATAACCCTCCCATAAGCTCTGTCTCACTGCTACCTCTATTACCCACTAGCTGGCTTGGCAGCTGGTGGCAGTCAACCCAGGGCAGCATGGAGTACGTGTAGGGTAAGCAGTAGAAGCTGCCCAAGAAGCCAGCTGAGGTCATGTCAAGATCCCTGCTGCTTCAAAGAGCTTACCATCAGTCACCAAGCCAGCTGTGTGAAAGGTAAGGTTTTGTATCTCCTGGCTGCACTGTTATTGCTGCGTTTGTAATATGGAAGGGCCCAAAGGGCAGAGAATGAGCTTGTCAGTTGGAGGTTAAAACAGAGTTATGCACATGATGCTACAGGGACTGGCCTCAGCTACTGGAGCTTAGGAGTGGTACTCTACCAAAGTCTGTACTGCATCTTCATAGAGCAGTGTGAAAGAGCAGTTGCTAGATTTGCCAGCAGTTCCAGCAGTGCTGTTACTCAGATGAGGCTGGCACGAGCCTGATGCAGCTAGTTTGGTTCTCCACAGGGCAGAGCCCATTCTGCCTCCCCTACTGAAAGCCTTTGTTCTGTTTTTTGCTAACTTGGATAAGGAATATATCGTCTGGGGCTCTTCCTTGGAACATGTAATCACAGCGCAATATGACAAACTCAACAGCAGAAGAGATGAGACCTTTTTCTTTTGATTTTCTTACTAATTTCAGGGTATGTGGCGGCCAGCTTTTGACTTGAGAGGGTTTTTCAGGATCTTCATTTAAAATATAGTACCATCAGAAAAGTATTTGTGTTAAAACACATTTAAAATATTTCTCTAACGACAGCAAGACACTCCAGAGTGTGACTTATGATGTCATAATTCACACCTCGTGTGTTCACTGGTCCCTTGGTCTTTGGCCTCGTGCCTAACAATGCAATTGGTGGGGAATTATTGCACCATAATTCACACCCTACTGTGTCTTATTGCTTAAATAACCATACTCTCAGAGGTATCTTAAAACTACCATTAAAGTTTATATTGTGTATCAAAGTGTGTTTACAGGGCTGGGAAAATATACTATTGGCATTTTGAAATGTTGAGAAGTAGTTTTAGCAAACTGTACAATGCTTATAAATTAATCTCCCCAGTGGAGTACACACCAGCCAGTCCCAGTATTTCTTGAGTATATGGAATCCTCTCTTGCACGTTAAAAAATAGCATAGACAAAAAAAAAAAAAAGAAAAGAAAAAGCCTTATGAATTTAATATTCTAAAGGGATATATTAAACTCTATGAACATGCTAATGCCCTTAATATCCAGTGAGCAATCTTAAAGGTATTTATATTTGCAATAAAGCAATTTCAGGGAGCTGGGGTTATCATCAGATAATCGCTCTTCCACATTGTGCCTTATTGCTTAATTTTTAATACGTGAAACAAACAAAACTTACTCCAAATCACCTTCTCTCTCAGCGTGACGTAAGAGGAATCAGGTATGTTTTACACTTTAAAATCCAAGGGAATTTGAAAGCTGTATTAAACCACAATAAAATAAAAACTAAAAACAGCAGCTGGTGGTATGAGAAATGTTTAAAGCTTGTGAATCTTACTGGTTACTCCTGAAATAGCACTTGGTGTTTTTCAGTTGCTGTAGTTACATTCCTTTTGCAGAACTTTGCTTTTTAAAACTTGATTTAGACATCCAGAGAGATACACGCACCGATATTTTACGAATGATCTGTGTACAGCATGAAATGATAATCCTTTTAGAACTTTGTATTGTTTACACAACAATAGTATGATTGTTGAATAAGTGAATTAAACTTCCCTTTTTGCCAGTGATCCTTTCTAGTCCTTTTAAAAGGTTGACTTATTTTCATTAATAACTTCATTACATTGCAGGTCCTTTGTGTGTGGGACAAAGAATTTCATTAACTTGCTAAGAAAGCACAATATAATGTAGCATAGTTCTAAAGTGATTGTAGCAGCTGTATTCACTGTAGTTTTACATTCTGCTCTATGGTACTGAGATCCCTAGAAGCCACATTATTCTTATCACCATAAAGACAGCTAATATCTGAAATGCTCTGAGGAACCTAAAATAACTTTTGCCATTCACTTATTAAATAATACATGTAATTACATTTTGTATGACTCCATTTTCCAGAATGGTATTAAACATTTCATGGCTTTGTGTTCTAAATACATAGGTTTAGAAAAGAAAAGTAAGTGTTTCAGAGTATCTGAAAAAAAACACATGGACATTTAAGGAAATGCTTTCCTTCCAGTTTTGCTGTTGTTTTCAGGATTTTCATTTTCAGAAGAAATAAATAGATTCTTGTGCTGGTTTATATTGTGGCTGTGAGAATTAGATCATTAGCAAAGGCTGGCTGTCTCTCCGTCTGTGGTTTGGCCCCTTCCCTGACCGCATGGATGCATGCTGAAACTGGCTGAAGCGCAGACTTCGCTGTAGAATGTCATAGGAGGAGATGTTGTCATGTCAAATCAGAAAGAATTCTTGAGTATTTTTCTTCAGTATGATAAACAAAACCAATTTGAATTAGCTAGAAGCATTTAGTTCAATCAGAAGTAGCTTGGTTTGGTTATATGTGTGTGCAAACCCCCCTCTTAGTCCTTTCATCTTTCCTTTCTTGCCACCACAACTGAATTTTAAAATGGATTTTTATACTGGAAAAGAAGAAAAATAACTAAAAGGACGGAGAAGTTACATGTAAAGGCTTTTCTGTAATTTCATTTTTGTTTTTAGTGAAAGAGTTTACTTTAAAAATACTGGAACAGAATATTAATATTTCAGTATCTTCAAAATGTTTTCACCTCTTCTCTTCCAGCTCAAGCTGTTTGCTGAGTGCGCTCTGACTGTACACATAATTTTATCTTTTTTTCCCAGGCATCATTCTTCATAAATCCACTCTTCTCTGAAAAGTACACATGGATGTATATTTGTTTTGAGATGCAAGATAACTGCTGAGGTCCTTAGAGGCACAAGTGGGGTTAATTTGAAAAGCACAGTGCCCAGGTGTCAGCTATTGGATAATGCCTGAGCCCCCACTGTTCTAATTTTGGTTTCAGACCCTTCTTCACCTAGAAGGATATGTATTTCCCTGTCATCCCCTGATATGCACTGGGCTTCATCAAGAGAAGGGCTGAATCTGCCTTCCAGAATGGGAAGGGGGAGAAATGTACTCCAGGCTCTTTCTAATAACTGATTAATATAAAGTACTTAAATGTTTCTGAAAATAGGAATTGGAATGCAGTTTTCTCACAGATGAAATCAAACCACTAGGTTAGGAACCTGTGGCTGTGAATGTCCATGCTAAAAGAAACAGCTGAAATGAATGGTAACGAATCTATAGCTCCTCTGTCTCTTAACATAACATAACATAACATGGTGAACAGGAAAATGTTCTAAAAAGTAAGAGAGCTGATTTTTTGCATCATTTTGGAAGAATGATGAATTGAAATTCTGTTCTGAATTAAAACCACTTTTTAGCTGGTTTTAATGCATACCCTTCATAACAGAGCAGGCTGAACCTCACAAATTAGGACAGGGTATGAAGGGATGGGATAGGATATAGGCTAGGATGATATAGAATGGGCTGAGGTGAGGCTAGGATAGATCTCGTGTGGAGAACAATCTGAGGTGCTTAGGAGTCTCCCATGATTATTTACAGCCTGAAGCTGTAAAGTATAGTTCTGGATTTAAACAAGACCAATGTTTAGATCTCTTGTGAATCTAGTTTCTATCAGTTTGTGTAGTTAAGAGTATCTAGAATAAAAACTACTGCTGTAATAGTTTTCATTATTATATTTTGGTAACTGTGGAAAACTATACTGAAGTCTAAAAATCTGTAGTAAGAATTTAGTATTAAGAAAAAAACAACCAACCAAAAAAACTCCATCATTTTTAAGAAAAAAAAAATAAGTTAATATGAGAATAAATGGATTTGAAATGTGTCTTGTAATTCCATGCTAATATCTGGGTTCCCTGAGCTTTAGGGTTAGTATAAGTAAAATGGTAGATGCCATATCACCAAAGATCAAAGAAAACACATAAAAGTAGCTCTCTTTTGCATAGTCACTGTGTCCTTTCTGAGCGTGAACAGTTCTCATGTTCAGCCATCATGCAGCCTCACTTGTCTTCTGAGGTTGCAACAACAAGACCTCAGCTTCTCAGTGGTGGGAAAGGGATTCTGATTAGTTGATGCAAGGGACAGAGATCAGTGCCTTACACTGGACATTTCAGGTAGAGGTTCTTGCTTTTCTTTACCAGATATCATCTGGTGAGAATCTGGATCCTGTAAGAGTTACCATAAGACTTGCCATCTAAGCATATTGTCCCTGTAAAGGTGTATAAGTCAGAGATGAGTTTCCATGCTCCCTGTTCTGGTCTTCCATTTCTGTCTCCATCTGACATTTCTCATGGAGAAGAAACTGCGCTTCAGTCTAAAGGACCTCAGCATACTGTAATTGCTGTGTGTGTTATAATGGGCATATGGTTGAATAGGGGAGGAGATGGAGGGAACAGAGACTTCATCTTTGCAGAATATTTGAGAATTTCTGAGACTTCACCATAGATTTTTCCCAGCATTTACCAAATCTCCGTGTTCCTCACATACTAAAGCACAAGACACTGTGTTTAAGAGAGGCAGACACCTCTGAGAGTGAGAGTACAGCAATGTTTCAGAGTCTTGAGAACAGTCCCAGGTAGAAGTCATGTCCTGGAAGGAGGCAAATACAACCTTGGGTGAACAAGATACTGTTCAGGATGATGACAACAATTAGCAATTGTGAGCTAGAACTTGTGGAGGATGTGGAACATCATAAAAGATAAATACAAAAATGTTGGGGAGGGGGAAGGGATGGGGAAAGAACCCAGACTTCTAGTAAACTAGTCAGATTTTTATTTTATTTTATTTTATTTTATTTTATTTTTTATCTCATTCTAATATTAGGCTATATAAAAATACATAACAAGCATCTAGAAGATAAGCTTATATGGTGTTCTTAGAAACCTTATGTGTCAATCCACTTTTTCTCCTTTAATAAGACAATGTTAAAAGCATTACTAACATTAAAGGAGAACTTCACTACTGTGTTATTTTACTTTTTGTCCTGTCACACATTTTAAATAAACGAGGAAATAAGAGCTATCATACAGTATTCTAGATTGTGAAGGACATTTGGAGGATCAATTCTCTAAGCCTAACAGCTGCACTCCTGTTACTAGAGACCAGTGTGGGGTCAGCTGTCTTTGCCATGAAGACATGCTCTTGCACCATGTTCAGCTTCTTGTCCCCAAGGACCCTCCTGTCCTTTCTGCAAGCCTGCTTCCCATCCACTCAGCCCCCAGCCCCTTTTGCTGCATAGGGGATTTCCACCAAAGATGCTGAAATTAAATTTTGTTTTGAACTATGTTAAGTTTCTGCCAGCCCATTTCCACAGTCTGCCTGTGTCCACTGTAATGTAACTGTGCTCCAGAACTTTGCTCCGAAGTACTGACTCCCCCTCGTCCCTGCACATGTGCAGAATTTAATGTATATTGAACTTCATTGTTCTTCAAGTCACTAAGAAAGACAGTACATTCTCCCTTATTAATCTTGGAAGAGTGCTGCTATTTGGCTGCCAATTGCTTCTTGCGCTTTTGTTGCATGCTCTAAGACCAATGGTCCAGCCAATTATTTACCTGCTTTGTACCCCACCTACACAAATCATATCTCATCAACTGGGCTATGGGTTGCTGTGGTACAAAAAGAGATGGCTGAAAACCAGTTCTCAAAATGAAATCACTGGCATACTGGACAAAAAGTGAGATTCCATGTAGAATCTCATCTAAGGAGGCATCTGAGATAATTTTCTGTTCAAAATGTTTATTAGCAGGGGGCGTGACTTGTGCTTGTCTTAAAGAAAGACAAACTTGAATGAGTTCATGGAAGGCTGGAGCAGAATCTAGTGATCTTACATAAACTTCAGAAGGTTCTGAAATCAGCAAAAAGAAGTGGAAAATACTTCAGTTGTGGAAGGAGATGGGTGCAACTGCAGAAGAGAGAACGTTTGTCTTTGCATTATCTCCCACAGTGAAAAAAAATAAGAGGTGTTCACTGGGAAAGAAGCATGGCCACAGTCTCTGGGGCAGTAAGACTCAAGACAGGCAGGAAAGCTTGTTTTAAGAAGGTATTTAAACAACTGTGTCTAGTGATGGAGTCAGTGTGTAGAGTGCTGAGTTGGTTAGCATGTGGCATGAAAGCTGTTGCATAGTCACAATTGTGGCATCGCACAGATATGTATTTTGTGAGTGTGTGTGTGCATGTACATGTGTTTTTTTCAGTGTCTATCTTTGCATATTCAACCTGATCCTTAATAGGTATACCTACAAATAAATCTCGTATAGGAACACCTGGAATCTCAATTCAACTTTGACGAAGAGCCTGCAACGGCTGTTTCATTTTATACCTTCATGATGTTAGAAATGTCCTCCTTTCCCTCTACATCACATGCATGGAATGTACTTGGAGAAATAACGCTACCCATGGCTCCCTCTGCTTTTCATACAAGGAAATAAAAAGAGTATGGAAGTTCTGTCAGGAGTCAAAGCGAAATTCATCTCCATTTGGGTTCTGAGAACACATATACAGTACCACTATGAAAGTAGCTTTACAAAACCATGGCAGCTGGAAATGAAGAAATGACTGATTTTCTCTCTACCTTTCAGTGTTGATTAGAAGAACAAATCTTTCTTTTAAATATATTTAAGTTACAAACAGTGAGATACTTAAATTACATTATGGCAGTTTAAGAGGTCTTGTAATTGCCCACAGCCGGAAGTCCTATCTTTACTGCTATTACAAGTCTGTTTTGCATTGTTGCAACCTAGACATGAAGATATCACCTTTAAAATATGATAAGACAAACTTCTGCAGTAATTCTGCTGTTAAGGTCTGTGAGACTGATAGCTAGGGATGAGCTGCAGTAGCTCTCTGGCAGGTGATGAAGCCATTTCCCCACCAGATTCCACATTGCCAACAAGCTGTAGCATAAGAGCTCACTTAGTTAAGAATTGAATGCTGTCCCATATACAGAAGATAAAAGACATGCTGCCGCTTTCTTAAATGTTCTTCTATATTCTATATGAGTGTGTCTCTTACCTTTGCTAAGTTTTTCTTGAAGAGGCTACTTCACTATCAGAAAGAAGTGGGAACCACCACAGAAAATCTTTCCCACAGCTTGTCAGGGTCAAGTGAGTAGCTCTGAGAACTCATTGTGGCCTCTAATAAAAGAACTGCTCTTGTTCCTAATCACAGGACCTAATATAGCACAATTCCTAATTTAAACACATGTAAACACATAGAGGAATATAAAACCCACAGGTTACGACCCCAGAGCACTTGCAACTGGAAAGGGACGTGGAGGTTTCTGATTTCAGTTTGATCATTGACCTCAACAGTGGTGAACTGTGTGCAAAGTGTGCCCTGAAAATGTTTCTCAACAAGGTGCTTATGGCTTTGCATGTTTTGCTTTTCAGTTTAGGACATCAAATATTAAAATGTAGTGAAATGAAAATGTGAAATGTTGAGCAATCAGGTTCAACACTGATAAAGCTTCAGTGGAAGTCGTGAATTGCTGTAGAATGTTTCAGATAGGGCTGGAAATTACCTTTAGAGGGTAGTTTGGTTTTGACAGGCACACTGTTACTTGATAGACCTGTTCCTTCCATCTATATGGATACACCTGCTCTTTTTAATGACAAAAAAACATTTTAGCTACTTCTTGTACTTCTCAACAGTTAAGACTTTGAAAAATGCTGTGTTCATTATTGCAGTTGTTCATTTTTTCACTTCAGATCAGTTGGGTCATTGAGACTTTCTGCTGCAACAGTGAAGACAGCTACTCTTCTTCAAAAACGTAGGTTTGCATGCATGCAGTAAGGTAGGCTTAGCTGGCTGTCTGCCTCTCTGCTTCTGTGCAACACTCCTATTTAAAAATGATCTAATGTAAGACAACTGGTTTCTTCCATTTGTCTCCAGTCTTCCAGTCACGATGAAGTACTCCAACTATGCTATTCCCAGTGTAACAATAAAGTATCTACTAACAACGTTTTTAAGGCATCTATTGGTGTCTGTCTAAATATAGGTATCTGTCTATATCACTTGACACTTCAGATTCTTTTCCAACATAGCATACTTGATTTCTGCAGCAATAAACATTTGTAATTTTACAGCTTTCCAAATGTTAATGCAATGAACTGTTAGTACACAGTCCTAAGTTGTGTGGTTACAGTGAAATCTCTTTGCTAGCCACACAGACCACTGTGCACTTTCACACTCATCATGCTAAGAGGAAGCATAGTTTTAGTCCTATCAAGTTGTAACCATTAAGACATATCTTTGCCTTAAGTTTACTCGCAGTCTTTAAAAAGAAGCTCCATTAGTGCCCTAAGGGAACTGTATGCTGTGAAATAAGGCTAGAAGAATATTAACCACAAAGTCCTGATGGTTTGTTAGAAGCAAACAAATAGGCCAGCAAACAAATAAAAGCCACTTGGAACCTTTGGGCTTTCATTTTCTTACCACTTTCCATTCAAATGGAAGTTTTAGCCCTTTAGTATCAGTATAAAATGGAGTTGAAGACACATTTTACTTCATTATGTGCAGTAAAAAAGAATCATACAATAGAGAACTATTTTCCATCTCTCATGTGGATTTGGTCATTATTTACTGGAGGCTGTTTTGTAACACAATGACCATCTGTCAGTTAAGCACTGAAAATACTCAATCATGCTGGCTATTACTGTTAAAATGTCGCAATCAGTGACTGCTGTGAGGGATTAATAGTTTTTTTGCACTATGTGCAATTACATATTTAGAAGGCCAAATTAGCTCTCATTGGCATCAGTATAAATCCAGAGCTACTCCCCTGCAATCCAGGTATTATCCGTAGGTTTATACCAGGGAAGCAGACGTTTGACTTTGACTCAGACCTTTGTATGAGGATATCAGTAAGAATTTCCTTTTGAACTGGTTATTTTTTAAATTTCTGTGATTGAAATATATATATATATTTACATTAAAATGTGTAATTAAGAAGACCTAACTGAAACCATGGTTTTTTCCCATACTGAAGAGGCAGCTCAGAATTATGTCCAGCTATCCTGTAGAAAGGTCATTGCTGTTTAAGAGTTTCAATCTGTAGTCATGTTAATTAAGCTTTTCTTTTGAAAGTTGCATCATGTTTGTGCACACTCATAGGTATTTCAATGCTAAAACAAACGACCAGCCACACTAGCAGACCCCAGGATTACAACTGGATGTAGTTCTGCACAAACTTGTGTAATTAAGCCCTTTGAGGAAAGTCTGGAATGAGGTTTGGTCAGATGCAGTCATGTGATTACATGTTCATCATTAACCTTATTTTTGTATGTATAGAAAGGGAAGTGGTGCCCGCAGGGTGAGCAAGAAATATGGCCTATGCATTGAAGGTCATTTTCTATACAGGTGTGGAAAAACATTTCTAAATCAAAAAATCCCCTCTCCATATAATTTATTATGACCATAGGCTATAATTACTGAGCCTGTTAAAATGCGTAAGTCAGTTAATGATTTAGTTAGAAAGTGTTAGACATTTCAATGTAAAGATGCAGAAGTAGGGAGTGATGGGACAAATATAGTCTTGAAAGAAGCCAAGTATCTCCAAGAAGGCTTCAGAAGCCCTCAAAACCTTTTAGTTTCATTGACACGGGAGTTGACTATTTTCAGCATTTCACACAGCAGGCTCTGGCATGTGATGCAGCTGGTCCTTATGGTTGCTACTTCAGAAGCCTCATTCCCTTGTTAAATTCCATTTCCTACTGTATTCCTACTTCTCCTTGGCACCTTTCTGCCAAATACCACATGGTACCCAGACTTTCAAACGGGCAAGCTGCATGCAAGCATTTTAAGGCTCCCCAGTATTCCATAAGCCACTAACTTCCCATCATGTGTGAGACAGTAGGCATGGTGTAAATGTAACAAAGATAAGGAAAAGAATATATCAGCATGCAGCATGGTAAGAAGGGCTGACCTCAGCAAGTTACTACCCTCCATACCTACATGTCCACCATAGAGTGGAAAGAAGAGAAAGGGAAAGGGTTAAGACGTTTTGTCCATGTGGCCTGACAAAATCACACTTATTGGAATTGCACCTGCCTCTACTGGCAAGATGGGAAAAATCACTGACAAGTATTCGCTTTGAAAACATTTACCTGCAGGTGTGCCCAATTTAAATTCATAGAATCACAGAACCACAATCATTTAGATTGGAAAAGACCTTCAAGATCATCTTGTCCAGACATCGACTATCACAACAAGCCTTCTGTTAAACCACATCCCTAAGCTCCACATCCACAATTTTCTTAAATACCTTCAGGAATGGTTACTCCATCACCTTTCTGGACAGCCCTCTAGAATGTTTGACCATCCTTTCTGTGAATAAATTATTCTTGAAATCCAATCTTAACTTTGTTGATACTTCTTGAAGCTGTTTCCTTGCCTTCTGTCACTTGCCAGCTGTGAAGAGAGACCAATGACTCCTCACTGCAACCTCATTTCAGGAAGTTGTAGAGACCGATGAAGTCTCCTCTCAGCCTCCTCTTCTTCAGACTAAACAGCCCAAGTTTCCTCAGCCACTCTTCATGTGTCTTATTTTCTAGTCCTTTCATCAGCTTTTTTGCTCTTTACACACACCTGAGTGACTCAGTATCCTTCCTTGTAGTGAGGCACCTAGAACTGAACGTGGAGTTTGAGGTGCAGTCTCACCAATGCCACATTCAGTCAGACAATCACTTCCTTTGTCTTGCTGGCCACAATATTTTTGATGTGGGCTGGGTTGGCGTTGGCCTTTTTGCCACCTGGGCACACTGCTGGCTCATGTTCAACCAGCTGTCAACCAGCATTCCCAGGTCATTTTATGCTGGGCAATTTTCCAGCCACCCTTCCCCAAAGCCTACTGCGTCATGGGGTTGTTAAGACCCAAGTGCAGGACCTGACATTTACCCTTGCTGAATGTCATGCAATTGGACTCAGCCCATTGATCCAGCCTGTCCAGATCTCTCTGCAAAGCCTTCCTACCCTCAAGCAGATTAACACTTCTGCCTAACTTGGTATCATCTGAAAACTTGCCAAGGATACATTCAGTCCCTCCATCAATATTATTGATAAAGGTATTAAACAAAACTGATCCTCTGTAAAACCACTTATGACTGGCTGCCATCTGGGTTTAACTCCATTCAAAATGACCTTTAAGGCCCAGCATCCAGCAACTTAACTGTCCTTACAACTTCAACATTTACCCTTTCGATTTCACCTAGTTTTTGCATGCTGTGTTCTGCATTGGCCTGGAGAGGTCACTTAGCTGACTTACATGATGAATGTATCCTTTGCCTGCCTTCTTTTCCAGTCTGTGATCTTTCTGTGGACTGACAATAATTTCTCCAAACTTGTGAATCATTTCCAGTTGTTTGCTAGTGTTTTGTCTAAACAAATTATATTCTGAGGCGCCGAAGCTCCATGTTCAGTCATTCTTGGTTTTCTGTGTCTGGTCCCCTAAGTCATGAGGGATTGCTCTAGTTTCCCATTCAGATGACATAAGCTTTACGAATAGTTACATGCTTGATTACATTGATAGGATTTGACTCATGGGCTGATAGAATGCTAGGAGCCTGGAAGGCTGGGCAATCCCACAACCCTACAGAAGGACAAGGCAGTTTCATCAGCCAGCTGCCCTCAGGTTCCATGCTCTTTCACCTCAAATGTGATGATAATTCAGGGAGTCTCAAAGAGTAGATTTACAGGGGTGCGTGTTTCCAAGTATTGAAGGGAATTGTTCAAACAAATTAATAACCAGTAGCAAAGTGATCCAGGGAAACAGTGTTCAGCAAGCTAGCCCTAGAGAGTTTCTAAATAAATGGCGGTGTAGTTATTCAATTGCATCAATATTGTCTTCAAATTCTTACATGAGTGCTATTTGATAAAATAATCAATGAGATGATGGGTTGCTTTCTTTTTTTTTTTCTTTTTTTTTTAATTGTTTTGGTGCATTTGTTATGGGATGCCTCATCTGAAAACAGTGGGGCTGATGAGCCATCGTAGGTTAAGCTGAGACACTGTATGACATTCAGCTTTTGTGATATGATGAAATAATGTAACATGACATGAGCATATGCCGTGAACCAAAGGTCAGAATAGATTTAAATGGATACACCTGCTTTCAGCATGGCCAGTCACTGTCAATTTGTAAGAAGGGCTTCCAGACCAGCACACATTACTGACAACAACTGATGGTCATAAAGTAGGCGTATTCCCTGGCAGCAGAGCTTACCACTTTTATATCCATAGCACCTTTCTGTCTAATGGAAATTGATTAAAAACTCAGAAACTTTACTTACCTACATGTTTAATTTTGGGTAGTTTCCTGGGACAGATTCAAGGAGTCCACATCTATACTGATAGGCAGAATACCCCTCCCTTAGCATCCAATACTGATGTGCAGAAAATAGAGTACCACACTGAATTACTTAATATGTTGTCTCTACTCATATGGCCTGAGGGGTCACTTAGGCTGTGCTTTGCATCCTCAGTAGCACTACACATCATCTAGTCCTGACCTCACTCTCATTTAGGGAAATTGTTGAAGCTTGCTGTCACTGTCTTCTTTCTTGTATGCCTTAATATTCTTTGGCTGAAAACCATTGCCCAGGCAGGAAAAGCAGATGGTGCGTGCTCAGATTCAGTTTCAGGTATGCAGAAGCTGGCAGACACTTTCACATCCCACAACACAGACAGGGCCAAAAGGACATATCAAAAATGGGATGCTCCAGTATGAAGCTGTGATCCTGCTCAGCTACTGAAATTTTGTTAAATCCCATTTCATTATTTCTCTTTAAAGTTTTGCAGATACATTGAGTAACACCTCAGTTCACGTGCAGCCCTGCTCTAGTCTTGGCACATGTAAGCAAGTCTCTAGTCTCCTTCAGCTATTTCAAAACACAGCTGGACCTTGGCATACATATCCTGTGCAAGTTCAGCGGTCTTCCTCATGCAAGGGATAAGGCTATTCACAATGTTGTACAGTATGAGGTTGGAGGTCAGTGAGCCTAGTCCTCGTTCCCCGCACCCAGTCAGGACCAGAAGAACATCCACTGTCTGTAGGTCCTTCCTGATGGTGAGGTGACCTGCTGTTACACAGTATCAGCAAAGGAAATTCTGCTACAACTCCAGCTTCCCTAGCCACTGTTCCACCCTTCTAAAAACTGTTTTCTTGATGCCTAAAATAATTATTCTGTATTGAAAATGAAGTTAATTTCCTGCTGTCTTTCTCTGTGGCTGAAGTTGACTGCTTATTTTCCACTTTATAACGTATTTTACATATCATGTTATCACACCAAGATCTTACTGTGTTGAGAAGACAGGATGGGAGGAAGGAAGGAAGGATGGGAGGAAGGAAGGATGGGAGGAAGGAAGGATGGGAGGAAGGA
>VXAB01000291.1:381306-422379 GCA_013399175.1 Odontophorus gujanensis
AGCTGAACATGAGCCAGCAGTGAGCCCAGGTGGCCAAAAAGGCCAGTGGCATCCTGGCTTGTATCAGAAGTAGTGTGGCCAGCAGGAACAGGGAAGTAATGGTCCCTCTGTACACAGCACTGGTGAAGCCACACCCTGAGTACTGTGTTCAGTTTCGGGCCTCTCACTTCAAGAGAAACATCGAGGCCCTGGAGCATGTTTAGAGAAGAACAACAGAGCTGGTGAGGGGTCTGTAGTACAGACCTTATGAGGAGTAGCTGAGGGAGCTGGGATTGTTCAGTCTGGAGAAGAGGAGGCTCAGAGGAGACCTTACTGCTCTCTATGACTACCTGAAGGGAGGTTGTAGTGATCTGGGGGTTGGCCTCTTCTCTCCTGTAACTAGTGTTAGAACTAGAGGGAATGGCATCAAGTTGCACCAGGGGAGATTCATCCCAGACATTAAGAAATACTACTTTTCTGAAGGAGTGGTCAGGTGCTGGAATGGGCTGCCCAGGGAGGTGGTGGAGTTACAGATTCTGGAGGTGTTCAAGGAACATTTAGATGCTATGTTGAGGGACATGGTGTAGTGAGAACTACTGGTGACAGGTGAACAGTTGGACTGGGTGATCTTGTAGGTATTTTCCAATCTTGGTGATTCTACGGTTCTATGATTCTCTTTTCACTCTTCTAGACATGACTTTCTGCCTATGGAAAGATCTTTTTCAGAAGAGGAGATGTAGTTACAATGAACTGCTCATTCATCTTTTTAGTGTTACAAATGGGCTGCTGAGGACTCACTGAACTAAGTTTAATGCGCAACTGTAGTACAACAAATGTTGTCACTGAAATATAGCCTAGAGATGCTGGAGTTACACTTAAACTGTCTACGTGAGGTAGTAGAAATGTTCCAGCCACAGCAATGTAAGGAGCTACCAAAAAGAAGGGTACATGTTCAGTCACTTAACCCACAAATAGTTCTGAGCATTGCAGTTAGAAATGTAATAATATACATAATAACTACTTAGAGCTATCAAGTGTTTTTGATTTTTTTCCACTTCAAACACAAACTCTATACATGTTACTGCCAACTTTTGAAGATACAAAAGCTCTTACTACAATGTGCATATACAAATAAGGCACGAAAATAAACACGACAAGCATTGGTCACTTAAATATAGATCAGTTGGATATAAAGCCCTTGTTTCTAACTGCAAACATGGAACTCAGATTAAAATCTGCTTATATATTAGGCTTTACTTGGAATACTCTGAACAATTTGGAGGAAGCAAAACCTTATGAACTAAAACAAATTATAATGAAAATGTTTATTGCCGTTTTACCTAATTCAGAAGGATATGGGAGAAGGAACCTCTTTCAGGGGTCTTTGTTCTTCTACAGACATGGGTTGAGAAAGATTGCAGGACAAAGTAGACTCCTGCCCATTAGACTGTATGTACATATTCTTTCACATGGAAGGGTTCAAAGGTAGATGAAGAAATTTCTAGTAGTTGAAAACACTTAATTAAACCACCCTCTATGGAAAAAAAAATTGATATAGTTAGTTAACAGTAATTGGCAACAAGCTTCCATAAAATAAATAAATAAATAGGATATGTTCTACAGTGACTCCAACTTTTTTTTCTGTAGCCTGTAAGCAGGTTAACAGCAACTCCTTGTTAAACGTATCAAAGTCAATAGATTTATCTAAACTAACCCTCACTGATGACTCATAATTCATAGGACAGACACCATCATCCAAAAACCTCTATGCCATGTTAGTAGTTAGATACCAATAATGATACTCCATGCCATAGTCAAGAAGCATTCATGGTTAGTTGCTTCAGAGTGGATAGTGGTTAACTATATAATCTTCTATGGAATAGCAGCAAGGAAACATGCTATTTTAAGTTTTTATTAACATTGTACAGAAGGAACAGGCAGCGAGTTTAAGATCTGAACTTTGACCGTAGTAACTGAGCAACTCAGTAGAATTAGGGTGATTTATGCCAGCTGTGTATTTGATCTTATCTTTGATACCAGCACTAAATGTCCATTTGTTTCACAAAAGATGAAAAGAACCTCTAGATGAATAATGGTTGCTGTGCCAGATGAAATAGAAGTCAAATAAACATACACATGAAATCCAGTTCAGATACCTTCTTTGAAAGGTAAAGAACAATCTGTGCTTTTTAAATGACCTCAGAGTTCTCAATCTGCATAATAATCTGTAAAAACAGACTGATGTTTCTCTTCATACATACAGAAGGCAAAATTAACTTCATTTTTTTACAGTCTCGTAGATTCCAGTGCTTAGGAAATAACAACAAATGAGTGAATTCAGAAGTGCCGTCAGGTTCAGAGCAACAGTAAAAGGAGGAACAAAATGATGTATCTCAGAGCTCCTCACCTCTCAAATCTATCTGACAATTTACTGTCAGACTGAGAAATCCCAGTCAAACTGTCAGGTCAGTTGAGTGCAGATGAGATTCTCAGACGAAAGAGCCTAATGAAAAGGTTTGAAGAGGGAATCGCATCCGCTTTCTACTTAAGAAACAAACATAGTTATGAGCTCTGGAATTTGAGGAAAGAAATCCCCACACCTACATCTGAAAAGATAGATTTGTACATCTCTAATTGCCTCCGTCCTGTGAGTATAATTCGTGCACACAAAGAAAACAGGTACAGCACACACAGAAAATAAGTAATAAGATTTTTTGGCAAAATTGAAACAACAAACAGTTGATGAAATGATTTGAGGGTGATGAGCTGTGGTTGAGTTCAAGCTGAGGGCCTCCCTAACCCCATTTTACCTCCAGCATAAGGAAGATGTGGGACTGTTGGACTGGTCCAGAGGAGGTCCACGAAGATGATCAGAGGGCTGAATCACTTTTCCTATGAAGACAAGCTGACGCAGCTGGGCTTGGTCCATCTGGAGAAGACAAGGCTCTGAGTAGACCTCATTGCGACCTTACAGTATTTGAAGGGAGCCTATAAACATGATCTGATAGTGACAGGATGAGGAGGAATGGTTTTAAACTAAAAGAGGGGAGATTTAGGTTAGATTTCATGAGGAAACTGTTTGCTCAGAGGGTGATGAGGTGCTAGCACAGGCTGCGTAGAGAAACTGAGGTACCGCATCTGTGGAGGCACTCAAGTCCGGGTTGGATGGAGCCCTGGGCTGCCTGAGCTGGTGGGGGGCAGCCCTGTCCATGACACAGGGTTGGAGCTGGAAGATCTTTAAGATCCCTTCAAACATAATCCTTTCTATGATTATATGAAAAGGAAGAAGTCTTGTGACTATGCGTCCCTATATGGCAAATTTCAGTGCTGTTTGTGTGACAGCTTCCACTTGGTTGCATCTCAGTAGTCAATTATTAACTGTGGTAATACATATTGTTAAGACTATGTCAGTGAATATGCCATTACCTTCTAGAACAAAAGGAAAATTCAATTTCCTTTTCTGAAATTCAAATTCAACATTCTGTTCAGGTGAGAAGCATTAGTAATGTGTCTATTTTGAGTCAGCATTGCTTTTCTTTAATTCCTATTCTATCATTGGTGTATTTCATGCTGAATACAGAATGTCTACGCATAGGAATTATACAACCAGTTTTAAACTAAGTAGCTCAGGTACAGGGAGATACAACTGTGCTGGTGAAAAGTTCAGGGCAGGATGCCTACTTTGCCAGTGTACCCAGTGGTGTCAGTGAATCAGACGGGAGGTTAACTTGCCCTTGGCCTACTCCAGATTTGGATAGCAACTGTGTATGTATGCTGCCAACTTTAAAACCAGCTTTGATATGCCACAGTCACAGTAGTCATAAACCCCAGCTCAGTCGCCAACTGCAAAAACTAATTTTGATAAGGCTAACTTGACCAAACATATTTTTAATGAAGTGTTTCAGAAAAAAAGATGATAAAGCAAGCCTCTGGTCTTTTTGTTTCATAAAATGATGCAGAAATATGACTTCAGAAAATACATATTTTTATTACCCTCAGATCAAAATATACCTTCAAGGACACCCGTGTTTTATAGCTGAGGAACAAGGTAATAGAAATGTCTGTTCTATACTTCTATCTTCCCAGACTCCATACAAAGAGCTGGAATTAGGGCTGTGGTGGGCTGACCCCACCACCAGCCAGCCAGGCACCCACTCACCCAATGAACTATGCCCTTCTCCCACCTTACGGAGAGAAAATAGAAGGAAGGTAAGAAGACTTATGGATTGAGGTAATGTCAATTTGACAGGGAAAGCAAAAGCTGTACCTACAAGTCAAACACACGAAGAAAGTCACTCACTCCTTACCATCAGCAGGCAGATACTCAGACACTGCCTGCAAATCAGGGACTTGTAATGGCTGCTTGGGAAGGTATAATCCATCACCATATGGGTCTTCCCTTCCTCCTCCTTTCCTTAAACTTTTGTTAATGAGCATGATTACACTTGGTTTGGGATATCCCTTTGGTCAGTGTAGGTCCCCCATCCAGGTGATGCCCTCTCCTGTCTGTTGCCCAGCCCCAGCCTACCTGCCTTAAAGAGGGGGAAGAGAGAAAGCCTTGGAGTTATGCAAGTAATATTCAGCTATAGCCACGACTTCAGGGTGTTCACTGTTTTAGTCCAAAAGATGAAGCACAGCAGCATTTGGTCTACTAGGATGAAAGTCAGCTACATCCCAGGCCCAGTACAATTATTAAAGAAGTTGGTGAGACTATACTCTATGTAGAAATAAAATGAATGGAGATGACAAGAACAAATGAAAAGAAAAAACAAAGAAAAGAAAAAAATTTAGAGACTGCATCAAGATTTTGTGAGTAAAGTTGATGTAGAAGAACATGAAAATTTACTTTTGCAGAAGGGAAGTGCAGAAAGAGATCATAATGTTAGTACAGAGGGAAAAAAAAAGAATATAAAATGAAGGCTCAAGAGATTTGCTTGGCTTTGGAGGCAATTCATGGCATCTGCACTACTCATTTAAGAAAATGAGTATGAATATGTTTTTGGCTGTTCATCCCCGATCTTATATTGGTAATGGGGGTTGCCTCAGCTCAGTTGCAAGACCTTGCACTTAGATTTATTGAACCTTGTGAGGTTCACCTGGGCCCATTGCTAAAGCCTGTCTAGGTCCCTCTGGATGGCATTCCATCCTTCTGGTTTGTTGACCATACCACACACCTTGGTGTCATCAGCAAACTTGCTGAGGATGTGCTCGACCCCGCTGTGAATGTCTCTGATGAAGATATTAAAGAGTATGTTTCCCAGCACTGATCCCTGGAGAACACCACTTGTCACTGATCTCTATCCAGACATGGAGCCATTGACCATCACTCTCTGGATTTGATCCTGCAGCCAGTTCTTCATCCATCAAACAGTCCACCCATCAAATCCATATCTTTTCCACTGGGAGAGAAGGATGTTATGGGGGGCTGTGTCAAAGGCCATAATAAAGTCCAGATAGATGACATCAGTGGCTCTTCCCTTGTCCATAGATGCAGTGACACCATCTCAGAGGGCCACTAGGTTGGTCAAACAGGATTTGCCCTTGGTGAAGCCATACCGGTTCTTCTGTATCACCCCCGTCTTCCATGTAATTTAGAATAGCTTCCAGGAGGATCTGTTCCATGATCTTCCCTGTCACAGAAGTGAGACAGACAGGTTGGTAGTTCCTGGGGTCATTCTTTTCATTCTTAAAAATAGGTGTGAATTTGCTTATTTTCCAGTCACCAGGGACCTCACATGACTGCCACGACTTTTGAAATATCATCAAAAGGGGCTTAGCTACTGCATCAGCCAATTCCCATGACAACTGTGGAATGCATCTCAGCAAGACCCATAAACTTGTGAATATAAAACTTAACTTGCTTGAAACAGATTAAGATTTCAAAATTTAATACTCTTTAGCTCAATAAATATTTTCGATAATAAACAAACAGAAATGGACAAATAAATAAACTGTCGATCAATAACATACATTCTCCTATCTTTCAGACCTGAAGAACTATGAAAAGGTAGATTTTAATAAAGTGAACAGAATTTTAAAAAGAAACAAACCCAACATCAGCCCCCTCTCGTTCACTCTTCTGTGTTATGGGAATGAGTGAAATTAATAATAAAAATTATTAACTTTTACAGTTTTCAAGATGGGATTATATTTCTCCTACAATGGTAAACAAATGATGAGCTCTAGGGCATTTTCAGCAGCATGTGTGTACTCTTGATACTTTGGAATTGTTCTGAATGCATCCATGTGATGAATTTCACAGTTTCCATCACTCTATTTAATTGCTTTTTATTATTATCTTGCTATTAATGTTACTGATATTACCATAAATCTGTAATTACCCTGATTATAAAACTGGACTTTGCAAGCAACAGTTCCAATCACAAAGTGATTGCTTTGGTAGACCTCGTATTGTATTAATGTAGGCATTTTGTAATGTGGTTGATAATGACAAAGGTCATCTTGAGAGATGACTTTTTTAAGACTGACTTTTTGATTTTCTTTATTTGCTATTCTAACAATGTCAGCTGAAGTTGTAGAGACATATACAGGAAACTACTCTGACTTTCCACTATCAGATACTTCATCAGCTTGTTCCTATGAATGCAGGAACATATGGCATTCCCATGCAGAACAAAGAAAATTTTCTCACATTTCCCATTCATCAAATCTCCTCTTTCTTGCTTGGAAAATGGCACCAAATCAAAAGGAGTGAAACAGGAGACAAAGGCAAAGACTTGGTCAGTGTCTGCAATTGGTTCAAATAAATCCTGTGACAAGTGAGACATACAAGAAAAAGCAGTACTCATTTGCTTCACTGCTTCTGTGTGGCAACTGGAGGATCCAAGATTGTCAAAGGTGATGTTTTTTGTAGATATCAGTAATTTAGTTTTATTTGCATGCCTTTCTTTAGGTGTGGCTCTTAAAAAGGCACATGCCTAGAAGAGTTGATAAAAAGAAAAAGTCCTGAACTCAAAAGTTCCCTTTCAGAAATACCAATCTGTTCTCCTTAAGACACATCTGTAAATGATTTCCCTGCACTTCATAAAGGTCATATTGAAAGAAATGTCAAATATAAATGAATGTGAAAAACTAAGTGTTTTCACTGTGTATATAAGCAAGGTGTCTTCCAGAATGCTGTGCAATTAATCTGGAAGTAATATAGAGGTAGGCTACAGCACCCCAAAATATAAAATAAATAAATAAACAAACTTGCTAAATGATATTCCCAAGTGAACAAAAATGTAAAGACCTAAGAAATAGGAAAGAAAAATGATCCAGAATCTAGCCTGTAGTAAGAAGAATTTCTGTAGAAATTCTGCCCTTGTTATAATGCTTCCTATCAGTTAAATTGATGAGACTAATCAGCCATGTTGTGTACTGGATTCTGTGGGATATACTGCATATTAGGTGTATAGGAATGATCATTCCCACTGAAGATGTGTTTTTAGTAAAGAAATAATCCACTCCCTGTATTCTTTAGTCAAAGTAACTGTAGTGTTGTCCAACATAACACGTATTTAGTCTCAGTTGCATGACATCTTCCATCCAGCACACAGTTGGCTTCTGCCCACCTCAGATGCTGACTGTTAACTCTGAAACAAACAGCAAAGGGCAATTCTTCATTTATATATATATAGACATAAAGCTGACAGCTTCTGTGAAATCATTCACAAGGCAACCCCTAGTATAAAAAAAGTGCTGCAACGTTATGCTATCCTCAACGAGTGCCCTCTGGGAACTTTCATGTACATTCAACAAATGGAAAATGGTGATTCTGAAGGATATTAAGAGTTCAAATTACCCCACAGTTACCTATGCATACGGGAAGTAAGAGGAAATGAAACCATTTTGAAACAGCTTTTCAAAATAAAGTTTCTTAATTGACTTGGCTTCACATTATTATCAGCTTGGATCCAGAAACAAAAATATATTCATGCTGTGAAACCAAGACCCTTTTCCATGGTCTTCTCTTCCCTCCTCCTCCATTTTTCTGAAAATAAAGTCTGTGACCATTTCATTACCTAAAAACTGATGCTGTGAGATATCACTGTAATGTTAGTAGTTTGTTCACTCTGAGGAATTGCTTGGGAAAGATCTGTTTGTTTAACTGTGGGACTCCAGCCAGCTTGATTAAAATATTAAATAAAAATAAGACAGTCATCTATAACTTTTTTTTTGCTTCTGGCCTGGTTTGGTGTGCGAATATGTGAATACTTTGAGGTATTATTTTTGAATCTCACTTTATGGAAGTTTAATTTGCTCAACTACTGATCCATTAATAGATGTCACGCTGAATTTTTAAGCACATCACACAGCTATGTTTGGACATTTGTTTTAGTAAAAATCTATCCCCAAACACCACAGAATAAAAAAAATTCTACAAATATGGTACAGAGAAACAGAAGAGCAGGGAAGCTGGGGAGCAATATGTTTTCACCGGAGGAAAAAAAAGATTAGGTCCAGATCGACTGGTGGAAAGAGGTATTGTGCCAAGTTGAGAAGTCACACTGACTTTATTAGTGCTTACCTTTTTGTTAGTGTTTAAATGCTTCCGTAAGATTCTACCTTTACCAGATCTGAGCATAAGAAATGTGGCAGCATCCTGCATGACACCCACTGATTCCCCATGGATGCCCTGGAGCACAGGATCAGCCCACTGTGTTTGATCATCCTTTTTGATCCCTTAGTGGTAGCATGTTGCTTGTACGTTCACATTAGCAAATGCATTAGCATTCATTTCAGTGTTGCAAGCACAGTGGGAAAGAAACATGTACAGGTGCAAAATAGGTGTCAGATGCCTCTTCTTCATTGCCATGAATCCCAAATAGATATGTATAGGTGAGTGAGACTTAATTCTGTGATTGTTTACAGGACTTGTATCAGGAGTGAAATAAAGATTTTGGAAAACATTAATTACACAGTTCAGATGGATAACATGAGTGCAATGGCCTAATGTAATTCTCTTTCAGAATCCTTCATGATTTAACACATTTATTTTCTTAGAAATGAATCCACTCCCCAGTAGGGAACTGCTACTCCTTATCATTACACTTTGCAAATCATTTTTTTCTTTTGACTTATTAATCTAAGTGTTTATGCACAAGATCCTCAGCTAGAAAACTTTCAGTATGACAGTGTAAGAAAGATGAGTGCAACAATAACAGCAACAACAAACAGTAATACTGCTACAAGAATACCTTCTCCAACAATCACTGACAAGAACACCCCAAAACAAACATTGCCTCACACAGACTAGCAAAAGAATGGATCACAAGGCCCAAATAAACCTTTCACAAAGTTTCTCCTTACAGCTGGTTGACATTTAAATGTATATGTGAACTCACATAGATGTATATTTACATGTACATAAATATTTTAAAGAGAAAGTCCAAGCTAGAAGTGGCAGCGGAAAGAAAAGAGAAAATCTACTGCCTTCCCAGACAGGAAAATTGAACAGCCCAGAGCTCAGAGCAATCCTTTTGGTCTTTAAGCTGAAAGTTGATAACTCATTCCAAATAAAGAAGTGATTTGTGTCTTCTTCTCAGTGTGAGTGCTCTCAAAGGTGGTATGTTGTTTCCTAAATGAGAATTGGCAAAAGGTTATAGCTTTTATCCTGGTGAGGAATGGAAAATATTTTCAAATTTCAAAGATTTCATGACAGAGAGAACAAAGTTGCTATTCTACACAGTCTTCCTCACTAATGAAACTATGAATCACATGGCTCAGGTAATAACACATAGAGAAAGCTTTAATATTAAGTATAAAAACTACGAAGTTACTAGTGTTTGTCAAATCTAGTTTCCTGGGGATTTGTTTATTCCACTCTGGAAGTGGAATTCATCTCTATGTTATTGCACAAACTGTTTTCAGTGAATGAGTCTGTAACCATTTTCATTTTTGTTACTCTCTTTTAGATGGAAAAGAAAAAAGGCATTAAAAAACTATCCAAAGTAAAAGGATATTCTTTTTCTCGGAGTGGTGGTATCGCAGCTAAGACCTAAGCTCATTTAAGGCTTTTTTTCCATAGAGTCATGTTGTATATGTTAATACATGCAGCATATTAATACTGCCTTAGGCTTGCTACAGTTCAAACCAACAAATTAAATAAAATATGTATTGGGCTACTGGTACTAACAAGTAGTTAGAATAGAGTCAGTGAAAATATTAAGATAAAGATGCATAATTATCCTAAGGAGGAAAAGAAAGATTAATAGATAACAGTACAGCAAGCTGTATACATGAGGTAAGCCAGTTTTACCATATTTAGACTGCCACAGGACAAAATCCTTATTGTGGAGCAGGAAAAAAAAAGCTCCTGCATCCTACAAGCAAACCCTAGAGAGGAGCTTCTTTCTAGCTGAGTGAGAGGATCTTATCTTGTTCACTGACAGCGTTTCATGCCAGGTATGAACAAGAAATTTCCGACTGGGGGAGAAATCAGCATTGTTAGCCCACAGGGAGTTGCAAGATCCATATGTGGGTGCATACCAAGTATGGTAGTAATCAGGTGCTCCCAAAATCTTCCTATTTGGACCTAATTAGATTGTAACATCTGAGAGCTACTATGGACTTTCTGGGCATTGTCTTGCAGGCAACAGTGATTAGGCTCACACAAATGTCGGAGCTATCTGTTAGGAATGTAAATGACTGAACACAAAAGATATGGAGGGAATGACAAGAACTGAAAGCCTTAATCATGCAGAAAGATGAAAGGAAGCAACAACAGAAATGAGAGTGGAAACAGAAACTAAGAGAAAAGGTGAATCATCTTTCTTCTTTCTTTCTAAAGTTTATAGGCACAGTAGCAGAAAGGCTAAGTCACTGCCTGAACCAGTGACTCAGCACCTGGTGGGAAAGCAGGGAGAACCCAGGAGAGCTCAGGTGCATGCAGTGTACCTGAGTGACCAGAAGGGGTGGAGCCAGGATCCACCCCTTCCCAGACCTCATTTAAGGGCTGCCTGTGTAGGTATTTCTCTGGAGGTTGTTGCCTCTTGAAGGTCTTCCAAAAGTTAGCAGTTGTTCTTCCTTTGTTTCTGTGTTCACAGCTGCTGCCTTTAGGCTTGATATCATTTGCTTCAGCCTGGGTTTGTGCCACCCCCACTACTGTTGCTGTGCTTTCCATCACATTTTAGCACTGCAGACACTGAACTTTATTAAATGTCTGTTTGACTAATGCATGAAAAATGCCTCTTGCTCTTAGTCAAAATGGGGCGCAAAATGTTTTCCTCTTAGTTTTTATTGTTACTGTTTTGAAACCTGAACACACACTCCCTAGTGGAGTAAGTTCCTTGCCGTCCTGGGAGGATTTACCTGTTTTTGTTGTTCTCTCTCTGTTAGAGATCCCAGCCTTTGCCTAATAGTGCTGTGTACGTTGTAATATAGGAAAGAGGCTTACTAAGTTAGAAAGCCGTGTCTTGTGGGGGCTTCGGTAGAGTTAGTTGTGTTTTAGAAATGCGTGTGGCTTTCAATGAGAACAATGCCTTTCTCATAATGAAGTGCAAAACCACTTGATGTATGAAGGAGAATCAATTACTGCTGCAGCAACGTGTATTAGTAATGAAGGAGTGGACAGACATCAGAAGCTGCTTTGCTTAACACACAGGTTTGTTGGTTTTTTTTTAAATCCAAGATGCTTTTGTGTGCACATCTATGTTCCCTAAAATAACAGACTAAACTCGTCACAGGGATATCAGGTTTTTTAATGTTTAATTTAAAATTTTCAAATGAATAAATGATAATTCTATTTTTTACTTGCCTTTTTTTCCCAATACTGAGTGAATGTAGTCACAATTGCCAACTCTTTATTGATGACCCACATGTAGTGATGTTAATAGCCAGTTTCAAAATGTATTGAGTAAACTGATTTTTGTAAACAAACCCTTAGCAATTATCCCTAGAACTAGTTGTTACTTGTTACAAATAAATGCATTATGGTGCCATTTATTTGCTCATATTCTTCAAAAAATAGAATGCCTACTCATTGTTCTTTAGATGGCTTTCAATGTACAGTGTGTTCTGTGATTCAAGTTTGCATTTCAAAGATGTTGTAAACGCTTTCTTTAAAACTGCTGAACTGTGGTTATGCTGTGAACACTCAGTATGCAAAAACAGCACCTTCTTGTGTGTCTGATCTTTTCACTGTGTTTACCCTGGGTCACTGGGAGTACAATATTAATGTTGACCATGCTTTTTCTGCTTTCTTTAAAGATCCTAGGGCCAGGTCAGGCAGAGAGAGAAAAAGAAATTCATTCTTCAATATCTTCAACAAAGGTTTTCCCAACAAAACAGTTTATCAAACTGAAACCTGTGAAACAAACTAGACTGCAAATATCTTGAATGAGCTCTGGCAAAGGAAATGCTAATAAGTACAAAGAAAGATAGATAGATTATTCTTTGTGTACTGATTTACAGCAGAAGCAAACATCTCTTTAAGAAAGCTGAAGAAGTTACCCCAAAATTAAATGCTTTACTTCCATTAAAATGCAGTTGTGATGTTTTTTTTAGAATATAATGCTTCAATACCAGATCTGTGAGTGAGCAATTTTTACACAACTCATTTAAGCAGAAACCAATGTCATTTGTATGCTACTTAAATAAAGTTGTCAGAGTTTAAACATTTTAGGTAAACTTCAAGATCTAAGAAAATATTTTGAGAAGAAAGCAGATAGTGTATCACCATTCATGACAAATTAGTTTGCATGTATGTATTTATTTACTAAAGTTAAATCAATTAGCAAATCAAGATATAGAAGTGTGAATATAGCATCAAGACTTCAGCTTCATACCTAATGTAAGGTTTCTATCAAATAAATTCATTACCTTCATGGTTTTGGCTGTATATACTCCATTTTGTTTTCTCACCTGCTCCCAAGCTTGCTGTTTATTGTAGATAGAAAACACAGGTTTTAGTTTTCAGTATCTGAAGTTTTGTGTTGGTGAGCGCTCTAATCAGCATTTTATCCCAACTATAAATGAGTATTCTTGCTTTCAAATCAAAGCACTTCTTTATTAGTTGTGTTAGAGTTGTTTCACAAGACCTGAGCTTGTTTCTCCAACTGTGCACATAAGAAAACCCACATACAGGGATATCTAGATTTTGCATCCTGGATGACTGTAGAAGGAATGTTAGCTGAGACGTCTGTAAAAGCCAAACACTCAGATGAGTTCCTTGCTGAAAGTAATGTGTACGTCCTCACAGAAATAAAGTGCTGAAAGGCCAACTCCCTCATTCTGAACCCTGTCTCCTGATGCTCTGGTCCTCCTGAGTTGGTTCTCAGCTTCCTTCAGCTGCTGGAGATACTGAGAAGACTGAATTACTTGTTCGTGAAGCATAGGAAACTGCAAGTTGACCAACTTGTTTTGAGAGTATAAAGATGTGAAAGCAGAAAGAAGTTGTATTACACGTGTTTAATGATAATGGGCTGTTGACAGTTCTCTGGACTACAAACAGCTCTGAATCAGCAACTTGCACGTGTAAAAGCAACAACCACTTGACTTCTTGCCTTGGTATTTTCCACCCTTCTTGGAAGAGAGTCAGGAGTGCTATAAAAACACTTCTCACAGACCTTGAGGAAAGGTGAAGATATCAGGTGCCTCCCTTTGTTGAACAGTGAGCACCAATGCTGCAACCCCTCAGAGGGAAATTCACTCTAGACCTTCTGTCTTTTCCCTTTTCTCTCAAACATGCAGATCCTCAGTTCCCAAGTTATATGTGATATGTTTGGTTCAAAGGGAAGGAGATCCCAAGAAAAGGGCAGTTTTATTCTGATATGAACATCTGGTTCATAGGGGTTAATATTATATTTCTTTTACAAAGACTTTCTTTTTAGGAAAAAAAAACATCTGAAGACAATTTGCTAATATATTTCCGCAGTGGAGCAACTGAGGAAGAGAGTATGAAGTAAATACTCAATATGTGAAATCATTTTAGGAACAATCGGTATAGTAGTATGATCTCCATACAGAAAATCAAATCAAAGTGCAATCAAGAACAGAGAAGAAAATCTGCAAAACATTAAAAGCAAACAAACAAATAAAAAAGCATTCTTACCATATGTTATTAGTTCTTTTCAGATATTCTCTTTATTTTTCTATTCTTGCCTTCAATGTCCAGAAAGAAGACTCCAGTAACCACACAGATTTTAGAATACTTGTGAGAATCCACTTTTTCCAAAAGAAAATTCCTGGCAGTGATAGTAGCAAAAGCTGCAGCTCTGTTATAATTCTGGACATTGCACCAAGTCTGGTATATTGATACACAGTTACACAGAAAAATAGAACTTCAGAAAAGTTGGGACTAATTAGGGCTATGTGATCTCCAATGCAGGGAGCACTGTAGCAAAATGAAATGAAAAGCTTAGTGCGGAGCTTATTTTAGAGTTGTTATTTTGCAGATGGAGAAGACCTCAAGAAGGATGCAGTTTTCCTCTAAGTGTAAATGCTGAAAATGAAAGAAAACAGAAATAAACTAACAATGTTTCTCACAAGCTTCGTTTTTTCCCTAGTGCTTATGATCAATCCACAAGCAGCTTGTAAGTATTTGTTATGCAACAGTAATGCCGAGACTGCTTGTGAACAGTTTTCTGTATTTATGCAATATCTGATATTTGTTTTTCTAGTTGTGTTGATTAGTTGTGACTGGTCAGACAAGTCATATGGTGTTGTTTCTGTTCTCAGATTAGAGGAGTGCACAAATACTCTTTCATGTGTCAAGTAGTTTTGTTAATACTTACTCTGGCAGCTTCAACCCCAAGATGCATGATAACAACCCCTACTTTTTTTTAACATGAATACAAAGGGGAGAAAAAGCACAGCTGAAGCAAATTCCTTAAAAGAAAACAAACCCTGAGCAAACAGTCCTATTTAAATAAAAAGGTCCTGCTTGCCATTCCTGTCTGTGAAGCAATACACCAATACACATGCACTTTCTTTTTTCCTTTTAAATATGTACACATGCTAGGGATCCAGGTCATTAGTTTTAATGTTGAAGAACTATTTCAAATGAAACTTTTGTGTTGCTTTATTTAATATGGTTATTTTAAATATATATATATATTATTGATTACCAATCTGCATCAGGTTTTGAGGCCCAAGAGCTATCAGTGGGATTCTGGTCACTTCTTGAAGTGCTGAAATCTTGTGTTGCACAGGAAAAGAGGATATGTTCCAGAAATACTTGAATGGTAGAAAAAGATGGGCTTACATTTTAATCATATCTGAATATTGAAACGTTTACATCACAATCACTCTGATAAGGAGTGCTTGTTTTCCAATAAACACCATATTGTCTCTAGTCCTCCATGAAATCTCAAACATTTTTCTAACAACTGTACATTTTCTTTATTACTTTAATGAAGACTGGTTTTGTTCCTGAGCCACAACACCTGAAACATTAAAAAGATATTTTGCAGAATCTTACCAAGGGTGAAAATAATTTCCTCTGAAGTGCCAATGAAGTTTCCACTGCTAGATCATGGCAATGAAGCTTTGGTTGTAGTTTTAGCTTAGCAATTACTCTTTCTGGCTGATGTTTTGACTATAGGTGACATTATTTGGACTGATACAGAAACTTACTGGCTCCATTCTGTTGTCCATATGGTTGATGGATTCAAGGAAAGGTTGGGATCTCACACTGATTCTGACTCAGTCAGAAGAAGCCATAGTTATACGTGCCATGTCTTTATACTTTCTGTGTTTTGGGAGGATATGTCTGTAGGCTTGAGTACCTGAAGGGGGCCTACAAGAAAGGTGAGGAGGGACCTTCTATAAGGGCATGTAGTGATAGTACAAGGGGCATTGTTTGTAAACTGGAAAAGGGTAGGTTTAGACTAGACATTATGAAGAAATTCTTTACTGTGAGGATGGTGAGACACTGGAACAGTTTGTCCAGAGAGGTTGTGGATGCAACCTAAAAGCATTCAAGGCCAGGCTGGATGGGGTTTGAGCAACCTGGTCTATAGGAGGGTGTCCCTGCCTATAGCAGGGGCATTGGAGCTAGATGATCTTAAAGGTCCCTTCCAACCCAAACTGTTCTGATGATTCTGTGAAATAACCTACGGGAAGGATACAGAGAAGCTAGGTGATGGTACCTGATACTGAATCCACTGATGTAAAAGACAGACAGGAAAGTGACTCATGTGATGGGGGTGCATGGCTGCTGTACAATAAATTTCCCTCACATCAGCAGTGTAAGAGAGTTACATGGCACACCATGGGGAGCATGTTGAAGATAAGCATGAAGATCCACTTTCTCCCTTCTCTATCAATGCTTCACACTGGCTGGTATGATAGCAATGATTATTCTTAGTGATTATTGCCACTGTTGGCCCCTTCCATGAATGTAACATTACTCTGAACAAGATATAGAGAAGAGTAGGCAGTGCAAGGTCCAAGTGGAAAAGTGATTAAATGACAAAGACTAGAAAAAGAGAGAAATGAAGTACTTTGCCAAAAGTATTAAAAGAGATATGATACAAACGTGGAATTATGTCCTTTACACTGCATATTTAAGTCTAAAGAACAGGAACTTGGGAGAAAGAATACATTTTACTAGACAATTATGTCCCAAAATGAAATGGCATTTAAAATCCTTCTATAGATGCCTTCTTTTTGACAGCAAGAGATTTTAGTGTTTTGCATTCAATTATTCATCAACAGTATTCTAGAAAATTCAAGGGATGAATCTTTCCTATCCAAAGAAATCCATACTGAAGAAGAGTGAATATTTTTAGACTCCATAAAATCCCGTGAAGGGTTTGATTGCCTGACTTCAGTGGAAGCCTAGTGCAAATCAAAATTTAAATTAAAAATGTAAGAAAATACACAAGAGTATATTATCTATTCCAATCCGTTCTACTAGTTGTTCCACCATTTTGTTTTGGACAAGTTCTGCTGTTATAGGCTTTGTATACTGAAAATGGGTGTATTACTGAGGTTAAATGGTTATTTGTCTCCAAAGCGTTAGCCTGAGCTATACACAGTTCCTATTCCTGGATATATGTAAAGCTGTGGAATATAACAGATAGAACCTCAACAGCAGCAAGCAAAGCCATAGAATTGTAGCACCACAGAAATGCTAGGTGGGAGACTGTTGACTTCAAAGTCACAGCCAAAGTAGATTACCACTGTATCAGTTCAAGCATGGTTTTGTTAAGCCAAGTTATGAAACTCTCCAATGATGAATATTTCCCAAGCTCTTTAGGAATCTGTTTCAGTACTTTAATACACCCTTAGTGAAAAAGTGTTTCCAAATGTCCCATACGAACCTTAAGTCACTCCTTGAGGCTGTTACTCCTTGTATGTGACTCTACTGAGTAGATCATCTCTGAACTTTGTAGTTAACCTTCAGTTAGTTATAACCAATTCGTTTAGATCTCTTTTAAACAGCTTAGATCATCTTTTAAACAGAAGACAAGACCCTTCGTCCTCTCTTATGTCATGTTCTCCATACCTCAAATTTACTTGCTAGCCTGCAGTTAAATAATTTCCAGTTTCATCTTCCCTCAACAAGGAGACTCCAAATTAGACAATATATTATGAATGCAACCTTGGCAGCAGCAAGCAAAGTATGAAAGGAGCAGATCAGTGTTCACTGTCCATACACAAGTTGGGCAGTTTGCTTTGTTTTCGATGACAGTAAACTGTTGGTCCCCATTCAGATTGTGGTCTCTTTTAGCAGGACTACTGCTCAATCACTTGGTTGCCAGACTGTACCACTGCACAGAACTATTGCACCTTCTATGCAAAACTTGATGCTTCTCCTTGTTTAATTTGCTACTGTTTTCACTGGTCCAGTCCTCTAGCTTTTCAGAGTCTACTCACTGAAGGTATACTACAAAGTTAACCAGGATATTGATGGACACTCAAAACAGCAATGCTGGGGTACTCTGCCAGTTCCTGACATCAAACTTTCAACTATTAGCCTTCCAACCTGACATATCTGCCATTTTCAGCTCAGCTAAGAGGCCAAATTATTTACTGTATTCTCCACAGAGTTAAAAGCAAGATTATTTGACTCTTCATTAAAGTGATCTGATAGGGAAAGAAGTTACTTGTGGGTGCTGTTCTGGCATGCCTACTCTGAAACGCACTCTTTTAACATAAGACAATCACAACCAGGCCCCTCTTTGTTGAAGTTAATGGAAAGCTGGTAAGGAAATGGCTGTAGAATGGAAGCAATCATGTCACTGTGGCTAAACAAGCTACTACTTCTCTGCCAAGCTGTGATAAGACCTATGTATATGCTTTTAGCCTGCTGCAGTTACAAAACGAAACACATTAGAACAAACCACTAGTTCAACCACAACTCCTAGATGGTGATTTTCTTATGCACTGTTTCATAGTGGCTTAAGTTAATGGATTTTACTTACCAAATGGATTCTTCAAAGGTGTACACTTATTGCCACATCTCAGATGTTGAGGAGTAATTCAATAAGACAAGGTAATTAAATCATTTTTGACCTTGTAAATATACCATATATAAGGATAGAGTTTGACCTAGTTATTAAAAACTTTATTGAGAAGATAAGACTTTTTATGGTTATTGTTGATGCTTGGGTACGCTGAATCAGACTTAAAGGGGCCTGAAATAAGAGAATGTTGTCTTTGGACAAACCTAACTGTTAGAGTTGCCATTCCTCAACAGTAGAGCTGCAGCTTAGATTAGAGACATAATTAGTACAAGGCAGAATTGGTGGAACAGCAGAACTTGCTTACATGTATCTTAATAATAAATAGGGTTACTTTTAGTCCTTTTATTTGCCATAAATTTAGGCATATAGCTATTAGAACATGTCTTCCGAAAGAAAAAAGATGTTACTACTGTGCATGTTTAACCCATTTATCAATTTATTATTTAATTTTAGTATATGGCTCAGTATTTTCTTTATCTATTTTTGTAATGATGTAATGTTTACTGTCCCTGTCATGGGATATATTTTTCATTCTATTTCAAAATTAGTATGAAGTATTCCAATAACATCTCTCTAATAATAACACTTAGCAATGTTGATAGCTTCTGAGATGTGATTGGGATATTTTTAAGGAAAGAAAACAATACATTTTTAATATGACCCACATTGGGTAATGAAAATATGCTCTAGCTTTGTGCAACTGCTGATTCTGAAAGCACTCATGCAGGAGAACTATAATTATGCCTTAAGAATCTAACTTGTTAGATATTTAGGTAATTCCATTCAACCATGAATGACATGTTGGGCTTGCTTACTAAAGATGGAGACCTGAAGGACTATTATAACTCCAAGATGTAATTGCTGGATAGAGTTGGCCAAACTAATTAAGTTGTACTTAACACAGCACACTCCTTTTGCTTTTAGGATCTATTTAATCTAACTAGTCAGTCAGCAAAATTACAAACATTTCCTCCCACTGACTCATATAAGATCCCAAAGAAGAAAGGTTAGGATGTCTCACACGCACTCTGTATTTCTTTTCCTGAACAAACTTTTCATCTTTCATTGAAACAATTACTTCTTGCAAGTTTAAAATGAAATTTTTTGTTGGCTCTTGCATAAGTATTTCTTTTTATTTCTTCTATTTTTTTTTTAAGTGCTATCACTATTTTTAAACAGCCTTAAAATGCTCTTGAATTAACTTCTTTTGCTCTTTGTATGAATGTCATTGATAGTTTGATGCCTCAGAAGTTTTGCCAGTAGAGCTCACAGAGTTCAAGTTAAAATTATTCTTATGCAAAGGGTAGTTCCAGGCAAGCTGGAATTAACATAATAATGCAAATATTTTGAGTCTGTAACATTAATTTGTGCATATCTTGAACAGGTTTCTATGTGCAATCTATAGGAATTGCTTTTGAGCCAAAATGATCTGAAGAACTGAGTCCATTAGTTGTTTTGCACCACTTGAGCAAAACCAGAAAAATCAGTCAGCACATCCATTTGTTATTATATTAGAAAAAGATCACTGTCTGCTCATCTCACTGGTTATACTATGCCATCTGTGCTTGTAAAAGTAATAATAAGCAATGAATTGCATATGCCATCTGTAGTCAGATCTTTAATAACAATTAGGTAATAATAATCCCCAAGAAAGCACTTGTTAACTGTGAATTGATTAAATGTAATTATTTTTGTAATAAACTCTAATCAATTCTTTACAATGGTGATAATGTATTTCCCCCCTCTTTTTCCCGTACTAAATGCCCCAGCATGTTTGAGCAGCTGTGCAGGAAAATGACTGATTTTCCTGGGCTAATGACTGATTTTCTACCCAATCAAAATCCAAGACATGGATTGCTAGGTTTGTAATCAGTTTTTACAATTTTTTTTATTATTGTTTTTCTGTGCAGGGTAAAATGTAAACACCAAGGAACATTTGGCAAAATGAGTTACTTCTGAGTAATTCCTTTTAAGGATGGAAAAAGATGAACTGTTCAAGGAAAAAGTACATTGCAGTGCACTACAGTGTCAATGTATTGTTCTGTAACAAAGGTGTTTCCTCATGAAACTGATAATAAACCAAACCTTCTGGTGGTTTGGTTTATTATCATGAAACTGATAATAAACGAAACCTTCTGGTGGACTTGTTTGCAAATTCAGTCCTAAGGCTCAGCTTTTCAAAGACTTGGGCCATAGATCAGGTGAAGCAATCCATGTCATTACTTCTTGTATGTGCCTAACTTAAAACTAAATGCTCTTGTAACTTGAATATTTACACTCATACTTAACTCCACACCAATGAGTAGATCTTGTACTCCCACAGTATATTCATGTGCTTAAAGTGAAGCTCAGACAGCATTGACTGTAAGATGAGGAACTAGATCTGAATGGTAATCTATAGAGTATGTGTTCTGACAAACATATGTAGAAGATTGTTCAGACATGTCTTCCTAAGAATAAGTATTACATTTATACAATATTATGTGGCAGTATAAAAGGGAGAAAATAATCTTGGTTTAGTTACTATGGCAATCTGAATCTCTTTTGTAATTAAATCATACACATGACTGTAAAAAATCTTTTGGATTGTTTTATTATAATTTTTAAAGATGCATCACAGAAATCCATCTTACAGCAGTCACCAAACATGATGGAAGAGACCTTGATTCCCTTCAATAAGTTCAACAGAGTAGTCCAAATGTAATGACTAATAGTGCAGATGCATGCAGTACTATAAAATAAGGGGAGAAATTAGGTCACTCTATCAGGCCCCATGAATTTATTTGCATCCAATTTGTTTAAGTGCCCTTCGACCTTGTCCTTCTCCACTAAACAAGTCTTCCTTGTTTCAAGCTTTCATTTTGATCTCGGGTCTGGGATTCCTAAATGTCAGTTTTAGTAGTAACCAGTGATGCAAAGATGGCATTGAATACCATGTCCTTTGCACTAGGTCCTTTGCCTCATTTATCAATGACAGAATCACAAAATCATAAAATCATACACACTTCTCCTTTTCTGCCTTTTGTTATCTACATACTAGAATTCCTTATTACCCTACATGTTCCCTGCTGGATTCAACTCCAGGTTGGCCTTAGCTTTCTCAACCCCATCCCAGCAAGGTTTGAAAGCAATGCTATAATCCTCCTTTGTTATCTACCCCTGCTGTTAGCTCTTGTATGCTTCCATTTTCTGTCTGAGTTCACTTAGAAGACTCTTGCTCATCCATGCAGCCTTCTTGACACTTTTTCAGAATTTCCTACCTGTTGAGATGGCCCTTCTTTGAACCTGGAGGAGGTGATCCTTGAGTATGAGTCAGCTGTCCTGGACTCCTCTCCAGGGACGTATTCAGTGGAATTTTTTTCAAGCATATTACTGAAGATGTTGACATTTGCCCTCCTGAAGTCCAGGGCTGTGGTCTTGATTTTCATCCTGCTCCCCTTTCTTAGGATCCTGAACTCCACCGTCTCATGGTCAATGCAGCAAAGGCTGCATTCAGCTTTCATGTCCCTGGGAGGTCCTTCCTTGTTTGTGGTTGTTGACAAATCATTCCCTCCCATTATTTCTAACTTAAAACCCTCCATAGCATGTTGGCCAGCCTATTGTCAAAGATACCTTTTCCCCATTTGGTCAAATGGATCCTTCCAAGTTACTCTGAATGTTTTAAGAGGGTCCTATGGTCATAAAATACAAAACTGTTGCCATCACCAACAGAACAGTTATTAATCCACAGGATCCATTGTGTCATCCACTGAACCTCTCCCCTCATCAAAAGGATCAAGGAGAACACAATCTTGGCCTTCATGCCCTTGATCTTTTTCCCTTTACCTATGCGTGATATTTCCATATCACCTCTGACACTGTCATTTTTGCCTACACAGAAGAACAACAGGGAATAGTAGACATAAGGCCAAACTAGCCTCGGCAACCTCTCTGAAAGATCCGAAATAAGAGTCCTTGGCAAGAAGCAAGTCTCCCTAGATGACACATCATAACAGCAGATGGGAATATCTGCCCCTCACATTAGAGTCTTCTACTCACTGTCACTCATCACCGTATCTTAATGGTCACAAGTGGCTCAGGTTCAAACACCAAAGCTATTCCATTTGACAACATTCCCTGCTCATCACCAGCTACAATGGCAGTGAACCTATTCTGTAACTGTAACCATGAGGAGGGGTAGAAGCCCTCCTCCAAATATGTGAAGTCACCACCTTGCAGCCTTCATTTGGTAGGGAATTCCACTTTCAAACTTGATAGGCACAGACCCTGCTTAACCTTACACTGCAGTTGGAAGTTCAGTCCCTGAAGCTGTAGAGTTTAGGGAATGCTACAAGATCTGTTCACTTCCTCCTGCATCTCTTTTATTTGGTGGCTCAGCTCCTTGATGACTATATATCTCATACAGGCTAGAAGACCACATGCCCAAAGGCCAGACCAGAAATATGATGAAAGGACACGAGCATCAGACAAGGAGAGGTGGAGAGAGCTGAAAATGTTCAGCCTGGAGAAGAGAGAGTTCAGGGAGATCTTAGTGATGCATATAGATACCTAACAGACGCAGTAAGGATGAGGAAAACAGACACTTCTGTGTGCCAACACCAGAGGCCATGGGCATGAACTGCAACACAAAGGCTCCTTCTTAACACCAGGAGCACTTCTGTACTGTGTGGGTGATGGCCAGAGGCTGTGGGGTCTCCCTTCTATCCTACTCAAGTCTCCCTTCTATCCTACTCAAAATCTAACTGAATCCTGGCCTGGGCAATCTGCTTTGAGTAGGCCAATTGGGCAAGGTGATTTTCAGCCTAAGCCATTTTTAAATTGCGTGATATTAATATTTTAAGAAGGAATTTCGTATCTACAGAGACAAGCAGTCCCAAAAGAATTTGTTGATAATGGTTTTTATTAGTTTTTACAGTATAAAATCTGCATACCTCTATCAGTAAAAAATTATTTTGTAATTCAGGAAAAATTAATAATAAATGTGTAAATAAACTGTATATATTACTTGCCTGAAATTCTAATGCAAATGAAATCATTTTTTTTTCCTTTTAGTAAATAGTCACTTAATCCTAAAGTGATCCTAAATCTTATTTAAATTTGTTCTTCCATGTTTAATGCGTTTTTGGTTGACTTTCTGCTTTAGAAATGAATACAAGCTTTGCTGGTAAAAAACTTGTTCCATGCACATCTAGAAATGAGGAGACCTGATTTTCTTCAGACTCACATCTGTTCTGAATTTTCCTGGTATGTCCCATGAGATTTTTTACACTCAGAGCTTCCAGTATTACTCTGCATATGCTAATTGTTTTCAAGCAAATACTTCGGGTGTACAGATGTCATATAAATGCTAATTCAGTGATATAATTTCCAGTGCTTTTCAATTCAGTGGAAATATCTCCTAGACGATACTTAATATTGTATTATTCATTTTTATGTTTTCATAGTTGTGGGAAATAAAAGGAAGAAAGTACAGATCAAATGTACGTAAGCTTCTATTTATCTCAAAATGCTTATCTTTATTTTAAAATACATATGAAGATTACTGCTTGTGGCTTAAATTCAGTCTCAGAAGAGAACTACATAATAGGTTTGTTACTGGAGCTTTCACAGAAGTCTGTCCCAGCATTATTATTCTAATACAGCATTCAAAAAAATTAAACACTCAGAAGCAGTTATATGAAGAAACAACGAAATAATTGCAGGTCCGTGCACTATGTTCTGTGCAGTTTTGCCTTTCTCTAAACAATGCACATTACTGTGTTGTCAGACAGGAGTAGACATAAAAATACTTGAAGAACCCTTCCTTAAATTAGTGTAAGGTAGATGCTGAAATGATTCATTGGAACTGGAAGGAGGAAGAAAACAAGAGTGTATTTTGAGGTTAATTTTTCTCTGTTTTTCTGTTCAATTTTCTCAAAGCTAGTTTGGAAAATCAAGTAACAATGGTGAAAAGCTTCTGTAAAACTGTGTAGCTAAAGTTACACCGTTGATGTGCTTCAAGGTACAAACTCACAACCTTTCAGAGCACTGGTAGAACATTAAAGTCAAGGTGGCAATCACAGTTAAAGCAACCAGTAGCCCCATCTTATCCTAGATTTCCCCTCTGATGTTTACAGCAGTGGCAGTGAGTCTAACATGAGGGCCAGTCCAAAAGTGATGCTTCCTATGTTGTGATCTTGGTCCACAGTACCAGAGATGGATGTTAGCAGTAGAGGTTGAACCTTCTCACCAATATCCCATTACATGTTGTTGCCACTTAACAGACGACATCAAAGGAGCACTCTGACAGAATGGTGTCTGACTCGGAAGAGCTGATGGTGCAATGGTGTTTCATTGGAAATGAAACTATTGGATCAACTGGAAAAGTAAAGAGGAAAAAAATTGTAGGAATTTTGTGTAATAACTCATACACCAGTTCTGGGAGGATTTTCAAGGTAAGTAGCACAATACAAAAAAAAAATACAGATGTTCTAACTCAAAAGGGGGAGAAAGCTGAAAAGTCCAAAGGTGTTGATGAAATAAAGAGTTAATGCTTCAGTGGAAGTTATGTTTTGCAGTTTCTTGCAAATCTGAATGATACCAAATCTGAGCCACCCCTCTGCAAGAGGGAGTAGCCCCAGAGACAGAGTGCAGATAGTGAGGGCTGCCAGCGCAATCTGAGGACAGTGGAATACCGTAATGTCTGATTGTTCCCAGCAGTTAGTCGATGTTTGAGGGCTCTCTGTGTGAGGAGAAACTAACTGTGGAGTCAGATATTTATTTTATGCAAACCTGTTTATAGGCAGAAAAAGTTCATATGGACCTTGAACAAATCCTCCTAAACACCATTGTATGATCAGCAGTGTGCAGTTGCTTTGTCATGAGATGAAATTCTTACTCCACTTCTCCCATGACAGTCTTCAAAAACATGTCCCCAGAGCTCATAGTGATTGTCTCACTAGCATCCCGTTCCTCATCTTGTTTTCCCCACGTTGCTATTTCTCTGTTTGGACTCAACATGTTTCTCTCTCACTTTCAGGACCTACAAAGCCCTCCTACTTCACAGCACCACAGGGTATTTGTTGAATTGTATTATTTAGTCCTTGCCCACTCTTATGTGGTAGCTCCTTTTGTTTCAGCTATTATTAACCTAAGGCGGATGTAACTGCCCTTTCATTCATACTAGAACTATGAAATAGAAGTATAACCAAACAAAATGAGTGCAGTGGTGGATTTGGTATGAACTCTAGGTAAAAGCTGATTATCACCAAAACAAATTATCTAGCTGCAGGAATGAAGGGGAAGTGTTAAATTTCAAATTGAACAGACTCAAAATGTTATTAACATCTATTGAATTTGCAAATATCATGGAAATGTGAGGCTGTACCTGTATCAGAAGAAAGGCATTATCTCAGAGATACACTTCATGTTTTTTTCACAAAATGTTGAACATGATTGAACAGTCTGAGGAGAAAAATTTTGTGGCAAGGGCTATGTCAGCTGCTCCTGTTCAGTGAAAAGAGTATATAATATCTTGTTCATTTAGATCCGCTAGCCAGCTTCATCAGAGTGCTTTCTTCCACTATACTCAAGGTTTATGTGGCAGAAAATCAGAGCTCTATGCAGTCTATTGATTTCCCCTTCCCCCAAACCCTCCAAAAACCTCCAGCTTGCAGATAAATACCTCTCTGTTTCTACACAGGTTGTAGAGGGCTTTCACATTAGTATTATAGCAAGGAAAAACAGCTCTCATAGTGTGACAGTTGTTAGAAAGGCCTCAAGATCTGCAGTCAGGGCATTAATTTCACTGAGTTTGTAATTCAGACCTAATCCCCCACCTTCTACATTAGTGTTTTGGTTTGAAGCAACAGTGCTGTTCTGAAGGATTATTTCCTCAGTTGCCCCTTCTTATACTTTGATTTGCAAAGCAGAGGAAGATTCCTTTCTGAAGATGTAAAGTTTGAATCTCTGTCCTGTACTAAAAACAAGACAGAGCAATTCAGCCCTCACCAGGAATGTTCTGGAGCAACAGAAAGAAAATCAAGCTATTGATGGAGAAGCTGGAAGTGGCTTAGTAAATGCTGAGTTTTACACTGTGACTTCTTTCCTTTCTTCATTTGTGCTTAGAATGTCCCAATTTTTGAAATTGCATGCTTGCTTATCTTCTAGATGTGATCAGATCTTATGTGAAATTCAAACAAGATTGATTACAAGACTCATCAAGTTTGGGACATTTGGGCCAAGCTGCAAATAAAATCAATGCCAGTTGCTGCCTTTCATAATCTGGTTACTTCCCGACTGTGTGATGCTATTAAAATGCTTCATCTCCAAGTAATCTTATTGGCCTTCACATTTATGCTCTGGCTGACAGGATTAGCTCTGAAAAGCACTTACATATTACCTATGATATAAACAAGTAGATTAATGGAAAGTGCTTTGGGCTCACATTTAGCTGAAGTTATTATTTTCTTTGCAATTTCTATAGTGGTTTCTGGGAGCTGAACGTATTCTTTTCCGCAGATACATTGCTTCTCACGTGGGCAGATATTTTGGAACTCCTGTTCTGCGGGGTGGGGGGCGTTTTTAAAGGACATGTTGGAACTGGATAAGGGGAATGGTTTTAAACTGGATGAGCGTAGATTTAGACTAGACATTAGCAAGAATTTCTTTACTGTGAGGGTGGTGAGACTCTGTAACAGGTTTGCCAGAGGGGTGGTGGATGCCTCCTCCCTGGAAACATTCAAGGCCAGGCTGGATGGGGCTTTGAGCAACCTGGTCTAGTGGAAGGTATCCCTGCCTATAATGGGGGTTGGAACTAAATGATCTTAAAGGTTCCTTCCAATCCAAAGCATTCTATGATTTCTATGACTCAAAGGACTTTCTGAACACTGGCTGTGAGAAAAATCCCTTCCCTGAATTTTCAGCAGCAAACTATTGGAACACCTTGTGCTGGCATACCTTGTCTAGCAGTACACATCAGATAGTGCACAGAAACAGGCAGACTGCAGGCTGGCTTTCCCTCTCTGTGTCTATTTGCCTACTGGAATGTGAAACCATTCCTCAGACTGGTTATGAATATATGAATATAATACATTTACAAAGTAAATTTTACTCAAGGCCTTAGCTTTCCACAAGGAATACAATTCAGATTTTCAGGAAACTATTGGTCCAGTATAGATCTGCCTACTTGCTAAACTTGGGAGATATGACACTTTACATGTGTGATACGTTGTTTGTAATACATCATACATAATATTGTAAATGTATGCATGCAGTGTGCCACATCTCCCAAGATTGTATTTGGTAAATATTTATGTAGATTTCCAATATACATACGTGTGTATGTGTGTGTGTTTGTGATTGTGCTTGTATGTCTACATATGTATATGCACAAGCCAGAGAGAGGGCTCTCTGTTAAGGACCTGTGTTACGCCGGAACTCCCTTTCACCTGGCTTTTCTTTGAAACATGGTAAGTCACTTGATATCCTTGACATTGTTGTAATCAGTATTCATTAAACTAACTAAAGAAGGGCTATGCTCTCACAGCAGTAGTTCTGGTCATATCATTATAGCAAAGGTTTTTTAAAGGATCCATTTCATTGTTTTCCTTGTATTTACTAGCAGAGGTATATTATTCATCTGAAGACACTAGACAGTATACAAAAGCTTGGTTCCTGGGAGAAGGTCTACTTTCTAAAACAGGATATTTATTTTTCTGCAGTGCTAAGCACTGAACCTTTTGTAGCTTCCTTGGCTTAGATTGCTGAGGTTATTTTGAGATTAGTGTTCATCTCCTATTTAAATCATATGGCTGCTGGTTCACATCCAGCTTAGGTCAGTGATTCTGCCATATACATGAAACAAGCTCTCAGCCTGAGCCAATTTTTCCTGTTGAAGAGGTTGTCATGCTATGTGGAAACAATAGCAGTTCCTTTGGCAGCCTTCCTGCCAGCCTCACAGGAGATAGGACAGAAGAGGTGTACAGAATGAATCCTGCAAGACAGGGCCGAAGATATGCATTCTACAAAAGCACAGAAAAAATAAACAAATGTTTATCTTTCTCTGTGAAAATGAAAGGGCTAAACTCTGTACTAATAAGGATTTAATGCTTTCATTTGCTTGCAGATATATTATCAAATTAAATTTTTTAAGTAATGAGGGTGACTTTGAAGCCATCACAAGCCAAAACATATCATTAAGGAAAATAAAAATTACCAGAAATTATAAGGAAGTACTTAAAAACCTCTAAAATTAGCAATGACCTTCTCTCTTTTAATGTTTTCTTCCTAACTCTAAGAAATCTTTCTCCAGTGCTGACTCTTTGGTTCCAATACATGTGGCACCAAGCAGGCTCTGACTAACCTCTAGCAAGCAGGTAACAGTCAGCATATACGAATGAGCTTTATTGTATGACTGTTTTTAACCTGGACGGATCTCTACTCTAGGGTATATTTTAATCTTGACTGCTTGCATAACTTGGGGTGCTCAGTGCAGGAAGGCAGAAGCAATCTTCATGGCACCAAGGGTTTCCTGCCTGCAGACAGCCATAACCCCATCCCCGAGGGAAGCCTTGATGTATTTCAGGGAAAGTCGGGTAGTTAAGTGGAGCTGATAATCTGCCCTTTTGTGTAATGCTCCAGAAGTTACCTGAACACTCACTAACTCAAGAAACAGCATGGGATCTTAATAAATAAGTCATGGAATAAGCCTTGTACCATTTATAAGTAATGGAAGTGGAATGAGCCTGATGGCATGAGTCCATTGGTAAAAAAAAATGCTTTAAAAGGATGCTACCGGAGTCAATAGGCCACAGACATGAACTTTTATTCTTGTGTTTGTTTGTTAGAGTGGGTAGATCTCATAATACTAACTTATGTATTTGGAACAACTTTATCTTTCTTTTGTAAATAAAGCAACATTGGTTTTGTGATGAAAATAAGAAAATTCAATATTAGTATTTCTGCAGTCACGAGATATCCTGAAGAATAATAAATAAGGCATAAATCAGAAAGTGATACAAAAAACAAATTCATATCCGGACTTTTGCCAGTTCATTAGAAACCACAGAAATAATACGTCTTTTCATTTTTTGAAAAAGGACTTCAGGTTATTCACTAAAACTGTAATTTCAGACTTCAAACAACATAAATAAGTCCCCTCTGAATGTGATTTATGAAAGAAGAAGTGGGGTTTCCTGTTTTCATGAAAGAAAGATATTTCATTCACCCACCAACTTCTGAATCTGATTGTATGAAAAGATGTTGATATTCTGGGACTCTCATAGGGCATCAGAAATCTGCAGATGAAATATAAAGACAACAAAAATAATAAGGAGCACTTTGGGAGTATGCTATTATTTGATTATCTAGCAGCTGAAATAAATAATCATGAAGAAATACAAATGTGTAAATACCTACGTTTCTTCTACCTAATAGCCTGAACTTCGTGGTGAAGTTGAAATTTCAGACAGAAAACTGGATAAATTTGAATGTCACTCTGCTGAAAAGGAATGGCAAAATCAGTACAGGGGAAGCAGTCATTTTGGAAAAAAAAAAAACCATGCATTTTATAACATTTCAAGAAGTCTATTTGAAAAAAGTTTCTTTTAATATGTTAAACACTTTAATAGTAGGCTAAAGGAAAAATAAATATGTTTAGTTACTTGTCACTTCGAAAAATAATTTTATAGTAGCAGTGTGGATATTCAAATGTACTATTGTAGATTGGTAAGTAGACATATCACTAAGTATGGCTTTCAAGATGTACTTTCCTTATGTTATATTTAAGAAAGTAAAATAAAAAAAAAGAACAATCGTCCTCTCATGCAACTTCTTTGTTGAAAATAAGTGTATTTAGTATGAAAATATTCATTCTTTCAGTCATTCTACTCAAAACCAGAGGTTTTTCCTAGGCATGCTCTGCTGGCTGCACTATAGCAGGACTATTGTTCTGTTAAAGTACACAAAAGAGAAAATATCGCCATTCAATGAAGTTTTAAACAAGATACCTAATGACCAAGAATGTCAGATCACCATTAAATTTCTGGAAGTGAAAGCCATCTGTCCATTACCCTTTCACTGAATCCAGCTCATTGCCTCATTTTGAGGTGTTCTGTCAAGCTGCATCAGTCACTTCTCGTTAGGCTGCTCCCAGAACACACAGGGACATGGTGCACACTGCCTGGAGTAGTGGCTGCCCATGCCCAGCCTTTCAGCATTTTTTTTGAATGGCCAACTTTACATCAACGATTTTAGTTCATGCTAAATTACAGGCTTGATCCCACAAATCTTATGAATATATTTCAATTTCAAGAGCTTTAATAAATTCCTGCCCTGTCATTTCCTGGGCAAACTCCCATCGACTTCCCAGGGGGGTTGCCTGGCTGACAACTGATTAAACGCAGAGCAAAAGCCTCAGGGCTTAGACCACTACTTCCAGTGTGGCTATTAAGAACTATTTACCTGTACAAAGAAGGAAAATACATGACATTAGGTCATGCTTCTGCAGGCATTTCTCAGCAGACCTGTAGCTTGCAGCTTTAAGTGACAGAAGTAATCCACTTCCTAATATAGATTCACGTTACTTTAGTTCACAGAATCATAGAAAGGTTAGGATTTGAAGGATTGGTTGGATCTTAAAGCCCACTCAGCCCCAACTCCTGCCGTAGGCAGTGCTGCCCCCCACCAGCTCAGGCTGCCCAGGGCCCCATCCAACCTGGCATTGAGTGCCTCCACGGAAGGGGCACCACACATTCTCTGGTGTTTGTGCCAGCACCTAATTGCTCTATGAATAAAGGAATGCTTCCTAATATCTAAACTAAATCTCTCCTATTTTAGTTTAAAACAACTTCCCCTTGTTCTGGCACTATCAGACCATATTTAGATGCTCCCTTTAAGTACTGGAAGGCTACAATGAGAAGAATTCAGAAGAAAATTGGCTATTGTGTCAAAAGTCCTTAAATGTCTTACAAGGTAAAAGGGAAACCAGCTCTGAAAAGAAATGTCCTATTATAAAAATCTAATTGTTATGCAAGAAATGTTCTTGCTGTATTATTTTGGTATTTCTGCAATATTTATCTGCTTTCAACAGAGAGGACTTACTCTTACTTATGTACAGTATATTTCCTTGCTTGTAATGGATTTGGAATGGGCAAATGAATTCAGGCAAAACCAAATGTTTTAAAACATATGTGCATTATTAAAATGAAGTTTGATTTGACTACAACTATACATTATATATAGCTCTCGGCTTCTTCATATGAAAGAGAAGAAAACATACATTAACTGGTTTGGCAAATTTTCCAGGTCATTGCCTACTGAAATCACAGGTTTCTAAAATACATTTCCTGGAAAGAGAACAGTGAACATGAAAAGTAGATATTCCAAATATTAGTTGTTAGTCTGGATTTTGTCATTTTAGGGTAGACAGTAGCAAGAACAGAATAACAACATAATATAGGGTTTATTATAATAAATATATATATTATAATATCTAACTACACCTAGCTTGAACTCCAAGCTGCTCTATCAGCTTTTACACTTAGTAATTAAATCAATGAAAACTCAAGTTTTACTTTTTGCTAATGGTTTGAGCACCATTAACTAGCCTTGATCAGCCAAGAACACATCAGTATAACTAAGAGACTTTCAACATTTAGAAATATTTCAGTGCTCATTATTTTAGATTAGTAAGTACTAGAAATGTCAAATACAAGCTCCAAATGATAAGCCAATGTTGTCCTTACAGTAAAAAAGAAAATGGCAAGCTTGTATATTGTGTCTGAAAATTTCTCAGTATTGGAAACTGTCTCCCATGTGCCATGTTTACAGAGAGAGTGGTAAAAGTTTAAGGATGATTAAAATGTGTTAGAAACTATGGCTGGTACATATTATAACAACAGTTATCTGTACAAAGTCTAGGAATTAAAAATAATTTTATACATTAGAAGTTAATGATGGATATTTTCGACATACTTTTTTTTCATTCCTTTCTCTGTATTTTTGTATGCAGTAGCATTAATCTCTATTTTCAATATAAATCAAAGCATTATCACATTAAGTCCTCAAAGACAGCTAACCTGGAGAAAGACTGGGAAAGAAATACTGAACCTTCAGAAGACTCATTCAGATAAGCAACGAGAACTACCTTTAGTCATAAACTGTAAGAATTTGTGAAGATTCCAAAAAAAAAAAAGCCCTTAAAACTCTTTAGTTAGAATCTTTTTAAGAATTCCACCATTTGCTGAGAATATCTCTTTATTCATGAAGTGCACATTGGATATATCTTTATAATGGAGCATCACTCAGTAATGAGAATGTAAATCTCCTCTTTATAAGTTCTAATTTCTGGTAGGCTCGTGTACCTGACAAGAAACAACACTCCTTTGGGAAAAGGAAAAAAAAGAAAAAGGAAAAAGAAATCCAAAGCTGGATTTTCAGATTGCAAATACCTATTAGGATAATTTAGTCTGGCCATCTGCATAAAACAGATTGGATGATCCATAATTATCTTAATCATAACTTCTGATTGAACTTTTGGATATACTGTTCAAAAAAGAGGTCTATGGCCAATTTGAAAACAAGTGATGGAGAAACAACTCAATCCATTGGCAAGTTGTGCTCATGATTGATTATCCACACCATTATAACATGCACATTAAATCTCATTTAAATTTGCATAATTTCAGCTTCTAAACACAAATCTGAAGACATTACACATGGTCACAACATTACTTTTGATTTCCAATCTAAACACTTGAGATTGCAGCTGGTCAACCTATTCATTCTGAACAGGCATCAGACATGCCTCTTTTCACTGTTTATATGCAAGAATTGATCCTGATTTTTATGGATTTATAGTAATTGCCTAACAAATGAGAAACCTGGACATATTTGAGCTGGATGTTGTTGAGCATATACTGGTCTCAGAGTGTTTTTCCTCTCTTCACCATTCAGTTGCTTGCCTTGTGTGTGGCCGGTCACATTATTAGCTGTTTTAACAAATATGTGACATGCATAAATGCTGTAATTTCTGCCTCACTGAGCTTATGAATGAGCCTCCAACAGGCAAGTAAGTGTGGAGTGCAACAAAGAAATAGACCAGAGGAAACACCAACACCATACAGAACACAAGACTATGGATTGTTTTTGTAGGTAAATTAAATTGAATATGCAGAACACAAGGCTGTTTCAGGATTTAAGTTACAGATAGACAGGTTTTGAAAGATTAAAAGTTTTCTTGTCCTGAAGAAGACGCAGTGATCTTGGGAATATAGGAGAAAGCATAGAAATAATTTTCAAAACAGCCATGAAAAGACAGTATGAAAGCTGACATCCACAGTGTGGACTGCATGAAGATGAGATTAAAAGAATCTGTCCATAAAAAGTGCTACACAACATACAGCAAAGAAAGCTGTGTATACAGATTGCCTACAGACAATGCCTGTATTTCATAGTTAGAGAGGCCCATGGAGGGAGTGTGAAGTGGATACATTCCTAATTTAGGCATCCTCAATAATCCCATAATTACACAAGATGAATTCAGTACCTTGTGCCTTTCAATAATGCAGCACAAGCTGCAATCTCACCCCGCAGGCAGAGGGGCACAAAAGTGTACAGATCAGTCAAGACCTCGGGGCACAATGTCCCTCTCAGCTGTGCTCAGGGGCTGATCCCTCTCTGGATGTTTTGTGCCAAACCACAGGAAGCCCATACTGCCTTTTGAGGCTGAAACATACTAAATGTGTCACAAGGACAAGGACTTTACTACTCCTGTAAGCACTGTCCTTACGTTACACGACCCCTCCTTGTACCAGCTGCCTGGGCTGGGTGATATGCCTGAGGTGCTTTTAAAGCCACGGGCATTCACACTTTGCTCTTTATCCTCTCCCAATCCCAGGACATTTTCATCCTTAACCCAGCAGCCACTTAGTACACAGTGTCCAGGTGGGGATGGTCTGAGTGTGGCTTGCATTTGTCTGCTTAGAAATCCTCCCACCACACATGGTTTTCCATCTCTGCTCTGATAAAAACACGTCACCAGGTGAATTAAAGTTGATTGCATGAATATTCATAGCTGAGAAAAAATCATCAGCCTGTACGTAACAGGAATTGCACATACTTGTTTGCAAATATATTTTCCTAAATACTAACCCAGGTCCTCTTCAGAAGATAAAATCATCACTCTCATTTTTCCCCTCTTCTCTAATACAAACCTGCTTATCTCCCATTCTCTCTTTATTTCCACTGATGTGTTGCCCATCACATCAGCACACTATGTCATTCTATACTGGCGGTATGGCATGCATGAAATTGTTCTCATGCTCATGTTTCATACAGGAAACTGGAATTAAATAACCCGTCCATGGATGTTCTCAATGTCTGGAGCAGAACAAAGAGTTAACTCAGATCTCACACTGCCCCTCTCAATGACATCTCCACTGATTTCTTAGTGAATCTGGGATCTTTGAAAAGACCTCAGATTTCTTTGACACTTTATTCTGCAAAGGAAAAATAAACAAAGTGTGTTTTTAGCCTGCTATCCCAACAAAGCAGAAACTATCAGTCTCTATATGGTGAGCAGTCTTTCTTCAGAGACAGCAAGCTCTCCGTTTACCAGGCAATAAAGTGGGAACAAAGTGGGAAAGTACAGACAGTGTGCTGTGCGTAGAAAATATTGGAAGATATTGTATGTATTGCAAGGGAAACAAGGTGTTCTAAGATTTCCATTCGGGTGAATTTACCCTTAACTGGTAATACACTGCATCTTTCATTTTTTTCCTCCAAAACACCATATTTTAGTAAAGTTTGGCAGTTACTGCTACATCTTTTATGACATTTTACAAGGCTTCTCCATGTCTAAAGAAATGAAAGCACTTTTAAATGGAGGATTTTTTCCCAATACCCACAGCTTGCTCACATTAGAGAGGCAAATTAGAGCAAAAAGTCAAAATATGTTTCTCAGTTACTTAAGCAAGAGCAGGTTTGAAGCCACATGTTGGCAAGGCAATAGTGGTAAACTGTAATGTCAGTAATGACATATTCAGAACCATATAAAAGAAATGTTACTAAAGTCACAACATACCTGTATGTATAAAAAGCTGAAATATTGTATCAAACTATTTTAAAATCAATTTTCTTCATAAAAAAGCAGGAAAAGAATTCACCATTTTAAATAAATGTGTAATTTGTCCCCAGTTCTTTCATAATGAACCCATCAAAAGAACCAGGAAGTTTTTTTGCCACAAACGTAGTGAACTGCAGAATGAATTTCTGACAAGTAACAGGAATTTGTAGACTGATACATGATAGCCTTCATTCATAATCCTTTTTTCCCATCCAGGAACATCTCACAGGACAGAAAAAGCTATGGACAGCATTTCATTCCGAAGAGTAAAATATTAAGGTTATGTTTAATTTTTCCTCATGTGTAAATTCTACAAGTAATAAAGAGTAATTTATCTCAAGGCAAAAGAATGGAGAGATAAATAATATTTTAAGTTTCAAGAAAGTATTTTGGCATTTTATAAATGCAAAATCTAAAACACCTACAAAATTCACACCCCTAGGCTTTTATCTTCCTTGACTGGTGATTGATTTATTTTTACCATGATGGGCTTAACAGTACATAGATTGTTTACACAAGTAAGCATAAATTCAGCTACACTGGCTCTAGTAAACAGATGTTTTTAATCTACAATGTTGATGAGAATGCTCATCAATAAATTGATAGATATATTCCTGAAAAGAGCGTTCTGGTATTTGCTTTACTAATAACCATTAAAGCAAGAAATCTACTTAATTTTTTCAGATTCCATATGAAAGTCTAGCTCCTTCTCTCTCAAACCAAATAAAAGTGTGTCCAATGTGACTGTTACATGGTGAAAGACTATTGCGATATGCTTCTACTGAAGGAGCTAAGTATATTAAATACTTCCTTACAGTTGGTTTGATTTTGTTGTTTGGTTTGGTGTAGGTTTTTTTGATGGTTGGATAAGTATGTGTTATTTATCTTTTGTTTTACCTATCCCTTTCAAACTGTTGAGTAAAACAAAAATGAAACAAAACCCCACAGTCTATGAAGTAGTAACCTCATGTGAAACAAATGCATAATGTGGGGGGAAGAAAAGACAAGCAGGGCTTTTAAAGATAATGTTAGAAGCCACCTCAACATTTCTTCTTTATTTGACAGAAATTGTCTGTTTAGAGTGTTAGGGAAAATGCCTGACCTGTGAAATAAACCAAACATTCTGCAAAATAGTGGGATCTTTATTAATGTAAATTAGCAAGCCCGAATATTTTGGTGCAGTGGGGTCAGTTGGAAACACTGTAATCTAATTACTCTTCAGTTTCATTTATGTGCACAGACATTTGCTCCTGTAACAGGGAAGACTGTTTCTTTTGGCAGCAGCCACAGTGTGGAAGCCGACAGTATTTGCTGGCTGATAATAGGACTAATGTGCTGGCGCCCTGACAGAGGGCACAGGAGGGCACGCTATTAGATAAGTGTTTCTGCTACATTACCCAGACAGCTTTGCCCTTCACAGAATGTCCCAGCCACTCTGAGGTTTGATACTGCACAGCTATAGAATGCTAATGCCAACCTAATTATGTATTTTGACTTCCTTTTTGGCAATGGTTGGTACTTAAACAAAATTTAGTGCCATCTTATATGCTTCTACAGCTGGATAATTAAAGGGCATTTCAGATTTCAGAACGGGAAACTAATGATATGAAGATCAGCAGCTATTTAAAGAGTTACTTGGTACTTAGGGAGTCCTGAGAAATAGGGCTGTTTTCAGGCACAAAATATATTCAGTAAAAAGCAGATGGCTGTTGGCTGCAGTTTATCCAGATTTCTTCTATTTCTTCTATTTCCAGCTAATGTGAGTGTTACATGGGCTTCCTTGTGTCTTCCCTTAGCAAGGAAAATTCTCTTGCTTTTTGGGTGATCTTGCAGGCACACAGCTTTACTTTGAGCAAGTGACAAGCAGTACATGATAGAGTTACAGGAAGCTCTGAATCAAGACTGGATTTTCACAAAACGATGCGGACCGGTAGTGAAGGAACAACGAGACACTTGCTCCTGTCCCAGAGGAATGTGATGTTCCCAGCGATCAATTTAAGGAAGTCTCTGCAGTACAGGATATCTTAAAATGAGATAAATCTGCAAAGAGGGTGAAAGTATTAACTTGATTTATAGACTGACTTCCTACCTTGTCCTCATGGGCACCCAGCTAGAAAGTTATTTTCAATTCTTATCTCTTGATAAAATCAGCACAAAGATGTGCACATGCCTTAGCTGGAAGCTGCTTGTGTGTGAGCAGCCTGTGAGCACTGCATGGACGCTGGAAGCCAGCTCCATCTAGATAACTGACGTGGCCATAAACATTTGAATGAAAGCCTGGGTGGGCTTTCATAACTGCTACACCTGGAGGAGCAGTAGAGGACATAGGCCTTTTGGACTGCTATTCCTCGTGTCACAGTGAGGGTAAGACATGCTGATACTGCACTGCTGGTGGCCACATGGCATCTGCTGCTGTACCAAAGCTGGAGCGAGTGCCCAGGAAATCTCTAAGGCCTTAGAAGGCTCTCTTGCTCCCAGGATACTGATGAGCTCTGGGGATGCCCTACACAAAGCAGCTGATCCTTCCACTTCCCTTAGCAGCTTGCTCCTGACCCCAAATTCCTGCAGCATTCCACCCCCACCTGGCACTGCACGGGGCTGGGGCTCAGCATTGATGTGCTCCATCTCCTTGCTACTGTCCAAAGGGAGGGAGGTGGCCAGAGTAGGCCAGGAGCAGGACAGGTTTTGCCCCAAAATGGTTTGCTAATTACAAGAGTTACTATGCTTCACTTCCCAGTAGTCCATTATCTATTCAGTATATAAATAGAAATGTCTTCCCTCAATATGGGATCCGTAGCATGCAGTGGTTCAAGTGACTAAGAATTCCTCACAGTAGGATTTGTACGGCCTGGATCTGGGTATGTGTATTCATAGTCATATCCCTCATGGAAGCTTGGTTGTATCTGATCCCAACGTAGTCTTTTTTTCATGCAAAACTGCTAGAATTAACGGGGTCCTCAGCTGTTCAGTCCTGCAAAGAAGTGTCTAAAATAATTGTTCTTCTGCTTTCTTCATTCTTACATTGTATGGCTTCTGATCCATGGCTTATCAGATGCACTAACGTATAGCCCATCAAATAAAGTTCAGCTAATCAGAATTCATTCATTCTGATATTGAAAGACTAATCACTACTACGCTTACTCAGCACTGATGGGTGGACAAAGCAAATTATGTGGATAACTCTAGGAATGCTTTTCCAAAAGGAAAGATAAACTCCAATGTACCTATGGCCCAGTTGGTGAAAGGGGTGCAGAGAGGTGGGTGGCATGGCATCTGCAGCACCCATCGGAGGGTCTCTGCTCTCCTTCCAGCAACACTTCCATTATTCCCTGCTCCTCTGCCCCAGTGAACCTCCCAGCAGGCACAACCCCCTGGGCAAATGGGGTGCAGATAAAGAGCAGGAGATTGACAATTACAATAAATGTATCTGGCTTGACATTGTGAGTCATGTTACCTAAAACCCTGGTACTAGGCCTCTATTTCAAATGCCTCTCTTTTCCAAGCTGGACTACCTCTCCTGGCTAACCTTTTTAAGATAGCACAGTGTTTAGAGATGCCTAGTTGCTGAGTGCCAGGCTTGTTGCTGTATAAGGCTGTATATTGCAGCAGGAGTCAGAAGCACTCCCTCTGCCCAGGCCCCTTGCAGCCACCAGAGTGAGGCTCTGGCCCCACTCCCCGGCAGGAACCCATGAAGCTCATGGGAATAAATCTCAGCACTCTCACACCATCCTGTGGTGTCTGCCCCTGCACAGTGCTGGGAGGTTGGAAGATTAAAATGAGCTGCAACACATTTCTGAGTGGACTGCCTAATACCAAAAAAGCTACCATAATGCTGTTATTGGACCTCCACACATTCTGCTGTCCTGTACTGATGCTAACAGTGTTTGTGCTGAATGGTTTGTAAGTGACAGAGGTTTGGAAGGCTTCTTCAAGATCTCATGAAGTGGGAAGCATCACTGCGAGCAGAGACTTTATATCTGTCCTATGCCTACTGAAAATAGTAAGTCAGAAATCAACAAGATTCACCCTCCAAACCAATGAAATGCAAAACATTTAACTCCTCAAAACTCATGGTAGTACTTTGTAATGAGGTCTGTTACCATATTTTAGGATTCTGAGCTGCTTTTTCTCTTTGCTGCTTGATGTTGTTCCAATTGTACTTACAGATAATAAGGTTAGACAAATACAAAGGCTGTGATTTGGCCTGAAAGTTACATGATACAGTTTTCTTGGCCTAATGGACATAAACAGAACTCAGAAGGGCAGTAAGGCATTTCTGACAGTAGAATTCATACCTGTCTGCCAGATGAAACAGGGAGGAGTTTGGTTCTAGATTCATTTTGTTAACTGGATCCAGTTTGAGCAGATGCCTGCAAGAGCCCTGATACAGTAGCTACTTAGAGAGCTGTTAAAGGGCTGAAGTCTCACTTCTAAATGACAAAAATGGCTGTAAAAAACAGAAATACATGTATTTGCACCATTTTGTTGTTTCAGTTAAATTGGTATCTAGAACAAGATTTACAGGAAATATGCATTATGCAATATGCATTTTCTCCTCTTACACATGCTGAGCCGAATAATACTGAAAAAGTTCAGCAACACCATTTCCTCCACTAGAATTACCTCTGCACCTCCTCTTCTGCTGTACTAATAAAATTTCATCATTTCACCTGTAACAGCAGTGATTAACACCCATCGCCTTTTTCTGGTCTCCACACATTTCTTTGCCTCCAGCCTCTTCATTCTTTGCTCCCTCTCTGTTCAGACCAGGTATCTTCTCATTGATAAGTACAACATATACTTGAACTCAGTGCTCCTGTTCTCTTCAGCTGTCCTTCAGATCCTTTTCAAATCTCCTGATGCTCTGCATGCTCTGATGTCCAGACTTCTCCTTGCTGTTTACAGTTCTTGCCTCAATTTTCTGCTCTTCACGTCCAAAAAGGGTTCAGGCCACCCTGTCTTCTACCTGCTTTCTAGTTCTCCTTCATTCAAACACCTTGCTGCTATCAATTATTGCTTCATCAACACCTCCTCTTTGACATTTGAGTCCCTGTGCTATCTTCTGTTTCTCCTCTTTACTCATTGGAAATGTTCTTGCCTCCTTCCCACATTTTCAATGTACTCCATAGAACTCATACTATGAAATAGCATTTAAATGTACTCTGTTTGTTGGCTACTGCTCTTTTCCTAATTGTTTAATTCGTATTTCATCACCATGGTAAAATATTCCTGACATGGTTCTCTCATTTGCAAACCTGATCAGATTAAAAAAAAAACAAACAGATTTCAGAGCTGCAAAACTTAACCCACAAGTAAAATTTAACCCACAAGTTAAATTGTGGAAAACTCACAGCCTGCAAAACTTAACCCACAAGTAACATACACATACAGAATATGTTTTCTGTTGCTCTCTTAGAATAAACTAGAAATATTCTGACATAGGTACTATAACCTTAATATGCAAACAGCAAAGTATATTCTCTGTACCTTAAATGTCAGAAGTGTGATTTTTATAATTACTCAAAATTGCCTCCTTTGCTGAAGATACAGGTTTTAAACCCTTGCATGAAAAGAAAA